>CM060469.1:27552016-27894516 GCA_030544235.1 Lepturacanthus savala
CCACATGTTGTGGAATTGAAGCAACATTAAAATAGACACAAGTTGAAAGTGCATTACGAAGGATTTTCTAATGATCAGCATGAACGACAAGAATTATTACAGCAAAAAAACAACATATCCCACTGCTCATCTGGGCTCCTGAAAGTTTTAGAGCTGACTGTGAACCTGTCTTTAAATGCTGTGGTCACCATGTTCACATCTGTTTCACACATAAAACCAGTCTGCATATTTTTAATGTTTTTTGGGTGAAATGACCCTTTAACACAGCAGGGCTCATTTTAACCCACATGGCTTCTCAGGTTGAGTTTTCTTCAACCCGTTAATCCAGATCCGAGGTCCCTCCTCATGCTCTCAGGGCTCTGGAGGACCTAGCCTTCCTGGCCTGCTGCTGCTGGCTCTCCCGGCGGCGGTTCAGGACCTTTGTGCTGGCCCGGAGCATCCGAAGCCTCAGGGCCCGGAGACGCAGCTGCAGGTCCTGGGGGATCTTCCCTCCTTTGGCCCGGATCTCCTTCAGCCTCTGGACGGGTGTCTTGGTCAGGCTGAAGTCACAGATGGTCGGACGAGGCTCCATCCCGACTCGGCAGTGGCGTACTGATGGGAAGTATCCCTCAGCCCAGACCACCAGCCGATACTCACCAGGGTTCAGGAGACGCCAGTAGTCTCCATCAACAGCTGCAGGACACCACACAGGAACAGATAAACATGGTCGGTGCGTGAAGGTTTAATGTCGGAATGTCACATTCATCACAATAACATAACAGATGCCCTTCACTGCCACATTAAACTCATCTCTAGGACTGCCTTCTGTCACCTATTTGTAACCTGCCTCAGCTCTAATTGCAATTATTAAAGGACTGGGAGATACACATATTTATTTCAACAGTATATCAAAGGCCTCGTGGACCAGTGATCAGAAGGAAAGAAGAGAGAGAGAATTATAAAAGGAGCATTATAAAATGTATTTGAGTGACCAAGTAGGAAGTAGCTCACACAACTCAAATTAAGTTTTTTTTGTGTGTGTGTGTGTATTATATTGTACCAAAATGAGAATATTCATTTATAAGAAAATAAATTTAAAAAAACAAAATAAGTTTGACTTAGCGTTTAGACATGAGCATTAATTACAATCCTCACAATTCAAACCTCAAAATAAAACACACTCTTTGCAATAATAATAAACAATATCTGTACAAATCACAATCTCAATCCACTGGGTTGGTGACCACCTACTGAGGTCCTTCACTACCTGACTGATACAGGGAAGGTCCTCAGGAGTCGCTTCAGTCAGAATCATGGCATCTGATTGGTTAAACTATTACATGAACTCCTCGTTACCTGGATCCTTTACACTGAGAAAGCTACACTAAAGGTAGGTGTTGATCTTAACCATAAATACTATTCATTTATCTTATGCAAGATTGTTTTTATTCAACTATTTATTTATTTATGTATTTATCCTTCACAAGGAAAAAATATATGAATTCATTAAGTTATTGGTCCAATTAATTAACTGGTGGACTGGACTGCTGATTAGGCCTAAACCTGGCCTAAACCCTACATATGCAACAAAGCAAAGGTCAAAGGTCAGATACTTCCTGTCTCTAAAAGATGCAGAAAAGCTTGTCCATGCATGTGTTTCTTCCAGGCTGGATTACTGCAGCTTTTTTATTATCAGAATGCACAAGTCTACAGCAGGGGTCACCAGTCCTGGTCCAGAAGGGCTGGTGTGGGTCCAGGTTTTAGTTCCAACCAACAGTAACAACCTGATTCTACTAATAAACCACAAGAGTCATTACTAAGGACCTTCATAAGTAGAATCAGGTTGTTACTGCTGGTTGGAACTAAAATCTGGACCAAGATCAGACCTCCAGGACCAGGACTGGTGACCCCTGGTGTAAAGCCTCTGCAGCTGATCCAGATGCTGCTGCATGTATATTAACAGGAACTAGAAGAAGGATCATATCTCACCAGTATCAGCATCTCTGCATTGACTTCCTGTCAAATCAACAATAGAATCAACATTCTCCTCCTCACCTACAAAGCTCTGAATGGTCAGCTACCTGAAGGATCTCATAGTTCTGGATCAACCACCCTGATCTCCACTAATGCATCTTAATAATAAAATCTAAATGGTAGCAGAGCCTTCAACTATCAGGCTCCTCTCCTGTGGAATCATCTTCCTGTTTCAGTCCAGGGGACAGACACCCTTCCTACATTGAAAATCAGGTTAAGACTTTACTTTTTGAAGAAGTTTATAGTTATTTCTGGTCCTGAAAATGTTCTGACTAGAACATTGTTCTGCTGCTGTAGGTTTAGACTGATGGAAGCTCATGAAATACCCTGAACTACTAGTAGTAGTAGTAATAGTAGTAGTAGTAGTAGTAGTAGTGATAGTAGTAATAGTATAAGTAAATAGGTTTAGACTAATGGAACCTCATGAAATACCCTGAACTACTAGTAGTATAGTAGTAGTAGTAGTAGTAGGAGTAACAGTAGTAGTTTCCTGTTCTAATGTGTTTCCATCCTGTTTCCATCATCTATTACTACCAGTCCATCTGAGAAGAGGGATCCTCCTCTGTTTCTCCATTAAAGTTTTTTTAGGGAGTTTTTCCTCATATGATGTGAGGGTCAAAGGTCAGGAGATGTTGTGTTGCTGTTGGACAAACTGTAAAAACCATTGGGGTGAATCTGTGATTTGTGATGTTGGACTGAACAAATAAAACTGACTTGACTTGACTGTACCTGAGCGGATGTCATGCTCGTGGTCTTCAACTTTGATAATGGCGTCTGCGACTCCTCGTCTGGTCAGTTTATCTCTCACCACGCCTTTAATGCCTCTGTGAACCTGAGTGAAGAACAAACCCTGCACTGAGGCCTCCTAACAAGAACAGGAGTCTGAGTGGTGTTCCTAGTTCGGACACTAACCTGCTCCATGTAGATCAGCAGAGACTCCTTGTTGTTCTCCCACTCGATGGGAAGCTCGCTGGCGTGAGGGAATTTATCACAGGAGAGCTCCACCGTCACCTCGAAGCAGTTGGTGTGAAGGTAGCTGAAGTCATTCATACCTGCAGCAACACATTCAATCTGCATTAAACACAACACGGCTGCATGTCTGCTGGTATTATTACTAAAAAAGATGACTTTATTGAGAATTATTGTTCCTTCTTCTTCTATAAAATTATGGGGGGCCCAAATCCTCATTTTCTGTGGCCCCTCAAGAGCTTCACAGACTTTAAATTTTAATTTTTTTATTTAATTTTAATAATTAGACACTAACAACAATATAACATTATTTCTGCATCAGCAGAGTTTAACTCCCATGCCCTATTGCATAGTGTTGCCATATGGCCATACTTTATCTTCATTTTTCTTTGTGATAGAAAATCTGTTTTTACAGTTAGGTGTGGAAATGGGGGCTTTTATTTTGAAGGATATACAATTTATGGGGTCACATGACCAGGATATCCTGTTTACCTGTTCCTTTTGCTCATGGACATGAAAAATCTTCATCAAATAGAAAATTGATCTTACTATCTGGGGCAAGTAAACTTTATTTATTTATTTTACATTTAATTGATAATTGATGTTATAATTGTTTTCTAATATGCTAAAAACAATTTGTTAACGATTAATTGAATTAATCACATTTTAATGTCATATCTGCTAAAGGTCCCCTGATAAAGAATTAGAATTCTAGGATATTAATAAATTGTAGTGCATGACTAATCAATTGAATACAGTAAGAAGAGAAGATCTGAAATCCAGTGTTTTATTGGTGAACTGTGCTTCATGAATTAAATCCAAAAGTAAAGGTCCAGCACATTAAACCAGTTAGACCAGGTGCATTATTCAGAAATGTAAAACAAATACAGTGATTCAGTTAAATAAATAAAATTCTGAAATAAAATAAGGCTGTCTCAAATAGGCACTTAAGCTCAATATAGCAATTCAAAAATGAATAATAGAAGTCGTATATTTTGCTCTGCATTGTGCCAACAAAATTTTTCTCGGTGAGAGCAAACACGTGTGGTTTGAACCAATCAGAATTAGCGATGCTGATAACGTGACCACGTGTCCATCGACCAACCAGAAACGCATTTGTTCAGCTCGGCTCGCGTTGCATAGCAACCAGAGACGCGCTCAGACGTGTCGCTCCGTGCCAAACGGCGCAGATAGACACCGGAATTGTTGCAGCACTCGGATAATGTAACTAATGTGACTTTAGTTCATCGTTTTCTTTATTTAACATGGGATGTTGACAGGGAGCTTCTTCTCCTTTTTTAACGGAACGCCGTTCAGGTCGTGAATCTTTTAACGAATGTAGTTCCAGACAGTTCCGGTTCACTTTCACCCCTGAGCTCACCACCATTGATTGCGTTATTTTTTTAAGGCGTTAAATTGCGGCGTAATTAATTAATCGAATTATCGCGTTAAAATGACAGCTCTATATACAACCAAATGAAGTCCCATTGACTTACATAGCATGAAACTATATTTCTAATATTTCATGCAGTAGAGGATAGAGAAGAAGATATTAGGTAGCAGTTATGTAATTGTATATGCACTAATTGTGCATTGCGGAAATTAAAAATATCCTCACAAAAATGTTAAAAAAGGATAAATACAACTTTTAAAAAAAATAAAAGAGAATCAGCAGATAATAAAATGACTGTGTTTTAAAACCCAAAGATAGAAGAAAAGACGTGCACAGAACTAGTGAAACTACTTCATTTGATCCTCAATTGTTTATTTCTTCAAAAACATACTTGAATGATTTGTGTGTTTAACAACTAAATTTAAGTTTTAATATTACTTTTTCAAAATTTGCTAAATTAAGGCCATAAATAAGATATTTAATATAAATATACAGTAATGTGAGTTTGTACAGATACAGATTGAGAGTTCTAATGTTTTGAAAAGTATATTTTGAAAAGTTTGACTTCTAACAACAAACACTTTTAAATAATCTTTGACTACGTTTTATTATCTGCACTTTACAAGGTTTATTGTCTGCACTTTACAAGTTTTCTCAGCTGCACTTTCTTCTGTCACTAATTGACAACATCTGTCATCTTCAACATCTGTGGACTAAAAGCCTTCACATGGTTTGAATCCTTTAAACCATGTGATAAATACAGAGCTGTGCTGTGACTTTCAGCCTCATTTCACTGTTTGCTTTAAGGCTATAATTTCCCCTGGTGTGTGGCAGTATCAAACAGATTTTATCCTCCTCAGGTCTGGAACAAACTCCCAGAACTGCTGCAGCTCTCAGTTCTTTAAAGGGGCTGATTAGGGAAAAATCAACAGTGTTTTAGTTCTTGTTTGTATTGTATTGTATGTATTGTAACCCAGGTAGAAATTGCTGTGGTTGTGATGTCACAACAGGAGTGGAACTAGTAACCGCCCCAGGATCCATCCCTCCTTCCTGAGGGCTTGTACTGGATTTCTGTTTCTCTGACTGAGTTTCTGGTATTTGTAGTTAACCTGTTCTATAACAACCTTTGTCCAACATTTATCAAACTATTGTATTACACAAACTGTGCTGCAAACCATGATGTTCCTAGCTATATTTAGATTTGCAGACATCGTAGAATCTACATCATTAATACCAGAATACTGCCATGTTATCTCACCAAACAGATTTCCTGGTGACATGGATATTGTCTGTTTTGATTAGTTCTGATGATGAACTGGCAGGGGTTAGCGCTGTTGCCCCACAGCAAGAAGGTCGCAGGTTCAAGACCTCCTTGGTCCTGGGTCTGGGACCTTTCTGTGTGGAGTTTGCATGTTCTCCCCGTGACTGTGTCGGTTTTCACCGGGTACTCCGGCTTCCTCCCACAGTCCAAAAACATGCTGAGGTTAATTGGAGACTCTAAATTGCCCGTAGGTGTGAGTGTGTGAGTGAATGGTGTGTGTGCCCCACGATTGGCTGGCAGACCATGTGACCCTAATGAGGAATAAGCAGGTATAGAAAATGACTGACTGACTGATGTTGAACTGATCATTACTGATCAAACAGGAAAATCAATACACACATTCTAGATGAGAGGAGTTAAACTCAGTTTGATCCTGGGTCACATCAGTGTTCTGGTTTCCCTCAAAGTTTCAGTTATAAAGATCACATGTATGTATCTATGTATTATTATTATATATGTTATTATATTAGATAATTGCCTCTCCACTCATAATATTGCTTCTTCCTGTTAGTGTGAGTAGTGGTTCCATCTTGCTAATGTGAGTAGTGGGTCCTTCCTGTGGTTCCTTCCTGTTAATGTGAGTAGTGATTTCTTCCTGTTAGTGTGAGTAGTAGTTCCTTCCTGTTAGTGTGAGTAGTGGTTTCTTCCTGTTAGTGTGAGTAGTGGTTCCTTCCTGTTAGTGTGAGTAGTGGTTCCTTCCTGTTAGTGTGAGTAGTGGTTCCTTCCTGTTAGTGTGAGTAGTGGTTCCTTCCTGTTAGTGTGAGTAGTGGTTTCTTCCTGTTAGTGTGAGTAGTGGTTCCTTCCTGTTAGTGTGAGTAGTGGTTCCTTCCTGTTAGTGTGAGTAGTGGTTTCTTCCTGTTAGTGTGAGTAGTGATTCCTTCCTGTTAACGTGAGTAGTGATTCCTTCCTGTTAGTATGAGTAGTGGTTCCTTCCTGTTAGTGTGAGTAGTGGTTTCTTCCTGTTAGTGTGAGTATTGGTTTCTTCCTGTTAGTGTGAGTAGTGGTTCCTTCCTGTTAGTGTGAGTAGTGGTTTCTTCCTGTTAGTGTGAGTAGTGGTTTCTTCCTGTTAGTGTGAGTAGTGATTCTTCCAGTTAGTGTGAGTAGTGATTCCTTCCTGTCAGTGTGAGTAGTGTCCACCTACTGCCGGGGACGGTGTGCCAGGCTCCTCCGTTGATGATGTTGTTGTGGGACTGGAAGTCCTCATAGTGGCAGATTCTGCGGTCTGGGTTGGACATGGCCAGGTTGGTGGAGGCGTAGACGGCCGACAGCCACCGGAAGAAGTCATTGTCCGCGGTGGGCGTGTCCTCCACGGGCGCCCAATCCCGTGTGCAGTCGAAGGGGTACGTCACCACCAGCTCGCCACCGTGGAGGTTGGCGCTCAGCACGAAGGGGATGTCCTGCATCCAGCTGATGACAGCTCGAGTCTCTGGGGCCACCTGCACACAGAGGGAGGGAGGAGTATTCTCATCATCATCATTATCATTGTTTTTTTCCTCTACCCAATGCGCAGGTTGTTTTTGTTGTGGTATATTAAACAACACATGGTCACATTTAATACTTTCAACATGTTTGGCTTCAACCTTTTCCCCAGCATAGAGTAACTCATTCTTCTAATAAAGTGGTTTTCTTGGCTCGGATCATTTCCTGATCTGAGGTTTTATCTTCTCATCCAACAAACATGACTAAACAAAAGCTTCTTTTCTCTTCACCCTCTCATGTATGTCCAGAGTATGGAGCCACAACAGTGACAGTGGAAGGTCAGCATTGATAATAAAAAGTTGTATTAGTATTGATATAAATAAGCTGAAACAGTGACAGAGGGCTGAATGCAGAATATATCTGAAGATTGTCAGTGAAAAACACATTGAGCTAAAAATTGTTTTCACTTTCTCTGTTCTGGTTATGATAAAGTAGTAAATTAGGATCTTTTACTTTGTCTTTGGTATAACCATCTGGAATTTAGATATTTCTAAGTTGGTGTTATCTGTTGAAATCAGAATTTTACTCTTTTCTGAATCCTATTACTTGATTTCATACCTAATGTTTCTAAAATCACATAAGTGACTTTTTAAGATTCTAGAATAGTTCAGTCTCATTACTGTTGTTGTCATTCTCACCACCAGATGTCACCGAAGTTGGTTATTTTCATATTCTACAAACATATTTCTGAGCTGTGTGTATCTGTTACCGTGGCATCCTCTTTGGTGTAGTATTCTGGGATGGCGATGTAGTGATTGGCGACCTTAGACGTGTCTCCTGCCACCTCCTGAGCGTCCCACATGATGGAGTTCAGGTCTGGGAAGTTATGGTTCAGGTCTATTCCTTCGTAGGTGTATCGTCCCTCAGCCCATCCAGCCAGCTCTGATCCCTGCAGCAAACCAGTCCACCATACATAAGAGACAACAATAAACAATAACTTCTGTATAAAAAAACAGTACAAAAACAATAACTTCTGTATAAAAACAGTATAAAACAATAATTTCTGTATAAAAAACTATACAAAAACAATAACTTCTGTATAATGTGTTTATGAGGCGGTTGTGATGATCTACAGATGGCTGCAGACGGCTGTGCCAACAGAGAAAAGAAGCAGATGCTCTAGTGAACATGCATGTAAAGTTTAAAGCAACTCTCATGCTTCAGAAAAATAGGATAAAATCTGATTTATACCACTGAATAAATCTCAAGGACACATTCAATACCTCACAGGAAGCTCGGAGAAGTCAAACTCTAGTTAGTTCATGGGCCACATTCAGAGTAATTTGATCTCAAGTAGGTCAAACAGGTAAAAATAAATGTGTAAATAAAAACATCTTACAGATTTCCCCCCTTTCATCCATTTGATGTAAAGAAATGCATGATAATCATACATTATGATGCATAACTTTCATGATTAGAGATGACGTCTCAGTTATTCTATATTCAGTGATACAAGTTATTTTTGTGTTTTTATGAATAAATGCTTTGATAAACACATGCTGCATCTTTAATGTACAATAATGAATTATACCAACCTCTACTTTAGAACTCTGAATCCTTCAACCATTAATAGCTATTAATATGATGATCCTGGTTTATATTATTAACTTAATTATTAATCAGATGACCAAATTGATAGTTTAGTATAATTCATGAGACTGAATCAGAGAATTGACTCTTCCTCTCAACAGAGAGGTGGTGCCCCAACTCTAGAACTTAATAATTAAGCTCAATTTTTATTGAATAAATAAATATTTCAAATAATTATTGATTCTTTTCGACATCCAATGTCATCTGAACAATTGATGCAAGACATTATGTTTTATCGGTGCCATGAATGAGGCTGGTAAGACACTGGAACCAGAGAATCTGGATCAAAAATGCCTCAAATCAATTATCAATAGTTGGTGATTAATGTAATAGTTGACAACTAATCAATTAATCATTGCTGCTCTGCATCTTGGACAGTAGATTGTAATCAAGGCTTTGTATAGTTGATGTGTTTAGTGAGAATTTTTCATCTCTTTTGGAGTAAAACAAAGGTGATGAATCAATTAATCTTAAAAAAAAAGATTAAATAATTTCATTGCAGCTATAGTTGCAGGCATTTCAATTCAAAACATTTACTCATTAAACTTTTTTTTTAAGCAACAGGTCAAGTTATCTGATGCCTTACAATCCATTTACAAATCAAAACTGTAAATATTTTATCCCTTGATGCAATTATACAGAAGCGCTGAAAGATTTGTAAAGTCTAGTGGACTGGATCAGACCCTTTAAATCATATGTGTCCAACCCAAGGCCCGGGGCCCAAATCTGGGCCACCATCTCATTTTCTGTGTCCCCTCCAGAGCTTCACAGACTTGTGTGATTTATTGAGAGATGGAAAGTGAATAAATGTTTGAACTTAACAGAGACACACTGGTCACGTTGTCTTTGTACGACTTCATTAACTCCTAAATCTTTTCTCAATCGGCCACGAAGGTTGTTTAAAAACAGGAAAGTTTCTGTTTTTCCTTATTTTCCTTTGTTGAAGTACATCTGTCATTACTTTCTTGTTCTTTCTATTCTTTAATATTTAGCATAGCAACACAAAACCATAGATTCCAATCTTTGAAACATCCATGAAATAAATCCAATAGTTAATAGTGGTTATCAGCATATTCTTGTATGAGTCTCTAGATATCTGTGATGATTTGACATGTTTTGCTGCAGCATTTTAATAATTAGACACTAACAACAATATAACATTATTTCTGCATCAGCAGATTTTTAAATTCTCTTTAAAAATCTTAGTAAATTGTCACCACACATTATGAGTGGAGAGGTAATTATCTAATATAATAACATATATAATAATAATAATATGTAGATACATATATATGATCTTTATAATTGGTCCTTTAAGGGACACCAGACCACTGAAGTGACTCAGAATCAAACTGAGTTTAACTCTCCTGGTTTAGCGGGTCGGTTCTGGCCCCACCACATGTTTGACACCGCTGCTTTAAAACCAGGACAAATAAATCTAAGGGAAAAGGCTTTTTACTTTCTCGTAAGCTGCTTCGTATCCGTCTGGGTTCATGGAGGGCAGGAGGTGGATCCGTGTCTCAGTGACCAGCCGGACGATTCTCTGGTTCCCCTTCTTGTATTCACGGCACATGTACTGCATCAGGTAGAGGACCAGTTCTCGGCCAAGAGCTTCGTTCCCGTGCATCCCGGCCACGTACCGGAACTCTGGTTCACCTGCCGAGAGAGCAAATCCCAAACCTCATAGATGTGGTTCCGTTACTTAAAACCGCAGCATCAGTTTAAAAGTCTCACTAAACATGAAGAACTGGAGCCGAGCGGCACATCAGGAACACATTCCACCTCCCAGATCAAACCTTTTAAACTTTTTGTTTGGGAGCAGTGTGAAGCTCTGAACACAGTCTGCCAATAATCATACATGGATTGGCCAGACTCGATGGCAGACATTCCTGAAGACAAATAAACAAGCTCACCAAGATTTCCAAAGAACCACATTCTGCACAACACTCCTGAATTCCTGAATTCAGGAGTGTTGTGCTCCTGAAATTTGGCACCAGTATCTGTGAAACCACTGAAATTATTTTCAGCTGTTAACATATAAATAAATTAAATTCATATCATTCTCTCTTGGGAGTAGAGTGATTTCAAAAATGTTAATGCGGTTTAGAAGAAAAAGCCCCACAAGCCTTCATCTGGAGGCAATATGATGAAGAAATCTGTATTTTTCACATCATGGTGAGTTTATTTACACGAGAGACCTTCTCTACAGGCCTGACGCCTCCCTGTGAGCTGCTGCTGTACAAACATGTGGAACCTGATCAGCTACAGAAGAACTCCATGGACCTGGGTCAGGAACAAGTTTAATTGATCTCACCCAGTTCGTGTTTTCCAGGATTATCTGAGATCTCCATGACGTAGAGCTTCAGGCCCATGTAGCTCTTCCCGATGGTGTAGATGCGGGTGATGTCTGGACACTCCTCGGCCACGGCCCTCATCAGCTTGAAGTACAGTGAAGATGTCAGACAGAAAGACTTTTAAAGGGTTAATCTGAATTCTGAAGAAATCTGCAAACTGTTAACAGCCTGAGTCACAACCTTGGCCTTCGCTTCAGGGAACAAAAGTGACTAATCGTGCATATCCTGCATTTTTCACTCTGTCTCTAACCTTTCTCATCTCTTTGTAGTTGTGGTGCCTGAAGTCCAGATTGTCTTTTGATGCTGGTTCTTGCTCTGAGGCGTAGATGTCATCTGGATCTACGAGGAAACAGAACGGTGGGTTTTTGTAAACTTGTTGATGGGCAGACGACCAACTCTCCTTTAAAGATACTGTGGACATTTCTCAATAGTGCAGGAATCTCTGTTCTGTATTTGTGTTGCATACCTTGATAAACCTTCATCTAATCAATTTCACATTTAGTGGGTGTATTAAGAAGTTCAGCATTGAATTTGGTATAATTTGACCAGATGACACACTAAGTATATAACTTATAGTATAGTTATTGTTAGTGTTTTGTTTTTGTTTTATTTCTGTGTCTCTAGTTCAGAGGTCATCAACCTGCAGCTCTTTATCCCCCATAGTGTCTCCCTGGAGCTTTTTCTACAATCTATGAGAATGTAAAATGATGGGGGATATATGTTTAGTTTTAATCTGGTTTCTGTAGGAGACAAACATGACAAACATTCTTAACATATTCCAATGCTGTAAAAATGTGTCTAATAAATATTAAATGTCAACATTTCTGTCAACGTAGATTTACGTCATAGCCTGAGACGTTTCAGCTCCGCGGTGCCAGGCAGCTGCTGCTGTAAACTAACAGCTGGATGTAGAATAAGTCAGTAGAATGACCAGAAATCACCTGAAATACTAATTAAACTGGATATTTTAGTTTTATATAGACTACTGACCTTACTGACTACTGGCTGCTGTTTTATTTGTTATAATTACAGGCTGTGTTTTACTGCCTCTGTTGTCCAGATAAGGAGGAAAGAGAAGAGGATTGGATTTTAGTTTTTGATCAAATCCTCAAAATAAAAATGAATGAACCAAAAACCAGATTTCTTTATTGTATTTCTATAATAAAGCTAATAGATTGTGTAAGTTCAAGTTAAAGCAGCAAATCTGGTCCAGCAGAGTAGTCACATGGTGTCATTCTCACCAGGATGAGCTGCAGGGAAATAAACATTTAATCATGAATGCTCATTATGTATTTGTAGCTACTTAGTCATGTTGATAGTAGCTAATATAGATAATATACACTTACAGCCTGGGCTGCCTTCAGATCAGGATTAGAGGAGGAGTTTAGTTTTTTGTGGCTTCAGACAGGCTGTTTTTTGTTTTTTTGGTCTATGACTCTGAAGGTTTTGGGTTTTAGACAACTGGTCTAGACACATTTATTCTTGTAACTTAAAGTTTGCTCAAATTCTGTGGGCAGGACTTACATAATAATTCTCATATCTCCTGAACACTTTATGCTATTGCAACCACATTTGGCAAATGTATAAATATGATACCTGAGTGACCATGACAAATTTGGTGCCATTCGGTGAATAGACAGCACTGCAGCTCCATCATTTTACCATAAATGAAGGAATCTCTGTCTTTCTGTATGTGTGACTGCCCTGCACATATCTTAAAAATGTTCATCGGGAAGGGAGTTCCGTTATGGAGCGTTTAGTGGATCGGATCAGTGGTTCTGAAGAAAGAGTGTTTCAAATGGGCCTGTACAACTGCACAAGTTTTGATATTTATTGACTAAGTTTTCTTTACCTACCATCAACTCTGCAGCCAAGTATCTCTGCTCTAAGGCAGACAGTTCCGTTGAAGTACCAGGTCTGTGGGTTGATGCGGATGAAACGGGCCACGGTGGGAACCGGGAGGAGTCCAAGCACCGGAGTCTCTGGACCCTGATTCCCTTCAAATATCTGAAGAAAAGCATCATCATATGGGCTTTAATACAGTCAGTCAGTCATTTTCTATACCTGCTTATTCCTCATTAGGGTCGCAGGGGTCTGCTGGAGCCTATCCCAGCGCGTTACGGCGAGAGGCAGGGATACACCCCAGATGGTCGCCAGCCAATCGTGGGGCACACACACCATTCACTCACACACTCACACCTACGGGCAATTTAGAGTCTCCAATTAACCTGTAACCTGCATGTTTTTGGACTGTGGGAGGAAGCCGGAGTACCTGGTGAAAACCCACACAGACACGGGGAGAACATGCAAACTCCACACAGAAAGGTCCCAGACCCAGGACCAAGGAGGTCTTGAACCTGTGACCTTCTTGCTGTGAGGCACCAGCGCTAACCCCTGCTCCACCGTGTCGCCCGGTTTTAATACATTTAGGAGAAAAGTGTCCTATAACCCTGCACAATGAACAATAGCAGTGAAGCTCTATTGTCTTTTCACTCTTTTGGTCCACCTACTACTTATATACTGTATATTAACCTGTTCTCCTCTAGGTCTATTTATCATCTCCCTCTCTAAATGACATGTCCAGACTTAATGCAGTATATGTCTACAACTACAGGGGTTTACTGAATGATCTTGGGTTTAAATAAAGCTAACACCTGTGAGATAGTTGTACCCCAGACCCCAATCTATTTAGTTTGAAAACCAGCTGAAAATCAAAATCAATACACTAAATGTCAGAATTACAAGGTGAACCAGACCAGTTTTAGAGATGTTTTAGTACAGGTGTGTCCAGGTGTTATTTCATTAATATTATCATAAAATGCAGAAATCTACAGATTTATGTTTTCTCTATATTCTCATATTATTGGTTGGGGTATAAATGATGTTTAGTTAATCTAATAATGTTTGATACAGACTTGTAGCTGAGTTTCTTGTTGACATTTTGGTGTGTTACATGAACATATTGATGCTGCTACTGAAATAGAAGGATTCATTATTTATAAATGAAATCCCCACCGGTGGAGACCTAGAGAGGAACAGGTTAAACATATTCAATGATATGAATGGCATCATATGAATGAATGTTCAGTAGCCTTATTTAATTATAGTGATGTCAAGTGCCTGCGTGCACTGTATACTACTGTGAACATGTGCAGAATAAACAGTCTCTGTTCTTTCCAGACCAAAGCAATAATGGCGGTCACATATTTCTTTTTGAACACAGCTGCTAGTGAGGGCTAGACCTACCACTGTGATATAGAAGTTACAGAGAAGACTAATGTCTATTCCTGCAAGATCCAATTATTACATGTTAGTATATAAAGCTAAACATTAACATGGTGGCATTTAATTCATCGTAGCATTGTGCCTAAGTACAGCCTTCCATTAATCTGCATCTGGGTTTTATTACATCCTCATAATAATACACATCCTAATGTGTGGAAGAAAAAAATGATAAAAATGTTCAAAACAGACCTGGATTGGAAACCAAACCCAATCACATATTTCTTGATTCTTGGAGTGTGTGTGTGTGTGTGTGTGTGTGTGTGTGTGTGTGTGTGTGTGTGTGTGTGTGTGTGTGTGTGTGTGTGTGTGTGTGTGTGTTTGTGTGTGTGTGTGTGTGTGTGTGTGTGTGTGTGTGTGTGTGTGTGTGTGTGTGTGTGTGTGTGTGTTCTGGACTTCAAAGGACAAAGCGAACAATGTTTTTTTCATCCCAGCTTCAAAAACAAACCAGACCTTTCCATAGAACTGTTAAAATGTCAAATGAAATACAACCATGATTCCCTGAACCAACACGTGGTCTGAGATCTGCTCGTGAAATCTAGTTTATTCTTCTAAAGTCTAGTTTATTCTTCTAAAGTCTAGTTTCTACTTCTAAAGTCTAGTTTATTCTTCTAAAGTCTAGTTTATTCTTCTAAAGTCTAGTTTATTCTTCTAAAGTCTAGTTTCTACTTCTAAAGTCTAGTTTATTCTTCTAAAGTCTAGTTTATTCTTCTAAAGTCTAGTTTCTACTTCTAAAGTCTAGTTTATTCTTCTAAAGTCTAGTTTCTACTTCTAAAGTCTAGTTTATTCTTCTAAAGTCTAGTTTATTCTTCTAAAGAATAGTTTATTCTTCTAAAGTCTAGTTTATTCTTCTAAAGACTAGTTTATTCCTCTAAAGTCTAGTTTATTCTTCTAAAGAATAGTTTATTCTTCTAAAGTCTAGTTTCTACTTCTAAAGTCTAGTTTATTCCTCTAAAGTCTAGTTTATTCTTCTAATGTCTAGTTTCTACTTCTAAAGTCTAGTTTCTACTTCTAAAGTCTAATTTATTCTTCTAAAGTCTAGTTTCTACTTCTAAAGTCTAGTTTATTCTTCTAAAGTCTAGTTTATTCCTCTAAAGTCTAGTTTATTCTTCTAATGTCTAGTTTCTACTTCTAAAGTCTAGTTTATTCTTCTAAAGTCTAGTTTATTCCTCTAAAGTCTAGTTTATTCTTCTAAAGTCTAGTTTCTACTTCTAAAGTCTAGTTTCTACTTCTAAAGTCTAGTTTATGCTTCTAAAGTCTAGTTTATTCTTCTAAAGTCTAGTTTATTCTTCTAAAGACTAGTTTATTCTTCTAAAGTCTAGTTTATTCTTCTAAAGTCTAGTTTCTACTTCTAAAGTCTAGTTTATTCCTCTAAAGTCTAGTTTCTACTTCTAAAGTCTAGTTTATTCTTCTAATGTCTAGTTTCTACTTCTAAAGTCTAATTTATTCTTTTAAAGTCTAGTTTCTACTTCTAAAGTCTAGTTTATTCTTCTAAAGTCTAGTTTATTCTTCTAAAGACTAGTCTATTCTTCTAAAGTCTAGTTTATGCTTCTAAAGTCTAGTTCATGCTTCTAAAGTCTAGTTTCTACTTCTAAAGTCTAGTTTATTCCTCTAAAGTCTAGTTTCTACTTCTAAAGTTTAGTTTATTCTTCTAAAGTCTAGTTTATTCTTCTAAAGTCTAGTTTATGCTTCTAAAGTCTAGTTTATTCTTCTAAAGTCTAGTTTATGCTTCTAAAGTCTAGTTTATTCTTCTAAAGTCTAGTTTATTCTTCTAAAGACTAGTCTATTCTTCTAAAGTCTAGTTTATGCTTCTAAAGTCTAGTTCATGCTTCTAAAGTCTAGTTTCTACTTCTAAAGTCTAGTTTATTCCTCTAAAGTCTAGTTTCTACTTCTAAAGTTTAGTTTCTACTTCTAAAGTTTAGTTTATTCTTCTAAAGTCTAGTTTATTCTTCTAAAGTCTAGTTTATTCTTCTAAAGAATAGTTTATTCTTCTAAAGTCTAGTTTATTCTTCTAAAGACTAGTTTATTCCTCTAAAGTCTAGTTTATTCTTCTAAAGAATAGTTTATTCTTCTAAAGTCTAGTTTCTACTTCTAAAGTCTAGTTTATTCCTCTAAAGTCTAGTTTATTCTTCTAATGTCTAGTTTCTACTTCTAAAGTCTAGTTTCTACTTCTAAAGTCTAATTTATTCTTCTAAAGTCTAGTTTCTACTTCTAAAGTCTAGTTTATTCTTCTAAAGTCTAGTTTATTCCTCTAAAGTCTAGTTTATTCTTCTAATGTCTAGTTTCTACTTCTAAAGTCTAGTTTATTCTTCTAAAGTCTAGTTTATTCCTCTAAAGTCTAGTTTATTCTTCTAAAGTCTAGTTTCTACTTCTAAAGTCTAGTTTCTACTTCTAAAGTCTAGTTTATGCTTCTAAAGTCTAGTTTATTCTTCTAAAGTCTAGTTTATTCTTCTAAAGACTAGTTTATTCTTCTAAAGTCTAGTTTATTCTTCTAAAGTCTAGTTTCTACTTCTAAAGTCTAGTTTATTCCTCTAAAGTCTAGTTTCTACTTCTAAAGTCTAGTTTATTCTTCTAATGTCTAGTTTCTACTTCTAAAGTCTAATTTATTCTTTTAAAGTCTAGTTTATTCTTCTAAAGAATAGTTTATTCTTCTAAAGTCTAGTTTATTCTTCTAAAGACTAGTTTATTCCTCTAAAGTCTAGTTTATTCTTCTAAAGTCTAGTTTATTCCTCTAAAGTCTAGTTTATTCTTCTAAAGTCTAGTTTCTACTTCTAAAGTCTAGTTTATTCTTCTAAAGTCTAGTTTATGCTTCTAAAGTCTAGTTTATTCTTCTAAAGTCTAGTTTATGCTTCTAAAGTCTAGTTTATTCTTCTAAAGTCTAGTTTATTCTTCTAAAGACTAGTCTATTCTTCTAAAGTCTAGTTTATGCTTCTAAAGTCTAGTTCATGCTTCTAAAGTCTAGTTTCTACTTCTAAAGTCTAGTTTATTCCTCTAAAGTCTAGTTTCTACTTCTAAAGTTTAGTTTCTACTTCTAAAGTTTAGTTTATTCTTCTAAAGTCTAGTTTATTCTTCTAAAGTCTAGTTTATTCTTCTAAAGACTAGTCTATTCTTCTAAAGTCTAGTTTATGCTTCTAAAGTCTAGTTCATGCTTCTAAAGTCTAGTTTCTACTTCTAAAGTCTAGTTTATTCCTCTAAAGTCTAGTTTCTACTTCTAAAGTTTAGTTTCTACTTCTAAAGTTTAGTTTATTCTTCTAAAGACTAGTTTATTCTTCTAAAGTCTAGTTTATGCTTCTAAAGTCTAGTTCATGCTTCTAAAGTCTAGTTTATTCTTCTAAAGTCTAGTTTATTCTTCTAAAGACTAGTTTATTCTTCTAAAGTCTAGTTTCTACTTCTAAAGTCTAGTTTATTCTTCTAATGTCTAGTTTCTACTTCTAAAGTCTAGTTTATTCTTCTAAAGTCTAGTTTCTGCTTCTAAAGTCTAGTTTATTCTTCTAAAGTCTAGTTTCTGCTTCTAAAGTTTAGTTTATTCTTCTAAAGTCTAGTTTATTCTTCTAAAGTCTAGTTTATTCTTCTAAAGTTTAGTTTATTCTTCTAAAGTCTAGTTTCTACTTCTAAAGTCTAGTTTCTACTTCTAAAGTCTAGTTTATTCTTCTAAAGTCTAGTTTATTCTTCTAAAGTCTAGTTTATTCTTCTAAAGTTTAGTTTATTCTTCTAAAGTCTAGTTTATTCTTCTAAAGTCTAGTTTCTACTTCTAAAGTCTAGTTTCTACTTCTAAAGTCTAGTTTATTCTTCTAAAGTCTAGTTTATTCTTCTAAAGTCTAGTTTATTCTTCTGCTATGAGCTACAGCATCAGACCTTGTTCATTCTTAGTTCTGTGTAGAGGGAACATGTTGGTCTGATGAATCAATGCTTCCTCTTCACAGTAGCAACCATACTCCTCCTACACCTGAGTTTTTGCCTCAAGAACGCGCTGCTTAAACTGTCGATACCCATCAGCTGCTTCAGGAGTACCACAGGCCAACAGGACTTCATCAGGACATCAGCTTGAAGGCAGGAACAGAACCACCTTACAACTCCAGCTATGGTGCTGAACCTCAATGCTGAACTTCTTAATACACCCACTAAATGTGTGTCGGCTGCCTCGACAATGGAGGCGCAGAATCAGGTCCACTCAGACTCATTGTCTATTAGTTTTCAATTTGAGTTATCTCTCTTACACTTTTGTTGACATTGCATGTTACACAACTCTTTAAAAAGTCTGTTTCATGCTTGTCTAAGGACTGATGGTTATGTCAAGTACGTTCCTTGTATGGAATAGTGCAGAAATCGTTCTTACCGCTTCCTCTGTCCCGTTCATGCAGGTTTTCCAGCTCACAGAGTCATTGCTCAGCTGGACTTTGTAGGTCTGGACCCAGTCCCAGCTACATGACCAGAGGGAGGACAGACAAAGCACAACCATCTGATTGTTAAAAGACTTCATTGTCCTGAGTGTGTAGAGAATTCATCTTTCCCTCCCTGTCCCTATCAATTCTTTCATATATGCTTTATTGAGCCAAAGGGGTTTATACATACAGTATGCTGTGATATCAGTGTTCATTTTCAGAATATAAGAGTTGGAAAATGATAATACCGCACATGTACAAATATAAAGTGACTGACAAAAAGATAAAAGAATTGTATTTGGGATTGGACAGTATCAAAAATTATATATATATGTTTGATGATATATATATATATATATATACACTCACTGGCCACTCTATTAGGTACAACATGCTAGTACAGAGTTGATCCCCTTTGCCTTCAGAACTGCCTTAATCCTTCATGGCATCGATTCAACAAGGAACTGGAAGCATTCCTCACAGAGTTTGGTCCATATTGACATAATAGCATCAGTTGCTGCAGATTTGTCGGCTGCACATCCATGATGTGAATCTCCCGTTCCACCACATCCCAAAGATGCTCTATGGTATTGAGATCTGGTGACTGTGGAGGCCATTTGAGTACAGTGAACTCATTGTCATGTTTAAGGAAACCAGTTTGAGATGATTCCTGTTTCATGAGATGGTGTTATCCTGCTGGAGGTAGCCATCAGAAGATACAGGGTCCACTGTGGTCATAAAGGGATGGACCACAGTGGTCAGCAACAATGTGTGAAAATCCCAGTAGATCAGTAGTTTCTGAAATACTCAGACCAGCCCATCTGACATCAACAACCATGTTCAAATTCACTAAAATCACCTTTATTTCCCTTCCGATGTTTGAACTGCAGCAGATCGTCTGGACCATGTCTACATAACTAAATGCAGACAGTTGCTGCCATGTGATTGGCTAATTAGACATTTGTGTTAATGAGCAGTGGGACAGGTGTATCTAATAAAGATACCAGTGAGCATATATATATATATATATATACGTATATATATGAAGTGTTTCAGTCACTGACATATCTCATCTTCAGTGTGTGATGGTGGTACTACCTGACCTCCAGATGGAGTTCCGGCCCTGCAGGATGACCCCAGTGAACAGGGTGGGGTGCAGGGCGTCCACCTCCAGCCACTGGTTCTGGTCCTTGTGCTGAGCACACCAGGCTCCATCATACAGATCCCCATCGTAAAGACCAGACTAAAAAAAAAAAAAACATGTGTCACGCAGAATTATTTCTGCAGTATCCATTAACTCCAGAAAAAGCTCTTGGCTCTCCCTCAGTGTGAAGCATTACATAAGATTCTGGTATTGACCTGGTTGGACAATAATTACTTTCAGACTGTAGAAAAGAGAGAGAAAAGAACCATTGCTAACTTGGCCATTTAAAGACCATCTTACTTCATTTCTAAGTGCCTCCATTCAATAGAAAAACTATATGAAGTCATTTTATTACACTATATAAATCATATACTGGTGTTTTACACGCCAGTAAAAGCAGAGAAATACTAGAAGGAGACTGGGGGAGCACAGGCCTCTGCCAAGCTTAGAAAACGGTGGAATGAAGTCTGAACAAGTCCAATATCTTTAAAAATAAAAGATCTATTTTAAAACAGACTTCATTGAGAGAATGCTGTATGACATGTCTTTTTTCATAACAAATTTGGAAGCCTGAATGTCCAGTGTCTGATGACATCTCATGGACTTTCAGTCAGTGCAGCACATTATTTTTGTAACTGCGAATTGCCCATTTTATTATATTTTTAGAGCTGGAACATCTAGTCAATTGATCCAAAAGATGATCAACTGAAGATTAATCATTAAATATTTAAATTATGTGATATTATGAATATATTTGGGTTGGAGACATTTGGTCATGACAAAAGCAGTAATCAATCATTTTGACTATTTTTGACATTTTATATGATTATTATTCAAATATTTAAGACTTTTGTAACTGTTGTTTGACAAAACAAGTCATTTTAAAACACAACCTTGGGTTCTGGCCATTTTATAGTTCACCTGAATCGACATTTCAGAAGCATTAAACTTCTGTATTGTGACGTCTTTCCAGTAGGAACAGAAGTGACAGGTGGATGTAAAGATATTATTGGTTGAAAATAAGATAAGATATATTTTTTGTGATTGAATTTTGATATAAAAACACAAAAACAATCAGATTTTGTCTTTTTTTTGTTTATAGTTAAAATGGGGAACATTATCACTAAAGATGTGATCTAAAGGATTGAAAAGACATTTTTCATTTCAGGAGGACATTTTGCTTTATGATATTTTATGGACCAAACAATTAAGTCAGTTTTCAAAGTCCACAGGATTGTCACTCAGTAGGCTGATATCAGGTTAAATGTGCCATTCAAGGTAGTACTTGCACTTGACTAGTAACAGGTGATTTAGTTTATGGTTTATTTGGTGATTTGATGGTTTCTATGGTGATGAGAGAATACTTCAAATCTAGACTGAACCAGAAATGTTCATGGTAAGTAGCCTGGTATGATAAATATAACTAAACTACTATAAGGATGATAAATCTATTAAAAAACAAATATGCACATAAAAAATATACATGATATCTGTCTGATGGCATCCATAATGCTGTTAGTTTGATATATTAACATATTTATTGGAAAAGTGATATTTATCTTGGTGGAACAATTTACCTTAACCCCCTAAGATAAATGGGCCACATGGTTTAAGTAAAATGGGCCTAACCCTCTGTGTCACTCACAAACACACATGTATATGACATGTGGTTCAATTAAAACATGAACAGTTTGTTGATTGTCATGTGGAATTAGTTCAACTCAAAGTAGTCACTACTTACTGTGTTTGTGTAACTTAGCTTGTTCCATATAACTGCTAGCTTTTGAGTAGTTCTAGCTTAGCTTGTAAAAGTTATGTGGTTCTAATCATTTGTGTTCTAACATGAAAATTGATGATGAATTAATTGTGAATTTGAATTTCCCTTTGTCATTTGACCCATGGCCCATTTTACCTGAAACTACTCATGCAAAAAAAGTGGCACAACAGATGTTTCAAGATTTATAGGGCCTAAATACTTATATTTGATTACTTAATTCCAACACAAAATGATCAGACAGTCATTATTAAACATAAATATACATGGAAAAGGCATATTTGGTGTTGTGTTATTGTCCTGGTTTATCAAAAAGTGGCCCCATTTACCTGATATCACCCTATATTTAAATACAGTTCTTTGTATCTCTATAAGACGCTGTCCTGTGGTTAAAGGACCAACCTGGATGTTCAGCCTCCCCCTCTGAGGACCCAGACCAGTCCGCTGAGAGGAAGAAGCCCTGATCTGGGTATCATCGACCCGCAAAGACTCCAGGCCGAGGGGAGGACAGTCTGGAGGAGGAGAATCAAAACTTTAACCCCTTAATGTCTATTGTCGCAAATTCCCATCAAACCGTTTTCATTCCCCCAATGCTGGTTTGTTAAAGTGAGTTTAAAAGAAGAAACATGGAGGTCCAGCTAAGGCTATTCCAACACAGGAGGTGATTCAGATGCTGTGGGTCACTGGTCAGTGGTTGAAAGTGAGCAGCAACGCTGTAAATGACCAAAATGTAAAGGCCAGACTGTCTTCAAATGCTCAAAGTGCAAAGTTCATCTGAGCCTCAACAAGAACCACAACTGATGAATTAATTCCACCAGTCAGAACCAAAGGGTCCAATTCACTGGATGACTTTACAAAGAGAAAACAAAGAAGTGGACACAGACTGTTTGATTGACCCCTGTTCTAGTTGGTCTCTAGTTATACTATAGTAGTGAGTATATAGTTATAGTTACTAGTTATAGTATAGTAGTTAGTATATAGTTATAGTTACTAGTTATAGTATAGTAGTTAGTATATAGTTATAGTAACTAGTTACAGTATAGTAGTTAGTATATAGTTATAGTTACTAGTTATAGTATAGTAGTTAGTATATAGTTATAGTAACTAGTTACAGTATAGTAGTTAGTATATAGTTACTAGTTATAGTATAGTAGTTAGTATATAGTTATAGTAACTAGTTATAGTATAGTAGTTAGTATATAGTTATAGTTACTAGTTATAGTATAGTAGTTATTATATAGTTATAGTTAGTAGCTATAGTATAGTAGTTAGTATATAGTTATAGTTACTAGTTATAGTATAGTAGTTAGTATATAGTTATAGTTACTAGTTATAGTATAGTAGTTAGTATATAGTTATAGTAACTAGTTATAGTATAGTAGTTAGTATATAGTTATAGTTACTAGTTATAGTATAGTAGTTAGTATATAGTTATAGTAACTAGTTATAGTATAGTAGTTAGAATATAGTTATAGTTACTAGTTATAGTATAGTAGTTAGTATATAGTTATAGTTAGTAGCTATAGTATAGTACTTAGTTTATAGTTACTAGTTATAATATAGTAGTTAGTATATAGTTATAGTTACTAGTTATAGTATAGTAGTTAGTATATAGTTATAGTTACTAGTTATAATATAGTAGTTAGTATATAGTTATAGTTACTAGTTATAGTATAGTAGTTAGTATATAGTTATAGTTACTAGTTATAGTATAGTAGTTAGTATATAGTTATAGTTAGTAGTTATACTATAGTAGTTAGTATATAGTTATAGTTACTAGTTATAATATGGTAGTTAGTATATAGTTATAGTTACTAGTTATAGTATAGTAGTTAGTATATAGTTATAGTTACTAGTTATAATATAGTAGTTAGTATATAGTTATAGTTACTAGTTATAGTATAGTAGTTAGTATATAGTTATACTTACTAGTTATAGTATAGTAGTTAGTATATAGTTATAGTTAGTAGTTATACTATAGTAGTTAGTATATAGTTATAGTTACTAGTTATAGTATAGTAGTTAGTATATAGTTATAGTTAGTAGTTATACTATAGTAGTTAGTATATAGTTATAGTTACTAGTTATAGTATAGTAGTTAGTATATAGTTATAGTTACTAGTTATAGTATAGTAGTTAGTATATAGTTATAGTTAGTAGTTATACTATAGTAGTTAGTATATAGTTATAGATACTAGTTATAGTATAGTAATCAGTATATAGTTATAGTTACTAGTTATAGTATAGTAGTTAGTATATAGTTATAGTTACTAGTTATAGTATAGTAGTTAGTATATAGTTATAGTATAGTAGTTAGTATATAGTTATAGTTACTAGTTATAGTATAGTAGTTAGTATATAGTTATAGTTACTAGTTATAGTATAGTAATCAGTATATAGTTAAAGTTACTAGTTATAGTATAGTAGTTAGTATATAGTTATAGTTACTAGTTATAGTATAGTAGTTAGTATATAGTTATAGTAACTAGTTATAGTATAGTAGTTAGTATATAGTTATAGTTACTAGTTATAGTATAGTAGTTAGTATATAGTTATAGTTACTAGTTATAGTATAGTAGTCAGTATATAGTTATAGTTACTAGTTATAATATAGTAGTTAGTATATAGTTATAGTTACTAGTTATAGTATAGTAGTTAGTATATAGTTATAGTTACTAGTTATAATATAGTAGTTAGTATATAGTTATAGTTACTAGTTATAGTATAGTAGTTAGTATATAGTTATAGTTAGTAGTTATACTATAGTAGTTAGTATATAGTTATAGTTACTAGTTATAATATGGTAGTTAGTATATAGTTATAGTTACTAGTTATAGTATAGTAGTTAGTATATAGTTATAGTTACTAGTTATAATATAGTAGTTAGTATATAGTTATAGTTACTAGTTATAGTATAGTAGTTAGTATATAGTTATACTTACTAGTTATAGTATAGTAGTTAGTATATAGTTATAGTTAGTAGTTATACTATAGTAGTTAGTATATAGTTATAGTTACTAGTTATAGTATAGTAGTTAGTATATAGTTATAGTTAGTAGTTATACTATAGTAGTTAGTATATAGTTATAGTTACTAGTTATAGTATAGTAGTTAGTATATAGTTATAGTTACTAGTTATAGTATAGTAGTTAGTATATAGTTATAGTTAGTAGTTATACTATAGTAGTTAGTATATAGTTATAGATACTAGTTATAGTATAGTAATCAGTATATAGTTATAGTTACTAGTTATAGTATAGTAGTTAGTATATAGTTATAGTTACTAGTTATAGTATAGTAGTTAGTATATAGTTATAGTATAGTAGTTAGTATATAGTTATAGTTACTAGTTATAGTATAGTAGTTAGTATATAGTTATAGTTACTAGTTATAGTATAGTAGTTAGTATATAGTTATAGTAACTAGTTATAGTATAGTAGTTAGTATATAGTTATAGTTACTAGTTATAGTATAGTAGTTAGTATATAGTTATAGTTACTAGTTATAGTATAGTAGTCAGTATATAGTTATAGTTACTAGTTATAATATAGTAGTTAGTATATAGTTATAGTTACTAGTTATAGTATAGTAGTTAGTATATAGTTATAGTTACTAGTTATAATATAGTAGTTAGTATATAGTTATAGTTACTAGTTATAGTATAGTAGTTAGTATATAGTTATAGTTACTAGTTATAGTATAGTAGTTAGTATATAGTTATAGTTACTAGTTATAGTATAGTAGTTAGTATATAGTTATAGTTACTTAGTTATAGTATAGTAGTTAGTATATAGTTATAGTTACTAGTTATAGTATAGTAGTTAGTATATAGTTATAGTTACTAGTTATAGTATAGTAGTTAGTATATAGTTATAGTTACTAGTTATAGTATAGTAATCAGTATATAGTTAAAGTTACTAGTTATAGTATAGTAGTTAGTATATAGTTATAGTTACTAGTTATAGTATAGTAGTTAGTATATAGTTATAGTAACTAGTTATAGTATAGTAGTTAGTATATAGTTATAGTTACTAGTTATAATATAGTAGTTAGTACATAGTTATAGTTACTAGTTATAGTATAGTAGTTAGTATATAGTTATAGTTACTAGTTATAGTATAGTAGTTAGTATATAGTTATAGTTACTAGTTATAGTATAGTAGTTAGTATATAGTTATAGTTACTAGTTATAGTATAGTAGTTAGTATATAGTTATAGTTAGTAGCTATAGTATAGTAGTTAGTATATAGTTATAGTTATTAGTTATACTATAGTAGTTAGTATATAGTTATAGATACTAGTTATAGTATAGTAGTTAGTATATAGTTATAGTTACTAGTTATAGTATAGTAGTTAGTATATAGTTATAGTTACTAGTTATAGTTAGTATATAGTTATAGTTACTAGTTATAGTATAGTAGTTAGTATATAGTTATAGTTACTAGTTATAGTATAGTAGTTAGTATATAGTTATAGTTACTAGTTATAGTATAGTAGTTAGTATATAGTTATAGTTACTAGTTATAGTGTAAATAATTGCAAATAATTTTGTGTCTTCAATAATAAATGTACCATTGGTTTCCATTAATGTCTGTTGTCGTTAATTTGCATCAAACCTATTCTGTGCTATAACAATCTCTACTTAATTTAGCATCAGATTGAAAGCAAAAACATTTTTAATAATTATTTACATTACATTAATTACATTACATATTAATAATAATTAATTAATAATTACATAATTATTTTTTTATACAACTGTAAATAAATTCAGGCTTCAAGTCTTTAAGTTTGTGTGAGGACTGACTGCTGATGGGTTAAAGTCTTCGTGGCTCTTTCTCTGACTAAGCAAACTTTGAGTAATTTGAACTTCCAGCAGTTGTTATGTTTCATGGAATATCCCTAATCATCCTGAACCAGTCCAGTGGAAGTCTGGAGGCCCTCTCCCCCCGAGGGGAGGAAACATGGACTGCAGATAGATGAATCTGTGGAGGGTTTGAATGTAACTTGAGAAGCAGCTTAGAGCCAAAAGAAAATATAGTCAAAAGTTCAGCAGAACAGGAGATAAAAGCTGCAGCTGCCATCGGTTTATAGTTTATGGCTTCGACGTTCGCATCAATCACAACAGCATGTTCTGTTCTCTCTGGGTCAACATGTGTTTTCACTGCAACATCTTCAACTACAGAAACATGGAGGCATGTTAGCATTCCACACAAACTGAGGACTGATGACTGAGGAAATTCACAACAACTGAAATATGTTTAATGCAAGGGTTAATTCATAATCATTTTTGCACAAAATACACTGATTTAAGCTTTTTAAATGTTGATTTTAACTGATTTTCTTAGCAAAGTAAATTGATTATTTTTTGGACTTGGGTGGACAAAAAACAAGCTGTTTTCCCTTGAGCCACAGAAAACCGTCAGGACATTTTCAATCAGTTTTCCATATGAATCCAGGACAAGCACTCAAACAGTTAACTTTTTCCAACAAAGTTGCACACACATTTACTGGTTGCAGCTTTTCTTTACATGTTCAAAGATGTTGGTTTTCTGCATCATCTCTCATCATCAGTTCATTGACATTTTTTAAGGTTTTTGTCAGCAAAACAAGTGATGTGGCAATGTTCCTTTTGCAGGGTAACAGGAAATTGTGATCGGCCCTTTGAATTCCTTTGGATGTCTCATCTTCCTGTTCCTTCTTAAAACAAATAATGTCACAACGTTTGGTAAAAGAAATGTGACAGATTTGTTGGTATTTGTTATTAATTGTGAACTGAATCTTTTTGACAGGTAGTTAGAAAAAACAAGTGAGTTTAACAAATCATCTTGTGTTCATGGAAGCTTTTTGCAATTCTTTATGATGTTTTTGACTAAACTTTTAAAAAAAAGAATCTAAAAAGTAATCAATAGCCTAATTGATTATGTAAATACATGTTAATGGGGCTCCATTCCTCTACACTTATACAAACAATGTGAAGGAACTTGATCTATAAATAATATATCTCAGCCTTTATAAATATAAAGGCTGTGAAGTTGTTATTCAGAGGCTCAAATGCAAAGTTAGTGAGTCCATTTACTCAAGTACAATTTAACTTACTTGTACTTGTACTTTACTTGAGAATTTCCTTCTGATACTACTTTATATTTTACTCTATAAGAAATAACACTTTCTACTACACACCATTTTTAGTTACTTTCTAGAGGAAGCATATTTACTCATGTACTGTACTTCACAGGAACTTTTTAGATAAAGAATGTATTACTTTTATATTAAAAGAATCTACTTTATTTTCTATTATCTATACTGTGTTAATTTGTTGCTCTTTTCTTTTTCTAAATTTGCATTTTGTATAAAAGCTGCAAATATTACAATGCAGTACCTTTACTATTAATCTACCCAAAGTATCACAAATAGGCTCCACATTGATTAAGTACATCATTAAAATACTCAATTAAAATAAACAGCATAATACACTATAATAATATAACAGTCTGTATAATAAGTACTCTAACTTTTTCATCTTGCCAAACATTATTTGTCACTGACCCATCTACTCTTCCTGCAGTAAAGAATCTCTCTGCTCACCGGGTCCCTGAAGGCATCATCAATTACCTGCACTTAATTAACATGAATACCAGCGTATAATTAAAATGCAATTCTCTCAGGACTGAGGAATAAATGAGTCTACTTGGCTGAAGTTCAGGTGTAGTTAGTGGTCCTACCCAGTAGAGTTTTCTTATCTTCCGACTCTTGCTCTTTATTGCTGGTTTCTTCTCTGCTGTTTTTGCTGGTTTCCTCGTCCTGTTTGTTCGTGTCATTGCTGCTGCTGGCTGACTTCGTCTCTGGAGTTGCAGCAGTTTGTGTTTCTGTGCTGAGAGTCTGCAGCTCTTCAGCTTCAGGTTTTGAGGTGGAGTTGATCGATGAGGAATAATAAGGTTGAGTTTGCGCCGCGGCTGCGTCTAAAGACGCTCCCAGCAGAACCAGCGCAGCCAGCAGGCGCCACGATCTGTCCATCTCTGCTCTTTGTTTGCAGCTGCAGAGTCAGAGAGGGAGGGGGATGTACTGGTTTATGTAGGGATGACAGCCCTCCATCCTCCTCCTCCTCCTCCTCCTCGCTACCACAATTCCCGCGAAAAACTGGAGTTCAAAACGAGACTTGATATGATGCCTGCAATAGTGACTCATATTAAATGAATACATTAACTGTTTGATGCCTGAATATATTTACAATTGTATTGCTTTCAATTATATAATAAATATATTATAACTAGTATCTATAACTATATACTAACTACTATACTATAACTAGTAACTATAACTATATACTAACTACTATACTATAACTAGTAACTATAACTATATACTAACTACTATATTATAACTAGTAACTATAACTATATACTAACTACTATACTATAACTAGTTACTATAACTATATACTAACTAATATACTATAACTAGTAACTATATACTAACTACTAAACTATAACTAGTAACTATAACTATATACTGATTACTATACTATAACTAGTAACTATAACTATATACTAACTACTATACTATAACTAGTAACTATGACGATATACTAACTACTATACTATAACTAGCAACTATAACTATATACTAACTACTATACTATAACTAGTAACTATAACTATATACTAACAACTATACTATAACTATATACTAACTACTATACTATAACTAGTAACTATAACTATATACTAACTACTATACTATAACTAGTAACTATAACTATATACTAACTACTATATTATAACTAGTAACTATAACTATATACTAAGTACTATACTATAACTAGTAACTATAACTATATACTAACTACTATATTATAACTAGTAACTATAACTATATACTAACTACTATACTATAACTAGTTACTATAACTATATACTAACTAATATACTATAACTAGTAACTATATACTAACTACTAAACTATAACTAGTAACTATAACTATATACTGATTACTATACTATAACTAGTAACTATATACTAACTACTATACTATAACTAGTAACTATAACTATATACTAACTACTATACTATAACTAGTAACTATAACTATATACTAACTACTATACTATAACTAGTAAATATAACTATATACTAAGTACTATACTATAACTAGTTACTATAACTATATACAAATACTATACTATAACTAGTTACTATAACTATATACTAAGTACTATACTATAACTAAGTAACTATAACTATATACTAACTACTATACTATAACTAGTAACTATAACTATATACTAACTACTATACTATAACTAGTAACTATAACTATATACTAACTACTATATTATAACTAGTAACTATAACTATATACTAACTACTATACTATAACTAAGTAACTATAACTATATACTAACTACTATACTATAACTAGTAACTATAACTATATACTAACTACTATACTATAACTAGTAACTATAACTATATACTAACTACTATACTATAACTAGTAACTATAACTATATACTAACTACTATATTATAACTAGTAACTATAACTATATACTAACTACTATACTATAACTAGTAACTATAACTATATACTAACTACTATATTATAACTAGTAACTATAACTATATACTGACTACTATACTATAACTAGTAACTATAACTATATACTAACTACTATACTATAACTAGTAACTATAACTATATACTAACTACTATATTATAACTAGTAACTATAACTATATACTGACTACTATACTATAACTAGTAACTATAACTATATACTAACTACTATACTATAACTAGTAACTATAACTATATACTAACTACTATATTATAACTAGTAACTATAACTATATACTAACTACTATACTATAACTAAGTAACTATATACTAACTACTATACTATAACTAGTAACTATAACTATATACTAACTACTATACTATAACTAGTAACTATAACTATATACTAACTACTATACTATAACTAGTAACTATAACTATATACTAACTACTATATTATAACTAGTAACTATAACTATATACTAACTACTATACTATAACTAAGTAACTATATACTAACTACTATACTATAACTAGTAACTATAACTATATACTAACTACTATACTATAACTAGTAACTATAACTATATACTAACTACTACATTATAACTAGTAACTATAACTATATACTAACTACTATACTATAACTATATACTAACTACTATATTATAACTACTATACTATAACTATATACTGACTACTATACTATAACTAGTAACTATAACTATATACTAACTACTATACTATAACTAGTAACTATAACTATATACTAACTACTATATTATAACTAATTGACCCTAAATTAAACCCTGTAAATTAACCCCTAAATTACAGGGTTTAATTTAGGGTCAATTTAAAGTCAGCGCCCTCATGGAGAGTTTGGACTTGGCAGAGAACTACAGCAGGCACCCAAACATTCGAGTCCTTGACTGGGCAGCCAGTGGAGTTTTTCGAGTCATGGTTACACCGTGTCCTAAAGATGACCACAAAGGTCATCTTTAGGACATCTTTAGTCATAGTTACTATGCTGCACATCAGATTACCAATTCCTTAACTTGGTTGAGCATGTGCCCTTTGCTTACTCTGTGCATGCTACCGATGTAATGCTGTATTAAAATGTTCTTTTATACATTGTAGAGATGTGTATAATATATCCTCAGTTAAGTAGTAGTAGTAGTAGCAGTGACAATGTCTGGACTAACATGGGATTTTGTGATTAAAAAAACTTACCGAGAAGCCTCCTGAAACACGAATACTCAGCTACTCACATTCAAAGCCAAATTGCTTTAAAGACTTTTGGGACTTCTCGAATAGATGTGGCTTTGAATGAACAGCACCGGCTAAACATTAGCATGCACAACACTAAGGTGAAGGAAAACAGAGAGATCTTAAAACGTTTCATTCATGCAACCAGCTCTTTGAATCGTGGGAATTATGTCAAGCTATTGAATGCTTTTGCTGAGTGGGATGAGAGGCTTGAAAGGCACTTGGAGACATCGACTGTATTTTCTGGGTTGTCAAATAGGTAAAAAGGGTTGTCAAATAGGTAAAAAGTGTTTGAATTCTCTCTGTGCGTGTGTGTGTAACAGAGAGAGAGCATCTGCTGTGATGCTATGCCTTGCTGTGGATGTACAGTGTATTTGGAAAGTATTCACAGTGCTTCACTTTTTCCACATTTTGTTATGTTACAGCCGTGGTGCTGTGTGTGGTTCTGTGCGGTAAGCTGTGGTGTTTTTTGGAGGTAGAAAGGCTAATGAAACGCCATTCAGTTTCCATTCTTCCTTGGCCAAAGATGTAACTTAAAATGTGTACCTTATGTAAGGAACGCTGCTATGTGAAACTCACTAACTAATCGGTATTGGGTAAATATTTTGGGGCATATATTTGTAGAATGGAGAATGATGCATATACTAAAAAATTTGGTATTGGAAAAAGTCAGTGCCTCACTTACCACAAATCTCAGTGTACATCACTGGACTGTAGGTATAACTGGCTCTGACTTTTCTATCCTGCCCTTATGGCAAATAAGGGCCATGGCCATGTCTGATTTATGTAATATTAAGATCTGTTCTTGTAACATCCGTGGCTTGCAAAAACCTGCTAAGAGGATGACCCTCCTGCTGCAGAAACTGGCTCTGGGGACGTGGAACATCACCTATCTGGTGGGGAAGGAGCCCAAGCTGGTGTGCGAGGTCGAAAGGTACCGACTAGATGGCTCTCCTCGACACACAGTGTGGGCTCCGGAACCAGTTTCCTTGAGAGGGGTTGGATTCTCTCCCACTCTGAAGTTGTCCCCGGTGAGAGGCGCAGAGCTGGGGTGGGAATGCTTGTGTCCCCCTGGCTCGGTGCCTTTACATTGGGGTTCACCCTGGTGGACAAGAGGGTAGCCTCCCTCTGCCTTCAGGGGGGCTGGGGGGATGGGTCCTGGCTGTCATCTGTGCCTATGTGACTATGAAGACTTTCGAACAGCAGTGTGCTGCCTACCTCGACTTGGGACATTCTGGGGAAGTAGGGGGAATACTTCAAAGACCACCTCAATCCCACAGCCTGTCTTCTGTTGAAGAAGCAGAGTTTGGGGGACCAGTGGTGGACTCGCCTATCTCTGGAGCTGAGATCGCCGAGGTAGTAAAAAGCTCCTTGGCCGCAAGGCCCCAGGGGTGGATGAGATCCACCTGGAGTTCCTCAAGGCTCTGGATTTTATAGGGCTGTCTTGGTTGACACATCTCTGCAATATCACGTGGACATCGGGGGTGGTGGGGGTGGTTCCCCTCTTTAAAAAGGGGGACAAGAGGGGATGCTCCAACTATAGGGGGATCACACTCCTCAGCCTCCCTGGGAAAGTCTATTCAAGTATACAGGAGAGCAGGGTCCATAAGATAGTCGAACGTCAGATTCAGGAGGAGCAGTATGGCTTTTGTCCTGTTCGTGGAACTGTGGACCAGCTCTATACCCTTAGCAGGGTCCTGGAGAGTGCATGGGAGTTCTACACTACTCTACATGTGCTTTGTGGACTTGGAGAAGGCGTTTGACCATGTTCCTTGTTGAGGGGCTGTGGTTCAGTGGCATCAGGAGCTGGTGCTGGCTTCATCAGACAGTGACCTTCAGCTCTCGCTGAAGCAGTTTGCAGCTGAGTGTGAAGAGGCTGGGATGAAGATCAGCACCTCCAAATCTGAGGCCATGGACCGACTGGCCATGGACATGGACGGAAAAGGGTGGAGTGTCGACTCTGAATCGGGGATGAGATCCTACCTCAAGTGGAAGAGTTCAAGAATCTCAGGGTCTTGTTCCCAGTGAGGGGAGGATGGAGGGAGATTGACCAGTGGATCAGTGCAGCGTCTGCAGTGATGTGGACTCTATATCGGTATGTCGTGGTGAAGATTTACCATCAATCTATGTTCCTACCCTCACCTATGGTTAGAGCTTTGAGTATTCCTATGTGATATTATTTCATAGTTAACTACTACATTATCAAATCTAACAATGTCATATACATATATATATATACAATGGGGGAAATAAGTATTGGACGCGTCAACTTTTTTGTCATTACAATTATTTCCAAAGATGCAATTCATATGACATTTCTTCCAGACACTGGTATTAACTCAAATAATCCACACATGAAAAGAAATCACAACATTCAAATCCATAAATAATGATTATATGGAATTAAGTGCAATAACACAGGAAAAAAGTATTGAACAAACCATGGAAAAGCTGTATAGGCACCATACAATCTCAAATCTGAAAGTAATTAGTCTTTGCACTTCCTATAATTGCAAACCAACATCAGCTGGGTCAGTGCTAATTGATGGCCCTATAAACAGGTTGTTTTTTCACCAAGTAGTCAAACAAGACACATCTCATGATGGGTAAAAGCAAGGAGCTCTCTCAAGACCTTCGCAACCTGATTATTGCTCAGCATCAGAATGGAACTGGTTACAGACTTATCTCAAAGCGTCTGAGTATTCCAATAAGCACTGTTGGGGCCATTATCCGCAAGTGGAAGAAGCATCACCTTATCATCAACAGGCCGCGCACAGGAGCTCCTCGCAAGATTTCTGACCAGGGAGTCAGAAAGATGGTCAGAAGAGTTCTCAAAGAGCCAAGGACCACCCGGAAAGCACTCCAGAAAGACATGGAGGCAGCAGGTACAAGTGTTACAGAGAAAACGATAGGCAATGCACTCCACCACCATGGCCTCTATGGACGCTCAGCCAGCAAGACTCCATTCCTCAAAAAAAGGCATAATGAAGCTCATTTAAAGTTTGCTAAACAGCATCTGGATAAGCCTGTGGAATACTGGGAGAATATTGTCTGGTCAGACGAGACCAAAATTGAACTTTTTGGCTGTCATACTACACACCATGTTTGGAGGAGAAATGGCACTGTACATCACCCAAATAACACTATACCAACAGTGAAGTTTGGTGGTGGAAACATCATGGCATGGGGTTGTTTCTCATCTCGTGGTACTGGCAGACTTCATATAATTGAAGGAGCAATGAATGGAAACATCTAATTCTTGAGATGAACCTGCTGCCATCCACCAGGATGATGAAGATGAGACGTAGCTGGACCTTTCAACAGGACAACGATCCGAAAACACACGGCAAAGTTGACTCTCGAATGGTTTAAAAAAAAGAATGTGTTAGAATGGCCCAGTCAATCACCTGACTTAAATCCGAACTAAAGAAAAGGGTTCACCAGAGGGCACCAAAGAATATTCAAGATTTAAAGACAATCTGTGCAGAGGAATGGGCAAAAATCACACCTGAGCAGTGTGGGCGATTAGTTAATACATACAAGAAGAGTCTGGAAGCTGTCATTGCAAACAAAGGCGTCTCCACAAAGTATTAAACGAGTCTCAGATAGTGTGTTCAATACTTTTTTCCTGTGTTATTGCACTTAATTCCACGTAATCATTATTTATGGATTTTAATGTTGTGATTTCTTTTCATGTGTGGATTATTTGAGTTAATACCAGTGTCTGGAAGAAATGTCATATGAATTGCATCTTTGGAAATAAATGTAATGACAAAAAAGTTGATGCCTCCAATACTTATTTCCCATATTGTATATATATATTTGTATATAACTGTATACTAACTACTATACTATAACTAATTAACTATAACTATACTACTATATATAACTAGTAACTATAACTATATACTAACTAGTATAGTATAACTAAGTAACTATAACTATATACTAACTACTATACTATAGCTAATTAACTATAACTATATACTAACTACTATACTATAACTTATAACTAGAACTATATGCTAACTACTATACTATAACTAGTAACTAGAACTATATACTAACTACTATGCTATAACTAACTATAACTTAACTACTATACTATAACTAACTATAACTATATACTATACTATATAGTATAGTAGCAGTATCTTAAAATAGTACTTTTATTTTGAAATCAAGAATACCGCTACCCGATTGGTGCGTTTTTGATGTGACGTGTACACAGGAAATGTCCACGCCAGCGGCTGGAATCATAACATTGCATTAGAAGTATCTCCACTCCTCCTTCTCTCGGTGAATATGAGATGTTTAAAGTCTCAGTCTCCATGAAGGCTGCTTCTAACTCTCTACAACAACCGGAAACTGCAATAAATAAAAAAGAATATTTGCGCAGAGCCGTGAAAACATGGCGCTAACCTGCGGAAGCTAACCAGCAGCAGTTGCTGCTGCTAGCTCTGTTAGCTAACGCTAGCTAATGGCTGTCACTGAGCAAAGTAAGTGAACCTCATTTTAAACATGCCAGCATGTTTAAATGCTTTGTGGTGGATAATCCTCCTTTATCTGGTCTGAACCCATGTTAATATAGTGTTAATTCTCTGTGGCAGTCAAGCAGGAATACAGGCATAATAATGGACAGCATGTGTCAGAGTCCTATATGAAAGTAAATGTAAATCTATTAAAGATATTTATATTTATTTCTTTTTACTGCTGACATAATTTTGATACTCTCTCTCTCTCTCTCTCTCTCTCTCTCATTTCATATACGTACTTATCTTATGTTTATGTATTTATAGTATACACACGATTCTTCTTTTTTTTTGATAGATTTATTTCTTCAATTTTTGTTTATGATGGTCCTAACACTATATCCTCTCAGCTTGATATGAGTTCCACATCCATTTGAATTGCTACTAATTTTCCTCTTATCTGCCGATGTGTTCATTTAAGTCTCCTCTCTATTCATTATTTTTTAACTCTGCCTGATGAAGAGCGATTTGATCCATAAGTAATTGCTGCCTTATCCTTGATTAAAGTTCAGTTTAAAATCTAGCAGTTTTTGCAAGATTAAGAGCGGTGTGTGGGATTTCTCATCTTTTTTTGTATCTAAGATTGAAATTTTAGTGTTTAGCACCCAAAAATGAATTCCATATTCAAATACAATAACCTAATGTAAAAGTGTAAGGAAGGCAAGAAACTCCGAGATTATAGAATGTCTCCCTTAGTGCAAATTTACACTTAATATAACATAAACTGAGGTATATTTTTTAAATGACAAAACTTACATCAATTGAGTAGAGAGGGTTGGGGCATAAATCGAAATAACTATTAAAATTTGATTAATTGCACAGCCTTATTTTACGGTCATAGAAGTATGATCATGAAATTGATATAACATTAAATTGCATATGAAAAAGGTCTTGAATTTCACCTACAGAAACCCTGTGCTTCTCAGTAGCCTAACTGGAGTTTTCCGTGTTTCAGATGACAAAACGACGAGGGAAACTGTAGAGAAGCTGCTGGTAGCGTGTGTCCTGTCCAGGGAGGCGGGGAGCTAACAGCATGTGATGGTTGCAGGTTGTGGATGTATCAAGATGTTGTGATGTTTTCAAGATGCCTCGTCTGGAAGAGTTGGCCAACGTTGCCCTCAGGGTGCCCAGCATCCTGGTGCTGGACCTGCTCTACAAATGTGACATTGAAGGCTTAACGGAGCACCTCAAGGCCAAAAATGAAGACATGCTCTTCAAATACAAATATGTCATCTGGAACATGTACTACATTGGTATGTACACGTGTGGTATTTAGTTCAGAAAAAGTCTTCTCTGCCTTTTCATGAGCTCAACCCTTGAACAGGCAACATGCAGCAATTGAATTGAACTTTAATATGTTGATCATCTGGACTATGTTTATAGTGTAATAGGGAAACGTATCCTGGAAGATACAACTCATAAAAGCCAAAATATTGAGAATATACATAATGTGGAAATATTTTCCTTAGGGCCCAAAGAGATGAGTGATGACATTAAATGTTTTTTTTTCCAATTTATTTTCCATTCCTGCCAGTTTTAGGATTACATGAACAGAGAGAACATTAACGTGTGTGGTTTCTTCCAGGTCATGTGATCAACGCAGTGGTGTTGGTTCTGCCGTTAAGACACATTGTGACGCTCTACCTCCACATCCTGGCTGCCCTTCTCCTCTACATGGGTCATCAGATTTCCAAGTGAGATGCCCTATTCCTCCTCCTCCTCCTCCTACCACAATTCCTGTGAAAGTTCAAAACAAGACTTGATGGCAGTTTTTAGAATATGATGCGTGCATTAGATTGAATACATTAAACCAGAGGAGTTAAACTCAGTTTGATCCTGGGTCACATCAGTGTTCTGGTTTCCCTCAAAGGGCCAAATATAAAGATCATATACAGGTCCTTCTCAAAAATAGCATATTGTGATAAAATTCATTATTTTCTGTAATGTACTGATAAAAATGAAACTGTCATATATTTTAGATTCACTGCACACCAACTGAAATATTTCAGGTCTTTTATTGTTTTAATACTGATGATTTTGGCATACAGCTCATGAAAACCCCAAATTCCTATCTCAAAAAATTAGCATATCATGAAAAGGTACTCTAAACGAGCGATTAACTAATCATATGAATCAAAGAATTAACTCTAAACACCTGCAAAATATTCCTGAGGCTTTTTAAAACTCGCAGCCTGGTTCATTACTCAAAACTGCAATCATGGGTAAGACTGCCGACCTGACTGCTGTCCAGAAGGCCATCATTGACAAGAGGGTAAGACACGGAAAGACATTTCTGAACAAATAGGCTGTTCCCAGAGTGCTGTATCAAGGCACCTCAGTGGGAAGTCTGTGGGAAGGAAAAAGTGTGGCAGAAAACGCTGCACAACGAGAAGAGGTGACTGGACCCTGAGGAAGATTGTGGAGAAGGACGATTCCAGACCATGGAAGAAGTGGATTGAGTCTGGAGTAGAAACATCCAGAGCCACCGTGCACAGGTGTGTGCAGGAAATGGGCCCAGGTCAAGCCACTTTTGAACCAGAAACAGCGGCAGAAGTGTCTGACCTGGGCTACAGAGAAGCAGCACTGGACTGTTGCTACATATATGAAAGCAAATTTTGCATGTCATTCGGAAATCAAGGTGCCAGAGTCTGGAGGAAGACTGGAAGTCCAGTGTCAAGTACCCACAGTCAGTGATGGTCTGGATGCCATGTCGGCTGCTGGTGTTGGTCAATGCAGCTAGCTATCAGGAGATTTTGGAGCACTTCATGTTTCCACCTGCTGAAGAGCTTTATGGAGATGAAGATTTCATTTTTCAGCATGACCTGGCACCTGCTAACAGTACCAAAACCACTGGTAAATGGTTTACTGACCATGTTATTACTGGGCTCAGTTGGCCTGCCAACTCCCCTGACCTGAACCCCATAGAGAATCTGTGGGATATTGTGTAGAGAAAGTTGAGAGACACCAGACCCAACACTGTGGATGAGCTTAAGGCCAATATTGAAGCATCCTGGGCCTCCATAGCACCTCAGCAGTGCTACAAGCTGATTGCCTCCATGCCATGCCGCATTGAAGCAGTCATTTCTGCAAAAGGATTCCTGACCAAGTATTGATTGCATAACTGAACATAATCATTTAAAGGTTGACTTTTTTTGTATTAAAAACACTTTTTATTTATTGGTCGGATGAAATATGCTAATTTTTTGAGATAGGGATTTTTGTTTTTTTTTGTTTTTTTGCCAGAATTATCAATATTAAAACAATAAAAGGCTTGAACTACTTCAGTTGGTGTGTAATGAATCTAAATGTTTATCCGTACATTACAGACAATAATGAACTTCATCACAATATGCTAATTTTTTGAGAAGGACCTGCATATGTAATGCATATATTCATATATAATTCCATTTATCACAGCACACAGTTGGTTGCAGAATATTTTTTATGGTGTCATGACAAAACAAAACAAATTTAAATACTGTATACATACATTGGTGAATCTATTTTTTTTTCTCCTGTTAATTTGTGCAGGGATTATGTTCGTGAGGAGCTGCTGTATGGTTATGAAGGAGCAGTCTACCGCGATTCTCTGGCCTTCAATAGATTTGTCTCCGCACTGACTAGTGAGTCCCAAAATTTCATTTCATGTAAAATATTAACCTGTTCCCATCTAGGTCCCGGCCGGTGGTGGATTTCATTTCTAAATAATGATGAATAATCTTAATAATGTTAAGTTGAGTAGCAGCACCAATATGTACATGTAACACACCAAAATGTGGAGAAGAAACTCAGCTACAAGTTTGTAAATCTGTAGATTTCTGAATTTCTTGTGATAATATTAATGAAATGTGCCAAAATCATCTCTGTCTGGACACACCTGTACTAAAACATGTCTAAAACTGGTCTGGTTCACCTTGTAATTCTGACATTTAGTGTAATTACTGATCAGACTTTACTTTACTGCTCCATAGATGAATTGAGCTACTAACACATGATTTTCAGCTGGTTTTCAAACTAAATAGATTGGGGTCTGGGGTACAACTATCTCACAGGTGTTAGCTTTATTTAAACCCAAGATCATTCAGTAAACCCCTGTAGTTGTAGACATATACTGCATTAAGTCTGGACATGTCATTTAGAGAGGGAGATGATAAATAGATCTAGAGGAGAACAGGTTAAGAGTTTATATTGGACTTTGCAATAAATATACTGTCTGTAATGATAAACTGCAGTTTAAAAGTCCCTTAGGATGGAAAGGAAGATGATAATAATAATAATAATAATAATAATAATAATATTGTTGTTGACTATAGGAAGTGTTCTATAAATACACAACCAATCAGCCAATCAGAAGAGAGGCTCATTAATATTCATGAGATAGACAAAAAAACGTGTTCTTTCTAAAGTTGCAGAGAGAAGCCTGAGAGAGGAGATGTAAAACTATATTGAGATGTTTTTGATTCCTAAAACCACAAATATATTATTTTGGGGATATTAAACCTAAAAAGGGTCAATATTGGACCTTTAAGAGTCTCAATATGTTGGTTCATTTGTAAATGAAATTTTAAAGAAGTCATTTTAAAATGTTTTAGTTTAGTTTTTAGTTACAGAGAGTTTTTTTTATGTATATATATATATATATATATATATATATATATATATATATATATATATTACACTATACTACACACAATATATCCAATAATCCAATATAATTTTTCTATGACATAAAACATTCACTCACTCTCCTCAGTATTCAGAGATGATGACTTTCTGTGTCTCTTTAACCAGGTTTTTGTTCTTATCATTCTCTTATGGTTGCACCATTTTACATTGTTAAAAAAAATCACACAAAATCATGATTTTTGTGTAAAAAGAAACAGACTTTTAAATAACAAGAAACCAACATGAACCCACAATGTACATTTATAGAGCTGATGAATGATTCTTAAAACTGTAAAAAGTGTTTGACTTTCTCATCTTGCCAAACATTATTAGTCACTGATCCATAATGAAGTCCTTCTTCTCTGATGTTCTGGTGTGTTCCTCTGGTCTCAGGTCAGATCATCCTCAGCACGCTGTGTGCCTTCCTGATGAAGACCAGGAAGGTGTGGTTGTTCTCAGCTCATCTGCTCCCCCTGCTGGCCCGACTCTGCTCCGCTCCTCATGCCACGCTGCTGACGGTCAACACCTTCTCCACCGGCCTGACCGGGGCCGGCGTCGCCATGTTCCTCCTCTCAAATCTCTTTGTGCCATATCGTCTGGTCAGAGCCGCCTGTTCAGAGCTGCTGCAGCTGGAGGTGAGAAAGACTGCTTCTTCTTCTTTTGCTCAAACATCTTCACTACCTGCAGTTTCTTTGCTCACACGAGTACAAACAAAGCAGCTTGTTGGTGGGCATCCAATAATTTAAAGGAATCAGTTGTTTAACCCTCTCTGTCAGGGGTTCCCAACCTTTTCCAGCTCAGGGCCCACTTGGAAATCTCCTAAATGTTCGCAGCCCACCTCTGACCCAATATACAATACAGAAGCAAATGAATGCACTTTTAGACCACTTTGATATTTTAGGACTGATTTGAATTAATATGAAAAGGCAGGAAAATCACAACATTTTTATCATTTTGCTGTGGAAATTTAGGCCTCTGACTAATTATGGAATATGCATGAAGCTCACAACTTATTCAACAATATTACTTATCACTTTTATACTAATGTCAACTTATTCACAGGGAAATCATAACAGGCCATTTTATCATTTTAATGTGAAAACTACACAACATGTAGAACCTAGTTTATACTTCTGCTACGTAGCTACGGCGTCTATGCAGACCCCTACGCTGTAGGCTGACCTCACCTCCAAAAAATACTGACTACGCATCGCATAGACACAGACCGCAAGGGCTGTGATTGGTCAGTTCAGCTCCTCCAGGGCTGTGATTGGTTAGTTCAGCTCCTCCAGGGCCGTGGACATTTAGAAGATTTCCAAGTGGGCCTTGAGCTGGAAAAGGTTGGGAACCCCTGGTCTAGTTTATACAACCAAAAGCATGAAACTATCCTGAGACTATGTTTACAACTTTTTCTTACATATTTTTTTAAAATATATATAAATATATATATTTTTTAAATATATCTATTATTTAGGCCATTTTAAATAATAACAACATCCAAAACATTTTTAATCATATCTAAGTAATAGTTCATGCAATAGAGGGTTAAGTAGAGTTAAAAGTAAAAAAAAAAAAGAAAACAAGCAGTTTTGAAGATACCATTTAGATGCTTCTATTCTTTACCCAAGAAGGAGTTTATTGACTTTTTACTTCATGGTATTTCCCTTTTAAACCTTTGTTTTTGAGACCAGAACGTTTGCTCTGGTCTAAATGTGGTGATAAGGAGGAGAGAAACTCTGCTGCAGACGCCATGGCTGCAGATAACATATCTACAACCAGGTGGAATGTTTGGCTGCATTTCATTTAAGTTAAAAATAATAATCCATTTTAAGTGTGACGGAATTAAAGCTGATTAGAAAGATCAACAGACTGCCATTAGATTACAGAATGATGTGGTCAAGGTCTGCTCAGTAAGCCAGTTTAGTTTTTTTTTAGTTTATTATTTTAGTTTAGTTTAGCATTAGTTTTGAACATGTAAAACCAAAGTAAAACATCAACAACAAAAAAAATAAAAATAACAAAAAAGGGTAAAAAAAAAAACAGTAGTAGGAAAAAGTGTAGACTTATTAAATCCTCCCCTCTATTACTCATATCTATATGCAAATGATAGTTAATATTAGTACCAATAACAATAATATTAATGTAATACTTATATTGATAATAGAAATCATATATTAGTTAAGATAGAGGCCAAGGCCACATGGTAAATAAGATCTCTTCATGATGTGTTTAAATGTAATTTTAATCTTGGAAAATTTAGCTTTTGGTAAACAGAAAAAACACAGATCTTTGAATGAAAAGTTAGTGTGTTTACCAGAAATATATAAAATAGATAATAAATAGAGGGGCTATGGTAAATAAGAAAAACAGATGGAGGGAGAATAAGTGCTGTTTTTTCATTATTTTGCACTCACCCATACTTCTTTAACCCTCTGTTTCATAGTGTTTCCATATGGCAACATTTACTTTATCATCATTTTCATAAAAACCTTTGATATAAAATCTATGTTTTTACAGTTAGGTGTGAAAAGGAGCTTTTATTTTGGAAGGATTAAGGCAACATAACCAGGATATCCTGTCGGCCAGTCAGAATTTTATTCAAAATTTTTGAAAATTTTCACCAAATAAAAATTTGAACTCACTTTGATTAATTTGAACTTTAATTGTTATTATTATTATTATTATTTACATTTAATTCATTTTTGATGTTATAAGCTATTTTTTATATCTAAAATAGATTTGGTTCCATATATCAACAATATGTAAATATGATAAATTATGATATGAAATGATAAAACCTGACTTACATAGTAGCAAACTATCCTATGATAGAGTATGAGTAAATAATATTTCAGCTATAGAGGTTTAAACACATTCAAATAGAAACACTTATAACCTTTACCTTTATTTGTAAAACTTGAGTTTGTTACTAATATTATTATTATTATTATTATTACTATTATTATTATTGATAGTAGTAGTATTGCTATTATTATTATTCCTTTAATTAATAATGAGGAGACAGATACTATAGATAGTGTATTTAGTGGTTAGTGGAGGGATAGGAAGGAAAAATAGAGAAAATAGAAAACAAGGAAAGGAAAAAAGGAAAAGGAGGAAAGAGGAAAAAGAGGATGGATTTATTTGGTTTGATTGTTTTCTGTTTATTTATTCCTGTATTCCTCTGCCATTTTATTTATTTGTTTATTTTACTTTATTTTTTGTTTTTATTTATTTTCTTTGCAAATTATACTAAACTGTTCAGAGCTCACATACATGTTTGATAATAAAATTCAAATCAAACGTTATTCTTCATTAGCAACACCAGAGTCCAGTTATAGCCTTTCTGAGTCTTTCTGTTTATCAGCTGCTGCTTTTCTTCAGCTGTGTTACTGTGTCTGGTTCCTCAGGTGATTGAGCTGTACAGACTTCTGGCTGTAGGAATCTCTCTGTGGAACCAGTTTGCCGTCCCAGTGCTGTTCAGTGTGTTCTGGTTTGTTCTGTTCGTGGTCCAGCTGTGCTCAGACGCCATGTCTGGAAACGCCTCCACGGCCCATCAGGGAATCCTGTTCTTCCTGCTCACAAGGTGTGAGGTGCTGACGTTTATGTGTGTTCGTTAAACATTAGGGCTGCTCCATTATGGAAAAAATATTTTTGTCACGATCACGATTATTCAAACGATTATTATTAAAGTTCCAAAATGCATTGTTTCAACATGAGTGGCTGGGCTTTTTGTGGCTATGTGGCTTTTTTGCCACACAGATATAATCTTTTAGCAAATCTTGCACTTATGTTGCCATTGGGTCACTGATAAATAATGTTTGGCAAGATGAGAAAGTCTATAAATGTACATTGTGTGTTCATCAGCTTCTTGGTATATATATATATATATATATATATATCTTGTGTGTGTGTGTGTGTATATATATATATATATATATATATATATATATATATATATATATATATATATATATATATATATATATATATATATATATATATATATATATATATATATATATATATATATATATGGCAACATTCATTCAAGATTGTCTATCAGATGATTTCTATGTGGCAACACATCAAATCTGTTTAACATGTGAAATAAAACCACAGTCACTCATGCTGAATAAATGCATTCTGGAACTAAAAAATAATCATTTGAATAACCTAGATATCAATATTGACCAAATGTATGTAATATGTATATATATGTATTTTGCACAAAATCGTGATTTTGGTAAATGGGCTTTTAAATAACAATAAACCAACATATAAAAATATACACACAATATACATTTAGAGACCTGATAATTCTTAAAACTCTATGTACTGTATGTAAAGTGACTTTCTTATCTTGCCAAACATTATTTGTCACTGACCCAGACAGACAGATCTGGCTCATACTCCATTCCCACTCTTGCTTATTTTTGTGTATTGAAAAGTGTAAAATATGGTTTCAACTCGATTAAATCACTGAATTGCAGACCCTTATTAAACCATTCCTATGTGTTGCTCCTCTCTCTCAGTGTCTCTGAGTGCTGTGCCACGCCCTACTCTCTCCTGGGTTTGACCTTCGTGGTTTCCTACCTGGCCCTCGGACTGCTCAACCTATGCAAGTTCTACCTGGGAGGTTATGCAGCTGTTCAGAATGAGAACGTCATGCACAGGTGAAATGTTCTCCATCTTTCTGTCCACGTTCAAAGTCCCCTCCTCCTCTTGAATATGTGTTGGTTGTTAGTTCATCTAGTCCAGGGGTCATCAACCCAAAACGTTCAAAGTAGAAAAACAAAACACTAATCTGTCTGGAGCCACAAAAACTAAACTCCTCCTCTAATCCTGATCTGAAGGCAGTCCAGGCTGTAAGTGTATATTATCTATATTAGCTACTATCAACATGACTAAGTAGCTACAAATACATAATGAGCATTCATGATTAAATGTTTATTTCCCTGCAGCTCATCCTGGTGAGAATGACACCATGTGACTACTCTGCTGGACCAGATTTGCTGCTTTAACTTGAACTTACACAATCTATTAGCTTTATTATAGAAATACAATAAAGAAATCTGACTCGACTGATTGCATTTGTAATGTACCTGTATGTATTGTTTATCACTTGTAAAGTCTGTCTTGTAATGTGAGAATGAACAGTGGCTCCAGTTTCTCTAAAGGCTGCTTGTTTGAAGCTGCCTTATTAGATGCATGAAATCTAATTGGGAAACATATATTTATAATGTACAAAGACACTGAGAAATAATTCCTCATGGTTTAATATTCTTTGTTCCTATTTTGAAATTATTTTCAGCAGGATTTATTTTTTATCATGTCCATTCATTCATGTCTGAAATTATTTTATCATTTTATTTTTTAATTAATTCCAGTCAGTGTGAAAACAGGTTGATTCCTTAACCCATTAAAGCCCATGAGCCTTTAAGTCTATGACTGTCATGTTATACTTCATGTTAAAAATCTAAATGTTACTCATACTAATTTATTTTACTAATGACATGATAGTAGATGACTTAGACAAAAGGTTTTAAGCAAATAATTTAAGTTTAAATCATTTTACTGCTTTCTGTCCCTTCCTCCTAAGAACATGATGAGACAAACCCTCCCAGAAAGAGATCATTTTATTTAGATTATTATCAACATGAATATATCTATTTAATCATTCAAGTCTCTAGAATAATCCCACAAAATAATTTTGTATATGAGATAAAAAGGTTTTTGTTTATGGGCAGATTTGTGCAATTAATGTCATTAAAATGTGTAAAATTTTCTGCAAAGAAAATGGTACAAAATGCAAAAAATAGATAAATAACATGATAACATAAATATAAATAACATGATTCTTAGAGATTCACCTGATATAATTAAATGCATGAAAACTTTGAAAAAAAATCTGGTCTTAAATGTTTAAATATAAAATGACAGTCATAGACTTGGAGGCTCTTAAAGAACATTTTAAATGTTTAGTTTTCATCAGTATTAATAAATCAGTTCAGCTGCGCCCCCTGCTGGACACTTTGACATCTCCTCTCCTTCACTTTCCTTTTCCTTTTGTTTGTTGCCTGAAGGCTGATTCATCTAAAATATGAAGATGCATCTTCACCAGGTTTTATGCAGTGGGCTCAGGCCCTAATGGTTTCCATTAAATTTGAGAAAATAACATTTTCACTATGAGGTTCCATATTTAATTTTAAGCATCAGTCTGCATTCTACCTTAAAGCAGATTTTATGTGTTGGAGTTAAACTAAGGATGATTTAAAGGGTTATATGAATACATTCAACATGTATGAAGAAAGAATAATGAAGTTGTCTGGTGATTTTTTAGTTTCTGTTGAATCATTGTATGTTTTTTATTGTTTATCAGTATTTTTCTGTTTGTTATATCTTGGCAGTTGAGTCACACAAACTATTTCTATAAAAACCAATGCATTTCTACTGTGAAGACCTTTAATCATAAAGTGTGAGCTGATTGAGTTAAAGAAAGCTTTGTATAATTGTATAATTGAACTCTCAGCTCCTGCTCCAGTCTAATGTTTGAAGCTGTCCTGTTTTAATTTATGCTCCATGTGTTGGTCCCTGCTGTCAGAGGTGTTACTGAGGGGGTCACCCTGCTGCTCCTCGCCCTCCAGACCGGTCTACTGGACATGCAGGCCCTGCAGAGAACCTTCCTCCTCAGCATCATCCTCTTCATCGTGGTCACTTCCACTCTGCAGTCAATGATTGAGATAACAGACCCGGTCATCCTTGCCCTGGGTGCATCCCGAAACAGGTACAGCAGAAAGTACAGCTGTTCATACCTTATGATAAGATAAAAGTGAAGCTTTTCTGAATTAAACAGCATTTACAAAGGTTTCCTTCAGCCCTACTGTGTTGTGATGTGCTTCTAGGAGTCTGTGGAAACACTTCCGTGGCCTCAGCATGTGTCTCCTCCTGCTGGTGTTTCCAGTGTTCATGGCTTATAAAATCTCACAGTTCTTCCACATGGACTTCTGGCTCCTGATTCTGGTGTCCAGCTGCATGCTGACATCCCTGCAGGTAGGAGACTGGCTGTGTCCAATGTTCCAAAAAATAAACTCATACGGCTTTCTACAGCATGCAGGGATTAAAGTATTCTGGCACCATGCTGGATTTACTGATGGACTGCAGAAAAAAAATAATACGGAGTGGTAGAGCTGCTCCATTCTGGAAAAAATCATTATCACGATTATTTTGGTCAATATTGAAATCATGATTATTTAAACAATTATTTTTTAGTTCCACAATCCATTTATTCAGCATGATTGACTGAGCTTATGACTAAGATGTTAAACAGATTAGTTGAGTTGTCACGTAGAGATCATCTGATAGAAAATCTTGCGCCTTTGTTTGTTTATATATATATATATATATATATATATGTGTGTGTGTGTGTGTGTGTGTGTGTTTGTATTTGTATGTGTATTTGTATGTGTATTTGTATGTGTATGTGTATGTGTGCGTGAGAGTGTGTGTGTGAGAATAAGTGACCATTATGACCAGAGATCTAATCTTGAATGAAGACATTTTTCCTTTCAGGAGGACTAATTACTGAACTAAACAGCAAATCCTTGTTAAAATGTGTTGTGCAGCCATGTCAACTCAGTGACTGGACACTACCACTAGGATGTATTACCTGTTGATGTAGAGGTTGAGTCCAGGTGTGTTTCCTGTCAGGTGACGGGCACCATGCTGATCTACTCCTTGTTCATGGTGGAGCTGTTCCGCAGCGACCCCATCGAGAGCCTGGACGAGGTGATCTACTGGGTGAACGCCGTCAGCCGGGTGCTGGAGTTCGTGGTGGCTCTGTGCGTGGTGGCCTACGGGACCTGGGAGTCTCTGTTCGGGGAGTGGAGCTGGATGGGCGCCTCGGTCATCATTATCCACTCCTACTTCAACGTGTGGCTGAGGGCTCAGTCTGGCTGGAGGAGCTTCCTCCTCAGACAGGAAGCCGCCAAGAAGATCAACTCCCTGCCCAGAGCCACGGCCCAGCAGCTGCAGCAGCACAACGACGTCTGCTCCATCTGCTTCCAGGTCAGCGTCTACATCCACTTTACACTCACTTTCCTTCAGTTAAGAACCGCAAAATAGTACTTTCAAAACTAAAAAAACCTAAAAGATCAGGGGAAGGTAACCCTGGTACTAGAGTTGCTGTGGGTCCAGGGTTAGTTCCAACCTAACATTTACACACCTGATTCTACTAATCAACCACTAGATTAGAGCTTCATTAATAGAATCAGGTTGTTACTGCTGGTTGGAACTATAACCTGGAGCCACTGCAGCTCTCTAGGACCAGGGTTACCTACATTAGATAAATGTGTTTAATATAAAGCAAAAAGTAGTAACCATAGTTTCAGGATAGTTTGTTGTTGTTGACATATGGAAACAAATCTATCTTTTTTTATTTTTGACAAAATGATTGACATAGACCTACGGTACTTTAGTAATCATTTGTTTTGATTGTTTGATAAAGGTTATACTATACTAGAAAGGTTAGATAAAAATAATGAAGATTTTATTTTTAAGTCAAATGACCCCGCTTTAATGCTGCTATTATATAACATTTAACGGTTGAACCCTGCAGGAAAAACTTATCATATCCACAACATCATAGAGATGAAAATAAAGAAGGAAATTAAAAGTCATTGTGTTTGTCCATGTTTGTCGTACTGATACTGACACTGAATGTCACGTGTCCCTCTTTTTAAATCATGCACTTCCTGTTTTTCCAGTTCAGCCTCCTCTTGTACAGTTTATTATATAACTTGGCATCAACCATGTTTTTATAGTAAACCAGTGAATATCATCTGTTCCTGGACATGATAATGATATGTTCTTCCTGTTTAAACATGCATCTTTCTTTGATTGATCTTATGTGATAAATTAGAAAAATACAATACAACATGTATACAGTAAAAAACACCTTTATGTGGTTAACACAAGAAGGTCACTGGACTCATTTCTGTTCATGAAGGTGACACATAGAGGCAGGAAAAGGAAATGTATTGTAATGTAATGAAATATTTTTTGACTTTCTCATCTTCCACTGCCCCATGTCTCTCTCCAGGAGATGGGCTCGGCTGTGATCACCAGCTGTGGACACTTCTTTCATGGTAACTGCCTCCGTAAGTGGTTGTACGTCCAGGAGACCTGCCCCATGTGCCACCAGAAGGTCCGGCCCACACCGTCGGGTCAGAGCCACCAGGAACCCCCGATGGAACCGGCACCGGCCGCCACCTCGGTAGAAACTCGGCAGAACCTGGACCATGGTACACCCCCTCGGGGCGAGGAGGGTCCTCCTGCTCCACCCCAGCAGCCGGAGGTGGAGGAGGAGGAGGAGGAACCTTCAGGGAGCAGCGGCGAGGCGGCTGAAACGGAGCAGTCAGCCGACTCCAACAGGAAGCCCGGCCCAGGTCTCCGGTTCAGCTCCAGTGGAGACTTTGTCGGCTTCATCCGGCCCGAGTCCAGCTGCTCTCCAGCCGATGTTTCTAGTTCCCTCCTGGGTGAAACTTCCCCTGTGAACACGCAGGAGAACGGCGAGGAGCGAGGAGGAGGAGACGCTCCAGAGAGTTTGAAGTTGCCACAGCCTGATGCTGTGGATGAGAACCAGTCTGATTCTGAAAGAGCAGAATCTGAACAGCCGTCGTCTTCAGCGGCACAAAACGGTAAACACGACAGGATCCATCCATCATGGAACAGCTTCACTTCAACAGAAACTAACGATCACTCTGACTCCATCTCAGCAGGAAAGAGCCACACCTCTGTCTGTAAAAACTCACAACTCCTGGATTCTCTATCTTCTCTTCAAAATCACAGCAGTAGCAGCGACTCATGTTCAGACAGAGAGGCTGAGAATGTCTCCCCGACTCCTCATCTGTCTCCAGACACCTCCACCTCCTCCTCCTCCTGCACAAGCCCAGACTGAGGCGCTGCATCAGTGCCTTGACGGGTGTCCTCCACGTTTGCCTTCTGTCCGTGAATCGATAGGAAACAAACGGCATCTTTACTAGACAGTGGAATGAATGTTTAGAAAATAACGCGTCTGAATCTACTGGAAACAACCTGGAACCGTACAGAAATTGTAAAGAAAATTTTAAAGTGAATAGAAATTATATCTAAATGTACGACGGAGTATTAGAGCCAAACATACATTTTGCATTTTGTTTTTTAATTAAAGTTGAAATAATGTAGGGAATAAAGTCTAAATGTGGAGAATAAAGTGAAAATTGTGGAGAAATAAGTGTCTTCCTGTCATGTACCAACTTTAAATCCTGTTCACCATCAATCAGATCCATTATTGTCTTATTGTATCTTGTGATGCAACAAATCCTCTGTTTTATACAGGCGTAACCATGGATACCGTGGTCACATCTGTCCATTACAGGTGTTTTAGTTGCATGAATGAGGCCACCTCTTCCAAGTCTGTTTTCTCTTCGTTATAGCCATGAAATGCATAATATGAACCACACAAGTTCAGGAACATGAACAGATCACATATGCAGATTTAATTTAGTTTCACATTGGGTGATTGTTGTTGTTTCAGGTTAAAAACACCTGCTCTCAAACATTCTCACAATCCATGGTGAAATCATTTGGACGTAGACTTTTTAAAATCATAAAACTATAACAGGTTTAATTCTTTAAGATGATGTGTTTTCTGGGATTGATTTTACTGCCGGGAACAGCGTTTGGAGAGTATCTGGGATATGAAAGCAGGCAAATCATTGGGAGGAATTTGATTGGACCAATTAAAACATGGGTGTGTCCTAGTATTTGCAGGACCAATCAGGTTGATCTTCCATTCTATCGTAGCTTTGATTGACACATGGAAATGATGATTGGTTGAAATCTCATATAAACTGCTTTTATTGGCCAAGATTATTCTCTAATATATTTTACCCAACTTCATTTAGGGTCCCCGTTAAGGGACAATATCAATTTCACAAATTTTGGATTTATTCCCATTTATTTCTATTTATTCCCAGTAATTAACATTTATTTCTGTTAATTCCCATGGAAAATTTCCAATTTTGAAATTCCCTGTATTTTTGCATATTCTGTATTTTTGTCACCTAGTGAATCATCTCCTCTCACACATAAAAATAATAATAAATGCATTAAAAGAAATGTAAAAGTAGGTATGATCATAATGCTTTTGACAGCAGGATTTAAATAACTCAATCATTTCTTATACAAAGACAGAAAGGATCCATTAAATGTACATTTTCATTCCACAACATGATCCATATATTTGATAGAAAACTGGCCACTGCTGTTTATACAAAGGAAAATGGAGCTTCTCAGCCTCAAATTGTGAATTATTAACAAAATAATATAATATTTAAAACTGGTAGGTAAATATGCATTCATATATATATGACATAAAACAAATATATAGATTTGAAAAAAGTCAAAAATAGTCAACAATAATTTTAAAAAGAGAAACACTTGGAAAAAGAGGTTTGGAAAAAATGTTCTACAGATAAGTTGTAAAAGTACCAAACAATATTACAGTATGTTATGTATGGAGGAAATAATCTATAATAGAATAATTTTTAAAAAAGTAGAGCTTTAAAAACCTCATTTCCTCCTCTTTAAACTTCAGATACTTATATAAGAAGCACAACTTTTCTACTTCATCTACACATCCACATGCACCAGACCTGGAATGTCAAGTTAATTCTCCACAGTCTATTTAATTCTTTAAATGCAAAATTAAAGAAATTAATCATAACTGTAAAGAAATTATTTGGCTTCAATATTAACCTGATTCCAGCAGGTTACAACTATACATGACAAAAGAAATGAAGTTTGAGTCATTTTCATTTGTTTTTTGTCAGAGTGATGAAAGAAGAAGCTTCAACCGTTGTTTTTATTTGTGAATCAGACTTTTACTGCAACATTCTGTTGTTACCAGAGTTAATTTACTGCTGTGAATGTGTACTTCCACTTTTTGTTTTTAACTGCATTCTCTCTCTCAATAAAATCATGACAGGTGCAGTGAGGAGTCAGGTTTCTGAAATCTAAACAGAGCATCACATAAGCACAAAAATTAAAACTAAAAAATATTCATCAGGAATTTGCAAATATTTATTATATAAACAAGATATGCAGGTTGCAAATAATAATATAAAACTGTAAATAATAAAGGTAAACAATTAGATTAAAATTAAAAGTAGCGTGTTTTTGAAAGGCACTTCCTCCATTTATCTGAGAGCTTCAGATACTTTCAGATGAGGATCTACCCAAAGTATCTCAGATTGATGAAATAAAACATTAAAATGCTCTCACATGTATTAAGTGAATAAAACTATATACATATATACACACATATATATACATATACATATATATATATATACATATACATATGCGTGTGTGTTAATAAAATGAAGTGACATTAAATCTAGGATTTAAAAAGTTAAAATGAAGAAACTTAATATTTGGTTGAGTGAAGCTGAGGCTCATGTGCAGACATCTTTTTGTCCTTAAAAAGTCTAAAATAATAAATGGAGGTGCACAGGTATTCAGATTGGAACTTTCATATTAAATGTTCAAGACATCCACTGTGTACAAAAGCAAAAACTGAACAACTGGTTATGGTTTAAGTAACTTTATTGAAGGGAAAACTAAAAACAAACAGAGCCACAGGTTGATTATCAACCACTGGCTTTGCATCAGTATTTTAGGGCTACAAGAAGACAGTGTTCCAGTGGGCAGAAAACTAATAGCTCATCTACTGGCTTCTAAATAACAAAAAGAAATAGAAAGCCTTTGAGGGGAACCAAATTTTTCCAACTGTTCAGCCTTACAATCCACTTAATTTGCAGAAACATATCAGATATAATAGCCTACCTTTATTAACATGCATAAAATACAACATTGAAGTTCTTATATTTCATTTGCTTAACATTGATATATACTGCTGTGCTTCTCTGTACACACACTTTGATAGTGGAATAAGATACACTCCTTTCCTCAGGTAATAGATTCCTATACTAATGATCAGAAGAACAGACACCGGTCCAGGAGGCAGATACAGGAGCCACGAACCAGTTTCTCAAAGCTTTCTGGAATCTGCATTTTCACGTTTAACCATTTGCCCAAATAAATTATAAGCAGACAACATTTGCCGATTTAAAATTTGAAAAATTTAGAGCGGAATTTAAGGATCTCTCTACAAACGCCCAGAGAAAGCCGGTCTACAGTTGAGTTTTCCATCAACCCCACGGTATCCGTCCAGTCAGATCCTCGTGAGGTTGAGATGCTGTACAGTGTCACGAGACCAGTTTGCATCAGATTCTACTAAGTGTGTGCAGAGGAATGACCAATTGTTGGGGTTTGAAAACTTCTTACTGGTGCATGCTCATCCTGAGTGATTAGAACCACTGTGATTTTTGACTGAAGTTGAAACTTCACAGAAACTGGCACGTGTCCTTGAGAGAAAAAACACTATCTTCTTATGAGCACGTAGGTGGAAAAAGGAAGGGGGTAAAATGCTCTGATTAACAAAAAAATAAAGTGAAAAAAAGAAAAACAGAATCCCGGAATTTTAAGTTTGAACCAGCAACAACATTTTCCACCAGCGTTCCAAACGATCCCATCACATTGCGTATTTTTGTGTCCATTCTTTTGCCATTTTGGTGTATCTGGAAAAGAGAAGAAAAATATAACTTAAATATATATAATAATCTAAATATCAATTTACTTGCACAAGACTAAAAACAGCAGCAGGTTCCATTATAGCACATGTACTTACAGCACATGGCTTTTTATTAAAGTGGTCAAGCTGAGTTAGCATCCTAACCAACAACATGTCAGTAGAAATACTCTCCACTACCAACAAGCTTCCTGATCTGGGAAAATAAAATGATCCTGGAACACGTCAGGCATTAGCTTCCATCTAATAACTACAAACACTTCATGCTGGAGTTAGTTTAGACATTTCCATGCAAAAAAGCTACCAACCATGTTATCTAAATCATCTGGTTTTGGACACTGAGCAGATGGACTCACACCCAGAATATATCAAATCCTTTAAAATAAAACTATATATTACTAAAGAAGCCGAGGTGGTCGTCATTGCTATTACTATTATTTTAATGCATGAAGCTTATTTTCAAGTTAATTTATGCTGAATCTGCTTCTGTGAGCCCGTTTAAAAATCTCCACATTACGTCTAGTGTCTCTTCAAAATACACACTTCTGTGTCCATGGTCAATAACATGACAGCAAATATAGATACTCAAACATTTTATAGCAGATTATGTTCTATAGTCCATAATCTGAGAGTTGCACTTTTTTGAAAGCGTTTATGAAATATTTTTTTACCATATTATTTTCTGGAAAGGATCTGTATAGAAACAGGTTGTGTGCAAGTGAAATGACAAAAAATGTATAGTAAAAAAAATAAGCCAACCCTACTTACAACAGAACCAGAACCTATATATTTTATTTTAATGTTTTTCTTAGGTGAACAACAGTGTCTCCTTTTATACCAGAATAAAAGAATCTGAAATACTTCAGTGTTTTTTTTAAAGACACTAGAGGCAAGTTCAGTGCAGTTGAGAAAATAACTCATTATCATGAGATAATTAGCGGTATTAATTTGTGATCTTGCTAACTGCATTAAAATAATTGCATTTATGGACATGGATCCGGCCTTTTTCAAACCTTTTATAGATTGTTGAAGTGATTCCTTCCAGGCTGCTGCTGGTTCCATTCATTATAGCATATTATGAAAATCAACTTGCTACGACTTGGAATAATTGACCAGTTGATATTTAATAACGCTGACGCCTTGTGTTAGATCAGCTCTGACATTTTTACAACCACACTTTCTTCATCCTTATTGTTTGGGCCTTGGTTTTAGACATCATAGCTAATGAATGCAGCATTTTTTTTGGCAGAAAACTGTTGGCGTGTCCTCGAATGCAACACCAGCAACACTTCTCACAACAGTCCCTGGTGACGACTGATTTACTGTGCAAGAAAACACCAAACCTGGAGAAATAAAAGGTTATTACCTTTGAAGGATCACCAGGATATAATCTCAGCTCTCTGCAAGTTGATTTAACAAACATACTGAGAGGAATGAAACCAAAATTGATGGTAGGTTTTGGAAAATCATCAACAATGAAGCAAAATATATGATCAGTTGAGGTCTTATATACTCATTTAAACTCAAATTCTAAGTTTATTGTTGTGAAAAGACCTTTATCAATTATTTGTCTTTTCCCTTCTTGCCAGTGAAAAAACATCCTTATTTGGATCATTTCTACAAAGCCTTGCAGGACTTCTGACTATTGATACTGGAAATGTCATAGTACAGTTTTTGGGTAAATCCAGTTTATTAAACAGTTCCCTCTAGGTCTATTTATCATCTCCCTCTCTAAATGACATGTCCAGACTTAATGCAGTATATGTCTACAACTACAGGGGTTTACTGAATGATCTTGGGTTTAAATAAAGCTAACACCTGTGAGATAGTTGTACCCCAGACCCCAATCTATTTAGTTTGAAAACCAGCTGAAAATCATGTGTTAGTAGCTCAGTTCATCTATGGAGCAGTAAAGTAAAGTCTGATCAGTAATTACACTAAATGTCAGAATTACAAGGTGAACCAGACCAGTTTTAGACATGTTTTAGTACAGGTGTGTCCAGGTGTTATTTCATTAATATTATCACAACATGCAGAAATCTACAGATTTATGTTTTCTCTATATTCTCATATTATTGGTTGGGGTATAAATGATGTTTAGTTAATCTAATAATGTTTGATATAGACTTGTAGCTGAGTTTCTTGTTGACATGTTGGTGTGTTACATGAACATATTGATGCTGCTACTGAACTAGAAGGAGTCATTATTTAGAAATGCAAGGTAAAAAGCTCAGCTCCAGATATTAGTATAACCAGAGTCACATGTCCATTACAAATAAACACACTGCATCATGGTGGATATGCCAATAAACACAGCCGACCAATCCCAGAGCAGCAGCCAGGGTCCTGGCCTTACCCTAAAGCATGGCATACTTGGTGGTCCATTCCTGAGCTAGTTTATTGTACCTGACAGAGTGAAACCAGGTTACACACTGGGTGCAATGATGCTGTGGAATTTTCTTATTTTCACGGGCACGGTAAAGTCCTAGTTTCTACTACAAGGTCTGCGTCACGTCTACAAAGTAGCTACGTAGTAGGCGCACAAACTAGACTCTAGGCATAGAAACTAAGATTTACAGTGGGTGCTCAGTTTGATTATTTTAAACATGGATTATATACTTACTTCTGACTATCTGTTTTGTAGATTCGTGCGATCTCTGGCACTAGTGGGTCATCAGGGTTCGGGTCACATAGGAGTGAGCAAATGGACAGAAGAACTAGAGGAAAACAAAATTAACACATTTAAACAATGGGCTTTACATTTCTCAAATAATAAAACTGCATTTTTTCTTATTTGTACAAGTTACGTCTGAAGTAAACTACGGACAATAAGTCAGGGATATTGTAAGAGACTGTGGATTTCATACATTTTGGGTAATAAATAAATAATAAATAGTGTTTGTTCTCATTCATTATTAGTAATATCAGAGGAAACTTTTACTAATTTCATTAAAATTCAAACCAAAGAGGAAAAACAATATCTTACTTATTATGAGTTATGTTGGGTTTTTGTTGGATGTTAAAGTTGACAAATTACATTTCCTAGTAACCCAGATTAATGCGGTTTATTTATGGCTGGTCAGATGAAACTGGCACCATTTCATTTTTTTTTGGCCGCTCATTTAAATTTATTTGAATTTTTGCAAACAGCTGCTCTTTTCACACATTTCTGTGATGCAGTAATTTGAGTTTCACATTACATGCAGTCATTTGATGGTTACATGAAAACACTGCATTGCAGCTTTTATCCTGAGACTTTGTGGCCAAGAAAAAGAAGCTAAACTTCTTTCATCTTGAAAATTGAACACATTATGTTCAGAAATCAAACATGAATATTCACATTCACAGTTCAGTCCACAGGAGAAATTTTCTGATTCCAGTTGATCTCTTTACAAACCTAATTGTCAGTTGCATTCATACCTTTAGAAATAGTAAGTGCAGGAGACCACTGTGATCTGAGAATATCCAGACAGATACTGCCGTTACTGTTAATATTTGGGTGGTAAATTCTTGTTGTAAATGCAACCTGAAAAAGACAAAATAAAATACAATGAGGACAAGCTGGAGTCACAGACAGTAATTTTACAGATTCAACAATAAAATCAACTCATTGATTAGTCAGTCAACTACAAATGTCCCTAGATGTGGGTTACTTGACAAAAAAGTAATTACATTAATATATGATTTCATGGCAGAGCACAGAAATACAAATCCCTCAAAATTAATGTTGCTGCTAATCATTGAACTAATATCTTATATAAAAACTTTAACTGCAGAGTTCACATTCTGAAAATTAAATCTGGAATATTTGTTTATAGATTTTATCAAAAAAAATGTGGGAAATAAATATATATTTCTGTGGTGGTTATTGATTCTTTTTTTAATTTATTGATTTTTTTTTCTAATGACATCACAGTAGACAACTTGGACAAGAGGTTTTAAGCAAATAATTGAAGTTTCCAAGTGCTTCCTCTCAAACGTCATTACAAAATAGATTTTTGTTTATGGGCAGATTTGTACAAGTAGTAACTATATCAGCCTGCAATGATATTTTCTGCAAAGAAAATAGGACAAAAAAATAGATGCAAAACATGATTGTTAGTGACTGAAATGATATAATTATATGCATGGAATCTTTAAATGGGTTAGGGATAAAATGACAGTCATAGATTTAGCAGCTCTTAGGCTTCAATGGGTTAAAGGAGGTGCTGACATACACAGATATCACTCAGACACACGTTCATGATAGCAGTGTCAGGTTTTTTTTTATAACTTTATGCAGATCACTACACGTTCCACACGGGTCACGTGACAGATACTGATAATGAAAGACCAGCAGGACTTTCCATTACGCAAATATATCCAGGTTTATACTGATACTTCTGCTGTTGCCTTTAGTTTGTTATTTTCATAGCATTTGATTATAGTTTCATAGAGATAATCACAGGAAATAATAATAGTCTACATTATTGTAGTAGAATAGAATGTGAGGGGAAGTATTTTACTTCTTCCTACTCCTTACCAACATGTTTGGCTTTTTTATTCATGTATTTATTCATTTAATTGTGCTCATACATGACACCTTGTTTCAGCCTCACCTTGGGTGGTTTGAAGGGGTAGTCTGTTGGAAAATGAATTGTCAAGAAGAAAACGCCTCCCTGATATGGACTGTCACTCTGAAAGCAAGAAGGACATTTATATAAGGATCAGTGACTAAAAAACACTGAAAACCTGCTACCAGATAGTTTAACTCTCTTAAAAAGGTTTTAAAAAGTAAAAACACATGCTATCAACTAGTTTTATATTCTAGGTGGAATGTATATTTAATATTTATCATTACTTTTGGACATTTCATGTTTAAAAATGCATATATACAAATGGACTTTTGACAAGAAACTAACACGGACAATGTCCATTTAGGGAGACCTGATGCAAAATTAGACAAAAAGTTTGTATGTAGAATATTACACAAAATAACACAAAGCTAACTGTAGAATGAATAAAATAAAAACTGTCATCCAGGTCAGAAACAGACCTAAACTGGCATTCAGGTACATTTTATAGGTTTGGATTCTGTTAATCTACGAGAGTATCATCATGGTCATCTGAATCCATCATATAAAGTGTAAAAAAAAAAAAATATATATATATATATATATATATATATATATATATATATATATATATATATATATTTTACATAACAAATCCTGATATATATACTTCATGAGAACTACATATTTATATAGATGCACATTTGATATACAGATATACTTTGCTACCCATTATAAATATTATTATAATAGAGTTTGATAATATGGAGCAATGTTGACCAAAATATATGGTCATATATATTTGTCATATGCATACATATTTATATAGACACTAAATAATTAGGCTAGTTTAACTCTTTAAAAAAAAAGTTAACTATTTAAGTTTATTTAAGTTATACTATTTAAAAACATGCTATCAACAAGTTTTATATTATGGTGAATTATATATTTATATATTTCAATATGTCAAATTTGTGTGATTTGAAAAAACAAAACAATTATACAAAGTGACTTAAATAACCAGAAACCAACATGAACAGATAATGTACATTTATGATGAATGCTGAATAAAACTGGATTTTAAGAAGTTTGGGACTTTCTCATCTTGCCAAACATTATATATAATATTGCTGCAGCAGCCTATTATAAAAAAAATCACCTTTTAACCTTCATCTTGTGAATACATTACAAAAAAAACAGCCAGGAACAATCTATGTGATAGCTTCAGTGTCCCGCTTTTAGGCGGAAGAGAACAACAATTATGTGATAAAGTCTCTACTTACAGGTCCCATGATTGTGGCTTGCCAGTGAAACACTGCAGAGAGAAAACAGAAAGTAGAAGTTAGAGCAGGTATGTTGTCTGACAGGAACGAGGATTCTAATCAGGATCTGGACTGGGTTTTCTTGTCATGGTGGCTGCTTTTCCTCTAATCTGCATCAGCACTGTTCAAGCTGGACATATTAGACCAGGACTAGTAATTCTCTAGTCATTCTACCTCTGATTTACAATCATTAACCTCAGTTCACTCATCATGAAGAAAACCCTGTTACTCAGGCTGCAGTGGTGGACATTTACTCAAGTACAAGTTTCAGTTAGTGCTGAACTTACTGATATTTTAACCCTCTTCTGTGTGATTCTGAAATTCAGAACAAAAGACAACTTTTGGTTGAGACAATGATTTTCACAGGTCAAATGTCCATGACCAAACAGGAAATCCTGTTAAATGTAACGTCATAAATTGTATGTCCTTCCAAAATATAAGCCCCCTTTTCACCTAGCTTTAAAAACAGATTTTATATCACATTAGAAAAATAAAGAAGTAACTGTTGCCATATGGCAACACTATGCAGCAGAGGGTTAATGGTCATATGTTTTTCAATATTACAAGGAGCGATCATCTTTACATCAGTATTCTTATTTTAATTATTTATTAATTAATTTAATTTTGCTGGATCTGTCCCAAACAAAAATGTTTTCTGTAGAATATGATGTATAGGCTGGAATCTCTGAAGCACCACAAGAACAAATTTAAATGAAGATGCCACACATTCCACCTTTAATAAATATTCTGCCTCCTGCTATTTGAAAACTGCAGTCGTCCATATTGTGATTCAGAAAATTCTGACTGTTAATTGTCCAAATGATGAATATGATATTTTAGAAAGCATTATAATCTAATTATATTATATATATCAAGGAGCTTTGACAGGGAAACTTACTGTCATCACCCACTGGGCCAGCTGAGCACTGTGCTGGAGGATCACGGGCCAGGTCGTTAAGCTCCTATAACGAGAACAACAATTAACCAATTAGACCACAGAAGCATGAGGAGACCATCTGAACCTGGACTACAGGACTGAGTGTCAAATGACGGTGTTAACACCAACATGGAGACCGATACACCAGGGCCAGCAACCTACAGCCCTTGAGGGCCCCCATAGTCGCTCCCTAGAGCAGGTTTCAAAAGTGTCATTTCTGTCAACGTAGATTTACGCCATAGCCTGAGACGTTTCAGCTCCGCGGTGCCAGGCAGGTGCTGCTGTAAACTAACAGCTGGATGTGGAATAAGTCAGTAGAAGAGGATTGGATTTTAGTTTTTGATCAAATCCTCAAAATAAAAATTAATGAACCAAAAACCAGATTTCTTTATTGTATTTCTATAATAAAGCTAATAGATTGTGTAAGTTCAAGTTAAAGCAGCAAATCTGGTCCAGCAGAGTAGTCACATGGTGTCATTCTCACCAGGATGAGCTGCAGGGAAATAAACATTTAATCATGAAGGCTCATTATGTATTTGTAGCTACTTAGTCATGTTGATAGTAGCTAATATAGATAATATACACTTACAGCCTGGGCTGCCTTCAGATCAGGATTAGAGGAGGAGTTTAGTTTTTGTGGCTCCAGACAGATTGTCTTTTTGTTTTTTTGGTCCAATCTGGCTCTTTGAACGTTTAAGGTTGCTGACCCCTGGTCTCGGAGATGCTACATGAGGTTCATTGTTTTTACAGAACCCCCCCTCAGTTTTATCTCCTGGATCCCCTCAAGTTCATCTCCATTCCAGCTCAGGGGGGCCACCTTGTTATCGTCTACACTGGAAACCACAAGACGAGACCTCAGCATAATACTACAGCCACTACTGGTATTTTTAGGCCTACAGCTATTTTAAAGTGAGGCGGCCTTCTATGAAACATACACACACACAAATTCACAAACATGTTTTTGCATTTCCATGGAAAGATTTTAGTCAGAATGATAGGGGATCCCACATCACTCCATTTGTTTGGGACAACTGTTGGGACAATATGTACAAAGTGCATTATGAAAGTGAAACAGCAGCTCTATCAGCAGCTACGTGAAATCTACACACACACACACACACACACACACACACACACACACACTGTTTAATCCAGACTTTCAGGAGATCCCAAATGCTTTATGTTCACTGTGTAGCAATGTGAAAATGTGATTGGAAACAGGGAAAACTGCATTAATACAAAAACACCAGCTGACATGATGAGGTGTTATTAGCTGAGATTGATGCCCCTGATCCTAGATCCAAACAGATATAGTTCATTATGTCTTATTTACAAGCAGCTTCATGGATTTCCTTATAAGACTTTAGTCAACAGATGTGCTGATTGCAAATTCACACTCTAGGCACCTTTTTCTCTTAAAGAGATCTCGAATGTGGAACAACTCAGCAGCCGAAATAAAATTAAGATTTTTAGCAAAACATTGAACAGACAAACTGTTTTAGAGTGTTCTATAGCTGCAGGTGGTGGCTGAATGTAACCTGGAGATCTACCAATAACCCAACTATTTTTTTCTATTTGTCTTAGTTGTATGTAACATATATTGAGTCTTTGATGTCTGTATTTTATTAAAGGCCAGAGTAGGGACAGAGGTTGGAAACTGGCTATAATAGCTATAATCTCTATATGTGAAACACCAGTTACTCAAAATTGTTTCTCACATGTTCAAGTCATACCATCGAATTTGTACCAAAGTACAACTGCCAAGTCAAAGGATTATGATAAGCATGTATGTGTTTGTGTGTTCATTTTACTTATGCACTGTTCCCTCCCCATCTTGGATGGTCCCAATAGTCCTTAATGCTTTATTTTAAGGTTTAAAAGATGTCAAACATGTCTATTAAAGCACTGAGCTGAATTTCTGTATGAAAGGTGCTAAACAAATAAAGTTTATTATTGTGGTTATAATTAATAGTGTTATTTTCAATCGTCCATATTAAACTATATGAATAAAACAGAATGAAGAATCTGTCTGAACACTTAGGTGTTACTTCACTGCCAATTTCCTCCATTTAAACACACACACACACACACACACACACACACACACACACACACACACACACACACACACACACACCCTGTGATGTGTACAGACAGAAAAATAAAAAACATGACTACATACCAAGGAAATGTATCATGAACAGAGTTTTGCGTCCTAACACAGATTCAGTGATATGAGTCATGAGTTCTGGATCCAGGCTGATGTAACGTGTTTCACAACCATCAGCCCAGAGGATCTTCAGTATTAAAGCACAGGATGTGACATGACATTAAAACATGGATGTGATTATCCGGTAAAAACGTGTTGTTCCACCGGACAGAAGTCAAATAAATCCGTTTTATATAAAGAAATGTCAATTGTTGTGCAATCCACGCGGCCTTTCTCTTTCTGCCGACAATCCGCTTCCGTTAGCATGTGTGCTAACCTGCTAACCGGTGAAGGAATTAAAATAAGAAAAAAGACTCGAACTTTACACCCTGAACATATTTAAACCACACACTTCAACATTAATAAACGTCAAACATGTTTTACAGGATACCAGCCTCATGACAGTCTCAGTAGTTTCCTCCCAAACTGGAATATGGGCTCTGTTCTTTTCGCTCCTGCTTCCTCCAACATGGACCAATATATTAAAAAAAGGTTTAGCTTAAAGCCACGAGTGTTTTCCGCCATGACGGGGTGTTTGTTTGCTTCAATATTGCGAATTGTTTAGAAAAAATATGTTTTATGAATTGGAGATATATCAAAAACAGCTTCGGGTGTGTGTGTCCTGCTCCACGGCGCCCCGTCCTCTGGTTCAGTGAACAGCAGGCGAAACCCGGAATTACAACATTTGAAGGTGGATTTTTCAGGAAAAATATAGATATAGAAAAACAATTTTCAGTTTAAAGATACGGAATATTCCCCCTCAGGACGAAAAACAACCGTGGCTTTAACGTCAGTGCTGTTTCAACTACAGGTAGGTGAGAGTAAAGGCGAAATAAAAGAAGCCTGTGACTCATTTTAGGGCTGTAGCTGAGACTCTCCGGAATGGTAGCCTGGCCAACAGCTAGCCTGGCTAACAGCTAGCCTGGCTAACACCACAGGGCGGCGGGCTAAAAGAGCTAGCTAGCCTATTATATCCTACCTTGTGAATCCTTTTCAGAGCCATCTTCTCTCGGTGTTCTGTCCTTTAAATGGTCCGGTCCAGGTGCTGATGAGGCCGTGATATTCCAGGATGAGCTCCTCTCTATTCGGTTCAGTAATTGACGCTGAGTCAACTCGACGGCCTTTCTCCTCGACGCTGGTTAGCAGCAACTACGTATGAGTTAGCCGGTAGCTAATAGCTAACAGTTCGCTGTTTTATCAGCTGATTCTCACCACAAAACTCAACGTGGCGGTTCTTAAACCTTCTCTCTCCCGGTACTTCGGACGGTTAAAGTCGGGTTGTTTCTCCCCAGGTGGCGGCTGAATCAGTGCGTGTTTCCAGGAACCGGACGACAAAGATCCTGTTGGTTTTTGTCGCTGCAGTTAGCGACTAGCGGCTACTAACGGCTACTGCAAGTATTACAGTTAGCGGCTACTAGAGGCTACTGCAGGTATTACAGTTAGCGGCTAGCGGCCACTATAGGCTACTACAGGTATTACAGTTAGCGGCTAGCGGCTACTAGACGCTACTGCAGGTATTACAGTTAGCGGCTAGCGGCTACTAGACGCTACTGCAGGTATTACAGTTAGCGGCTAGCGGCTACCAGGGGCTATTCTGTCTGATGTATTAGAGGCTGCGGAGGTTCCATCTGATGACGACCGGAATCGCTGATTGGTGCAAAAAAGAACCTGCAAATAAATGAATGAATGAATAATAAATAAATAAACAAATAAATAAATAATAACAGCATATAAACAAAGCAGTCAGGATAAAAAATAATACAAATAAAACACAGAATCAAGTGATGGCAGATTACAAGCCTGCTGCTGCTGCAAAAAAACAACCTGCAAACAAATTAATAATCATAATAATATTACTCTTATTATTATGATTATTAATAATCCGAATAATAATGAAAAACAGCAGGCAAACAAACCAGTCAGATAAAAAACAACATACAACATACAGTCAGATAAAAAAAAAGAAATAATGCAAATAAACCAGATAGGACATGTCAGGGTTTAATGATAATGAAAGATTCTTCATTATTGAAGCCCCCCTACAGATTTTATATAAAGACCAATGTTGGAAAGTGAGTTAATTTCATCAAGGACTGTACTTAAGTACAGTTTTCAGGTACTTGCACTTTTACTTGACTTTTTCCACGTTTGCACTTCACTCCTCTCCATTTCAGAGGGAAATACTGTAATTACCACTCCACTACTTTTATTTGGCAGCTTTAATTACTGTACAGATGCAGATTTGTACGGAGGCCCTTAAGGACATATATATAAATGAGAAACCTATTGTTATTTTCTCTGGGTCAAGATATAGATCAAGATCATCTGTTGTTATTCTTTACAGATATGTCACTTCCACACCTTGTTTTTTCTGTTTTTCTTTTATTGCTGTACCTATTATATGCAACATGGAAGAAATATCTCACAATCTTTATGTTGTAATATCACAGACCAGCGAAAAAAAGAAATACAATTTTGAAATACATTAAAAAAATAAATAAATCATAAATCAACTTCTTCCCGCCAAGATTTGTCCCTGTATTAGCACTTCCGGTCAGCTGACCGACTGACAGTTGGTCACATGACAATCCGGAAGTCGATAGTTATGGAGACAATTTCCTGTGACTCGCTTTGACTACAACAACAAAAACTACAGAGTATGGAGTCTCGACACGTGTCGCGTGTTTTGTCGTGTTCGTTTTTCGGAGTTTTATTGGGGTTTTGTTCCGGAAGTGTGAGTTTAAACGGGAAATGGCGGCTCTCCAACTCTAACGGCTCCCTGGTCTTGCCCGCTGAGGTACCCGGATGTGTTCATTCCGCTCTGCTGCAGCAGGGATTCATCCAGGTAGAGAAAGACTTTAAAACATCCTAAAACTCATAAAACCACACAAAAACCGCATAAAACCACCCAAAACCGCCTAAAACCGCCTACGTCCTACTTCCTACCTACGTAGTCAGCAAACATTATAAACCTGGATAGGGTTCCTCCTCCCAGTGGTCACTCGTGGTTCTGCAACAAAAAAACCCATGTGATCCAAAAATCATTTTCCCATAGACGTCAATAGTAAAAGAGAAGCTGATAAAACTATCTGGAGGACACCCCCAGATATGACCCTGTTTTTTCATTTACCCTTCAGAAATTATGCTCTGAAAATTTACCGTTTATTGCCCCCTATTAATGTGTAATATTCTCTATATATTATATATAGTGTATATACGTATATAATATATATTCTATATTTGTCTTATTTTGCTTACGAGTCAGACAAATAATGTTTGACAAGATGAGAAAGTCAAACTTTTTTTAAAATACAGTTGTGTTTTTTTTTTTTTTTTTTTTTACAAAAATCACGATTATGTGATATTTTTGACACAAAATGTCAACAGTTGTAACTGAAATATAATGCTAAATTTTAAACATAATCCACCTAGAACATAAAACTAGTTGATGGCATGTGATTTAAATTTTTTAAAACATTTTTTAGAGAGTTTAACTATCTGGTACCGAGTGTTTAGGGTTACACCACATCACAGTTTTATCACTTACCCTTAGATGTTTAAAATAAATTAAATTAAAATTTGAATGATAGAGGAAATAAAGAGAATTCTATTAATTTCTGTATCTTTTTGACTTTTCTTTGAGGATCCGTATCTCAGGTTCAACGACGTGTCTTATCGCTGGATTTCTCTGGACAACTGGACGTACAGCACCACGTTTCCTGTGACTCCACAGCTCAGGTGCAGAGAGAACTTCAGCAGCATATTACACCAGTTTTAAAATCACTGCATCGGCTCTCTATGTGTTTCAGGATCCATTTTAAGGTTCTTTTACTAGTTTTTAAATGTCTTACTGGACTTGACCATCCTATCTTTCAGAGATGCTTTCCTCTGGTACCAGACTTTAATCATTATAGTAAAAACTAAAACCTACAGGAGGCTGCATTCAGCCAGTATGGAACACATCTGGAACAGAGGAACTCAGAGTCAAGACTGTTTGATCCAGCTTTTAATTATATTGTATAGATGTATTTTATTTTTTTTATCCTGTCTTGCCCTTTTATCTTTTAGTACTTAGTTTTGTTCTACTTTGTTGTACTGAGAAAAGAAAGAAAGAAAATAAAGGATTGCTTTGGGCTGGAGTCAGTGGCTGAATCATAAAATAATGTGGTGAATCAAACCCACAAGAAGTTTTACATGAACAAAATGATCGTTTCCTCTTAGAACAAATTCAATTAAATCAAATAGTTTGTAATAGTCTTTCATTTGTAAAATTAGATCAGCAAATTCCACTAGAGCAGTGATGTCAAAATTAATTAACCCTTTTATTGTATGAAATATTACTTACTGATACTTAAGTAGCTGCAACTAACGACTATTCTGATAATCAGTGGATCTGTTAATTAGTGTTAGGATTAATTAATTAATTAATTAATTAATTAATTAGATCATAAAATGGTGTAAATGTGGATCAGTATTTCCAAAGCTGAAGATTCAACCTAAAATGTCTTTTTTTGTCCAGACCAACGGTCCACAACCCAAAGATCATCAGTTTACTTATTATAGAGACTAAAGAAACCAGAAAATAATCAGAGAAGAGAAGCTGGAACCAGAGAATTTGGACATTTCCTACTGAAAAACGACTATAATACATTATATATTTACCAAAATAGTTTGTGATTAAAATGTGATATTTGGAAACGAATCCATTAATCTATGTTTTTTAAAATTTTGCACAAATATGGAAAAGTTTGAGACAAAATGTGAACATTATAATAAGTTAAACAATTTAATCCGGTTTCCTGAAAACAAGTTTAAATTGACCAAATCAAGAAAAAAGTAGAATTAACTAAAAGGTTCTGATCAAACAAAAAATATGAGGAAAAAGAATTATGAGACAACAAAAAAGTAAAAATCCATTGGATTCAGAAGTAAAAAAGAAGTTAGATGATATAGACTTGTTTATTCTAGTAGTTTTCAGGCTCTAGTGTTTCCTCCTCACTAGGAGGAGGATCCAGATCAGGATCCTCGGTGCCTGGACATGTCTCTGTTCTACACCATCATTTTGGTGTGTGTGTGTGTGTGTGTGTGTGTGTGTCTGTGTCTGTGTCTGTGTCTGTCTGTCTGTCTGTCTGGTTACTATAGTCTTCTGTTGTGTGTTGTTTTCTTATGTGAATCACTTTGTGCTATGTTTTGAAATGTATGAAAACTGCTATATAAATTACAATTAATTGATTGATTGATTCCATCTCTTGCTGCTTCTCACCCGTGTTTCATCTCATCAGAGCCAAACAGAAGCTGCTCCTCGTCTTCGATGGTGTGGACACGGTGGCGTCTGTCTGGCTCAACGGGATCAACGTGGGCAGCACAGACAACATGTTTCATCGATATGTATGTTCACCACATCACAAACATCCAGCACCACAGTCTTTCAGTGACTGATCCTTCAAAATCACACATTCACCTCAGAGGACATAATGGACTTCTTGATGTTTATTCTATTAACCCTCTATAGACCAGAGGAGTTAAACTCAGTTTGATCCTGGGTCACATCAGTGTTCTGGTTTCCATCAAAGGACCAATTATAAAGATCATATATATGTATCTATGTATTATTATTATTATATATGTTATATTAGATAATTGCCTCTCCACTCATAATAGTTCTGGTGACAATTTGTTAAAAATCTGCTGATGCAGAAATAATGTTCTATTGTTGTTAGTGTCTAATTATTAAAATGCTGCAGCAAAACATGTCAAATCATCACAGATATCTAGAGACTCATACAAGAATATGCTGATAACCACTATTAACTATTGGATTTATTTCATGGATGTTTCAAAGATTGGAATCTATGGTTTTGTGTTGCTATGCTAAATATTAAAGAATAGAAAGAACAAGAAAGTAATGACAGATGTACTTCAACAAAGGAAAATAAGGAAAAACAGAAACTTTCCTGTTTTTAAACAACCTTCGTGGCCGATTGAGAAAAGATTTAGGAGTTAATGAAGTCGTACAAAGACAACGTGACCAGTGTGTCTCTGTTAAGTTCAAACATTTATTCACTTTCCATCTCTCAATAAATCACACAAGTCTGTGAAGCTCTGGAGGGGACACAGAAAATGCGGTGGTGGCCCAGATTTGGCCCCCGGGCCTTGGGTTGGTCACATATGATCTACACAAACAACCCGTCTAATGAGGAGGAGTTTTAATTCTTAATAAAATATGTGTGTAGGATTTTGCGGTGGGAGACGTGTTGAAGGTGGGGGAGAACGTGCTGAACGTCAGCCTGATGTCTCCGGTTCTTTATGCAGCCAAGAGGAGGAAACTTCATCCTGACTACAGGGTTCCTCCTGAATGTCCTCCAGATGTGCAGAAAGGCCAATGTCATGTCAATTTCATCAGAAAAGTAAGATAATCCTGTTTGAAGCCTGAAAGTCCAGAAATCTAACTTTCTTTTTACTTTTACAAACATTTTTACCAAACGTTGTTTATACAACAGTATAAATTACATTGATACATGCATTTCCTTGAATTACATGAGAAATTATGTCTAAATCACACCTCCCTTTGAAGGACACAGGAAAAAAACATATTTCACTTAGAATTATCAATAAGTTATAGGACACATTTCCAGATGATCATACAAAATATGAATATAAATATAAAATACATAACAAATTTTACCAACCATTGTTTATGGATCAGTGACAAAACTGATGTGGTGTAACCATAAAAACTTGGTACCAGATAGTTTAACTCTCTTAAAAAGGTTTTAAAAAATGAAAAACACATGCTATCAACTAGTTTTATACTCTAGATTATGGATGATTATAGATGGATTATATATTTAGAATATAAAATTAATTCTTTTTCAGTTACACCATTTGACATTTCATATCAAAAACTTGTATAAAATCATAAATATTAATGTATAAAAATGATACAAATGGACTTTTTAACAACAATAAACCAACATAAACACACATTTATACACATACATTTATAGAGACCTGACCTTAAAAATGTATGTTTTTTCATCCTGCCAAACATTATTTGTTACTGACCCATATAACAACAGTATAAATTCCATTGACACGTTCATGTATATATGTATATATGTGTGTGTATGTGTATGTATATATATATGAAACTTTTGTAAACATCGTCTCAGGATAGTTTCATGCTTTGTAAGTCGAAAATAGAATTAAATGTAAAAATAAATAAATAAATAAATAATAGATAGTGAGTTCAATGTTTTTATTTGGTAAAAGAGTTCCCATGCCCATAAACAAAAAGAACTGCAAACAGGATATCCTGATCACGTGACCTGATAAATTGTATGTTCTTCAAAATAAAAGCCCCCTTTTCACACCTAGAAATGTGGAGCTAAACACAGTGCAGTAGAGGGTTGATTTATTAGACCAATTAATTGGAATTTGAACATTTCCCACTAGTATATGTAACCATATACTATTATATATCATATATATTAACCATATGATGTCCTCACACAGCTTATAATTCATATAAATATAAACATTCATTTCTGTTGTAGATTGTCTTTTTTATTTACATCATATGTTTTCCCACATTTACCTCGGACTACAGCTGCTCCATTATGGAAAAAATCATTATCACGATTAGTTTGGTCAATATTGAAATCATGATTATTCAAACCATTATATTTTAAGTTATGTTATATGATATGTAACAATAAGTTTAGGCAGTGGTGGAAAGAAACTACATTTATTAAAGTACTTTAGACAATTTTGAGGTACTTGTGCTTTGTGAGTATTTCCACTTCATCCTCCACTATATGTCAGAGTAAATATATATATATACTCACACAAAGATTCCTGAACTCAGAAAATTGCTAAATGTCAAATATCACTTCAACTCTATTGTATGATTTTGGAGATCATTTGACACACAAATGGAAATCACAATTAAAATGAATTTAATCGACAGCCTTACCTCAGACGGTCACATTTCTCCACGTCCAACTTGCTTTTTCTTTATTTTATGATGTCTTTATTTCAACAAATGGACTCACAGCTGGCTTCAGCATTTCTTATCTATTTTATTCCTTGTTAAATGTTGGTGCAGGAGCAGAGCTCCTTCAGCTGGGACTGGGGTCCTTCATTTCCCACCATGGGCCTGTGGAGAGGAGTTCAGCTGGAGGCGTTTGATGGTCTGCAGCTGCTCCAGGTTTCCTCTGTTCCTCTTTACAGTAAGAACCAACAACACTACTCTTAGTGCTAAAAAACTAAAATCAACATATTTCTGATGGGTTTTCCTCTCAACAACCTAAAAAACCTCAAATCAAGATGAATATTGTCTTTATTAACAGAAGAAAAGAATGATTATCAAAGTAGTCTGGGCCTATGTGAACACATCAGCAGTTCAAGACTTAAAAAAAAAAATCACCACTGAGCTCTCATGTTTTTTAATACAGTTGATATATAAAACATGTTGCTTATAGGCCATCCCCAAAAAACATCAACTTATTTTTCCTTACAAATGTGGCTGTTGGTTTCTGAATATACATATATATATATATATATATATAGAGGATTATTATTAATAAGAATAATTATTGTTTATCCATTGTGGTGGCATGTATGTATGTGTGTATGTGTGTGTGTATGTGTGTGTGTGTGTGTGTGTGTGTGTGTGTGTGTGTGTGTGTGTGTGTATATATGTATATATATGTATGTATGTATATATGTATATATATGTATGTATGTATATATGTATATATGTATATATATGTATATATATGTATGTATGTATATATGTATATATGTATATATGTATGTATGTATATATGTATATATATATGTATATATGTATATACAATCCAGAAGGGCTGGTCTGAGTATTTCAGAAACTGCTGATCTACTGGGATTTTCACACACAACCATCTCTAGGGTTTACAGAGAATGGTCCGAAAAAGAAAAAATATCCAGTGAGCGGCAGTTCTGTGGGCAGAAATGCCTTGTTGATGCCAGAGGTCAGAGGAGAATGGCCAGACTGGTTGGAGCTGATAGAAAGGCAACAGTGACTCAAATAACCACCCGTTACAACCAAGGTAGGCAGAAGAGCATCTCTGAATGCACAGTACGTCCAACTTTGAGGCAGATGGGCTACAGCAGCAGAAGACCATTTGCACAAGCTCATCAAAATTGGACAATAGAAGATTGGAAAAACGTTGCCTGGTCTGATGAGTCTCGATTTCTGCTGCGACATTCGGATGGTAGGGTCAGAATTTGGCGTCAACAACATGAAAGCATGGATCCATCCTGCCTTGTATCAACGGTTCAGGCTGGTGGTGGTGGTGTAATGGTGTGGGGAATATTTTCTTGGCACTCTTTGGGCCCCTTGGTACCAATTGAGCATCGTTGCAACGCCACAGCCTACCTGAGTATTGTTGCTGACCATGTCCATCCCTTTATGACCACAATGTACCCAACTTCTGATGCTACTTTCAGCAGGATAATGCACCATGTCATAAAGCTGGAATCATCTCAGACTGGTTTCTTGAACATGACAATGAGTTCACTGTACTCAAATGGCCTCCACAGTCACCAGATCTCAATCCAATAGAACATCTTTGGGATGTGGTGGAACGGGAGATTCGCATCATGGATGTGCAGGCGACAAATCTGCACCAACTGTGAGATGCCATCATGTCAATATGGACCAAACTCTCTGAGGAATGCTTCCAGCACCTTGTTGAATCTATGCCACGAAGAATTGAGGCAGTTCTGAAGGCAAAAGGGGGTCCAACCTGTTACTAGCATGGTGTACCTAATAAAGTGGCCGCTGAGTGTATATACAATACAACTAATATAAAACTACTAACAACTATACATAAACTCTGCAGAACCTGTGGAGAGCTAGAGGAACCAAGGCAGACTGATAATAAACAGGTTGGGAGTAAAGTGATTAAAGTGACTACAGCAGTTATTAATGACATTTACAACTATTTACAGTAGCAGGCAACTAAAACAGATGGATTGATAATATAACAGTGCAAACATTCAAATGTACAGTACTTTCTTTTTTTTAACAGTTGTTGGTTTGAGTCCAGGGTTCCTGGTTCTTTTCCTGTAACCAAAAAAATACATTTTATTCTATTATATTTATTCCACCTACAATATAAAACATGTGTTTTTAATTTTAAAAATCTTTTTAAGTAAAACTATCTGGTGCCAAGTTTTTAGGATTAGTCACTGACCCAAATACACACTACTCACACAAAGTTATACATTTCAGGGGTAATAAATATTCAACTAATGAAAATTCCTCTCATTCATTATTAATATTATGTATAAGGGAACTTTTTCATTAAAATTCAGACCAAATGGGAAAGCACTCGTGTATAAAACAATATCCCTAATTTATAGTGAGTATTGTGTATATGTATGTGTATTTTTATTATATAGCATGTCCTATGGTAAAAGTCTACACTGAATAATAAAGTAAATATTTTCATATCTAGATTTAAACTATTTCTATGGGGGTGACACGGTGGCGCAGGGGTTAGTGCTGTTGCCTCACAGCAAGAAGGTCGCAGGTTCCAGACCTGGGTCCTGGGTCTGGGACCTTTCTGTGTGGAGTTTGCATGTTCTCCCCGTGTCTGCGTGGGTTTTCACCAGGTTCTCCAGCTTCCTCCCACAGTCCAAAAACATGCTGAGGTTAATTGGAGACTCTAAATTGCCCGTAGGTGTGAGTGTGTGAGTGAATGGTGTGTGTGCCCCACGATTGGCTGGTGACCATCTGGGGTGTATCCCTGCCTCTCGCCGTAACGCTGGGATTGGCTCCAGCAGACCATGTGACCCTAATGAGGAATAAGCAGGTATAGAAAATGACTGACTGACTGACTATTTCTATGGTTTAATTTGTGTCATCTACCTGATGTTTTTATGAACACAGGATTTTTTTCTGGACCTCAGTCACTTTCTTTCTCATTGATTATTTATCAACTATAATGTTTCTAAATCAATAAATACTTTGTGTCCAGGCAGCAGCGTCTCTCAGTGGACGGTCCAGGTCGACTTCCTCGTTGATGCAGCTCAGACGATTAAAGGAGAAATCAGCGTCTCTGTCCCAGAGCTGGAGGCAAAGAGGACCTTCCACACTCTGTTTGACCAGGGAAAGACCAGGAAAACCTTCACATTACACATCAACACGGTACAGAGACGCTGCTCACTGTCTGCTATAGAAATACAGTTTCAATCAATCTTTATTTATAATGCACTTTTCATACATTTAAAAACATAGCACAAAATGCTTCACATAAGAAAACAACAGAAAACAGAAGACAGATAACTTTAGTAACCCCACGCACATCTATAGACACACACACATATAACCAGTAAATTATGGTGACATGTCCAGGCACCGAGGATCCAGGTCTGGATTAATTATATATTATATTAAATTAGAGTATTAAATTAGAGTATATGATTTAGAGTCCCATTTATTAGTCTGTGACCAGCAGGATTCCAGAAACCAGGAGAGTAGCAACCAACCCCGGTCTCTCCTATTCTTGACAGAAGTTCATTAAGAACAAACATATATTTTAGTGGTTTACACTTGAATAATGCTGGTTTATAACATGTTTTACCTGTTCTTGTGTTTTCAGAGCAGCCAGGTGAAGCTGTGGTGGCCCCGAGGACATGGTGATCAGCCTGTCTACGGCCTCACCATCACAGCCTCCCAGGACGGACGTTTGATATTAAACACAGAGTCCAAGGTCAGAGGTCAACTGTGTGTCCACACTCGTTATTATCAGATCAGATTTAGGCATCCAGCACAGTGTCTGTACAACACATTCAACAGAACAACCGACGTCCTGCAGATTTGTCAGTTCTCTACCTCTTCATAACACAACAAGAGACCTTTTGGATGAAATGACTTTAAAATAAGGATAAATTAATTGAAATTTATTCACAATCAATCTCCAAAATCATATAATCCAGATGAAACGATATTTGATATATTTATTTTCTGTGTGTGCGTGTGTGTCTGTCAATGACATGTGGTGTAACCCTAAAAATCTGGAACCAGATAATTTAAAAATGATCATTCTTTTTTACACCATTTGACATTTCTTGTAAAAACTATGATAAACTATGATACAAATGGACTTTTAAATAACAAGAATCCAACATGAACACACACAATGTACATTTGTAGACCTGATGAATAATTCTTAAACTGTATTTTAAAGGTTTTTGACTTTTTTCATCTTGCCAAACATTATTTGTCACTGACCCAGACAGAGAGACCTTGGATGTTGGTTTTATATATGTCCATGAGACAGACAAATCTCACTCACCCTCCACTCACACAGTCACGTCAAATATCGTTTCAACTCGAAATCATGATTCAAATTCAGTTAATTGCACAGCCTTAACTTCTACTACTTCAGTTTCTGTGTAGCAGGATTTAGTATTTGTGTGGTTTTCTGGCCTAAATAGCAGCTTTTGTTGTTGTGCTCCAGGGTTTTAGATTCCGTTCTTCTCTGATGTCATAAAGTGCGTCTTCTTTCTTCCAGCGTTGCAGATTGAAATGTTTGTGAACCTCCTGCAGGTGTATTTCCGCACCGTGGAACTGGTCCAGGAGCCCGTGGTCGGCTCTCCAGGCCTGAGCTTTTATTTCCGCATCAACGGGAAACCGGTTTTCCTAAAAGGCTCCAACTGGATCCCTGCCCACTCCTTCCAGGACCAGGTCACTCCCACCGTGTGAGTTCATTCTGAAAAGCTGCTCGCTTTTAAATCTGCAGCCTGAGATTTATTTGCTGCTGCTACTCAGTCCAGGGTGGGAGAGGGAAAGGATTTAGGAGGCAGACTCAGAGTCTCCATACCAAAAAAAAGAGTGATTTATTTTACATCTGCCACCAAAAAAAGATCTGAAACACCTTTAACTCAACTTAACTGGAAATAACTAAACTCAAGTTAAACAAAAGAAAACTGACGCACATCTGCAAATAGACAAATACTAATAGTTACACCAGTACATGTTCAACCTTTGTAGAATCTCAATCCATCTGACCTGAAATAAATGACAACAATATCAAAAGAATAGACATAATAAGCTCAACTTAGTTCCCAATACCAAGCCACTATTGGTATTGTAGTGGAAAATACTCGTGGCGTGGAAAAATGCGGCAGCATTAAATGATTATGTAGTGGACAAACACTGCTGTATTAACATATGTATTGAGTAAATAAACTGCTCAGGAATTCCTGTACTCACTGTGATTATGTCCACATCACCATTCTGATAAAATAACAGTGAAGCCTGAGGGTCAGCTGAGGTGACAACACACAGTGCTGTACTATAAAAAAGTTATAGAATATATTGTGATGTACACAGGTGTCCTGGGGACTTTGTGAAGGGGGAAGACACTGAACTTTTGCCAATAAAGGGGAAGGGTCAGTTCTAAGTCATAGAACTGGTCCAAATAGGCCAAAGGTTAAGACCCCTGGAGGTCCAGTCAGTGTTTTCCTCTGGGATGACTTGGATCGTACTGATACCTATAGATATGATGCTCTGTCATGTCAGTGGTGGTGAAGGAAAATCTCATTACATTGCAACTGCTCCGACTCTGCTCTTATATTTTTTATGAAGTTTTGAGGTGTTTGGAAAAGAACAAAAATGATTAGATTATCTATGTTGTGGGATATTGTTTTTTTTTCTGGCCCAGTCCAGGATTCTCCACTATTGGTATCATCCAATAATGTCCCAGAGACCATGTAATATCTGATAAACAAAATTAAACCAATAAACGTGTATAACTTAACATTAACTGTGTGTTTGTTTTATCTATAATGTTGTAAATAATCTAACTGAAATATAAAATATAAACTCAACCAAACCCTTCTATGACTGTGATTTTATACTTAACCCATTTAAGCCCATATAATTTTTTTTTATTTCATGCATATAACTATAGTATATCAGTTGAGTCACTAACAATCATGTTATATATCTGTTTTCTTTTCCATTTTGTACTATTTTCTTTGCAGAAAATAGTATTTTAATGGCTGTTACAAATCTGCCCATAAACAAAATTCTTTTTTGGGGGATTATTCTAGAGACTAGAAGGAAATGTAAGGACATGTAAATAGATATACAGATGTCAGGGTTGAAAATCATTATAATCTAAATAACTCTTTCTGGGAGGGTTTGTCTTCTCCATGTTCTCAGGAGGAAGTTGATGCTATGTGACAGGAAGTAGATGGAAACTTAAATTATTTGCTTAAAAGTTGTCTACTGTCATGTCATTAGGAAAAAAAAGCTGTATGAGTAACATTAAGATTTTTTATTTTAAGTATAAAATGGCTTAAATGGGTTAAATGTTGGAAAAACTACACAAACAAAATATAAAGGGGACAAATGTGGAGTCTCACCCATCTATTAATCTCACCCATCTATTAGTCTCACCCATCTATTAATTCCGATAATAAAGTAAAGTGTTTCTCTGCTGTTTGTGTCCTGCAGCTTGAAGAACCTGCTGCAGTCGGCGGCCGATGCCAACATGAACGCTCTCAGGGTTTGGGGAGGAGGAGTTTATGAACAGGATCTGTTCTACAGCATCTGTGATGAGCTGGGAATCATGGTAACACCAGCACTGTTTCACTGTTCACTGTCTTAGTTATAAAACATGAGCAGATCATCAGAATGCAGATCAAATGCATGTGGAGGGAGATCAGTAACAATAAGAACATCCTCTTTATACCATATGGGTAATGTGGTCCATTTAATTTATATCCATCAAAATCAACAAATCACAATTTTGCCAGAAAACAGAGAAGACTAAAACATTTATTTTGGCTCAGCTTCATTTTATTTGTCCTGTTTGATCATGGAGTAAAATGGGATCAGTTTTTGATTTAAATGCAGTTGAATCAAAACATCACACATTAAGACCCCTTTATTAAATGATGGATTGAAATAGAATTACTTAAGGGGTTTCACTGATGTTTTTCAGTTTTAAAAATATATAAACAATTAGACAATATGCATCTCTAACTGTTAATCTTTATTGTTTTGAGTTTGTAAATTTGTATTTCTATAGGTTAGTTTTATTTTATGTTGTAATCAAGCGTGTAGTTGATGAGAGGCGACTGAAAATAAACTCACTTCATTTGACATATTTCTACATATGAACACAGATATGGTCAAATACACACATACTAACTAACTATATACAAACTACATGTGAATATAGTTGTCAGTCATCTTCTATACCCGCTTATTCCTCATTAGGCCAATCTCACATTACAGTGAGAGGCATGGATACACCCCAGATGGTCGCCAGGCTATCGTGGGGCACACACACCATTCACTCACACCTAGGGACAATTTAGAGCCGGAGTACCTTGTGAAAATCCACACAGACACGGGGAGAACATGCAAACTCCACACAGAAAGGTCCCAGACCCAGGACCAAGGAGGTCTTGAACCTCCTTGGTCCTGGGTCTGTTGCCTTCATGCTGTGAGGCAACAGCGCTAACCCCTGCACCACCATGTCGCCCTGAACATAGTTGTATGAAGTTGTTCATCTATTAGTTCATACGAAACTAGAATATAGTTCATATGTAGTTAAGGAACTGTAAAATAAAGGGTTATGCTTATTTCAGCTATTTCCAATCATGAAAAGCATTGATTTGAAATATGCACTTTAATGAAAGGAACAAAGAAAAATTAAATGAAATAAAAAATATACATATTTTACTTTGTAGGGTTAGGGTTAGAGAAATACACAGGCTTTAAAACTGCATTGTACTATGTTGTTCAGAGTTTGGGATCCATCAAGAAAACACTGTTAGTTTTGTAAATAATTATAAAAGCAATCATAGGCTATAAGAGGCTATAAATATGATGATAGTAATCATTTAAATGCTCATTTTGTAAAAATAAAAAATATATATAAAAGTTAAAACCGTGTTTTATTTTTTCTTTTGATTTCTTGCAAATTTCAAGTTGGCCCATGTTGTGCTGAAAAAATGATGTTAATGACCTGTAACTTAGAGTAAGTGAATTTATACAAATATTAATATATCAAAAGAACCAAGACTCCAGTAATAGGAAAAGAAATGGACCTGAGATAATTATTGCTTTTGTGATGCATTCTTAACATTTTTAGTTCCAACAGTAACTTCATCTCCCTAAAAAGAAAAGTTAGTTCTAAAAAACTAAATTAATTGAACTCTCAGGTGCTACAGATATTATTGTATTTCTGTATGAGTTTTGAACATATTTGACAACACTAAGATGTTTTCTGTGTGTTTTGTGTGTTTAGGTCTGGCAGGATTTCATGTTTGCGTGTGCCATGTATCCCACAGACGATGACTTCATACAAACAGTCAGAGAAGAGGTTGTTCAACAGGTCAGCAGCTGCCTCATTTATTTAGTTTGTCTATTAAACCTAAATGTATTTATAGAAGCATAAAGGTATAACACTCATGTTAAAAATAGTTAAGATTTGAATCCTTACAAAAATATACAATATTCTTTAATATTGTTGAATTTTGATCTCCATATTCAATCAATTTGTTCCATCATTTTCATATCTATCTATCTATCTATCTATCTATCTATCTATCTATCTATCTATCCATCTATCCATCTATCCATCCATCCATCCACACATCCACACATCCACACACACACACATCTCAAACAAAAGGACAGTCACTCATTGAGTAATGTTTCAATTCTCCTTTATATTATTTAGTTAAAATGACGTGAAGCGTCATGTGAGGTTTGGATTTTCATGCTGCAAACATTGGCTCCAAAAGGACTCAATGATGAATGTTTTCCAATGAATATAAATGTATTTATGACTATTTTAGCTTTTCTATTAACTCATATTACTACTTTTCTAAGATTTAGGGTTTAATGTGTAGATCTTTTTAGATATTGCTATCTTGCTTTTATTAGCCTGGTTTTCTTATTTAACTTAAAACATTTCTCTTATTTTACTATGAGATTATTCTGGATTTTGTTGTTGGGGCTACACCTGATTCTATTGTTGTTCATCTTTTTTGTAATCAGTCTACACTTCTCTGATTTTGACTACAGATTTGTCTTTTTGTAGTTATTAAAACATCATTGTCTTTCTGTTGATGACGTGTCTGATGAGCAGTGATTGGTCCATATGGACCTAAAACCACATTTAACCTGTTCTGTTTCCTTCCTGTTGAACTACTGATGAAGGTCTGAGAACGTCAACATTAAATTACTATTTGCTAAGTGAGTGACAGTGTGTGGGAGTTCTTTAACTTTTCCTGAGATAGTGATGTACCTAAATAACACTTTTTGGTTCAAGTGTTTAATTTTCATGATACACTTTGTAATTAAATACCAGAAATTATCAACAGAATGGCTGTTGAAAGTTTTATTGTGTTCTCTCCTATTCTCTCTCTGAATGTCCTGTCATCATCATGTGCTGATGGTAAATGTGGACTTTTGTCTTCAGGTTCAGCGGCTGAAGTCTCACCCGTCTATAATCATCTGGAGCGGGAACAACGAGAACGAAGCAGCTTTGGCCACCGACTGGTTCCACATCCCTGTTTCCCAGAAGCCGCGATACGTGAAGGACTATGTGACGCTGTACGTAAACAACATCAGGGAGCTGGTTCGACAGGTGAGAACACACACTCATGTTACACTTTAGGAAGAAACACTCCAGATTTATCTGGTTAAAAGCTGAATCTGTTCGTTCCAATTATAGCTGCTCAATTATGGAAAAAAATCATTAAATTTATTCTTCTAAAGTCTAGTTTCTACTTCTAAAGTCTAGTTTCTACTTCTAAAGTCTAGTTTCTACTTCTAAAGTCTAGTTTCTACTTCTAAAGTCTAGTTTATTCTTCTAAAGTCTAGTTTATTCTTCTAAAGTCTAGTTTATTCTTCTAAAGTCTAGTTTCTACTTCTAAAGTCTAGTTTCTACTTCTAAAGTCTAGTTTATTCTTCTAAAGTCTAGTTCATTCTTCTAAAGTCTAGTTTCTACTTCTAAAGTCTAGTTTCTACTTCTAAAGTCTAGTTTCTACTTCTAAAGTCTAGTTTCTACTTCTAAAGTCTAGTTTATTCTTCTAAAGTCTAGTTTATTCTTCTAAAGTCTAGTTTATTCTTCTAAAGTCTAGTTTCTACTTCTAAAGTCTAGTTTCTACTTCTAAAGTCTAGTTTATTCTTCTAAAGTCTAGTTCATTCTTCTAAAGTCTAGTTTCTACTTCTAAAGTCTAGTTTATTCTTCTAAAGTCTAGTTTATTCTTCTAAAGTCTAGTTCATTCTTCTAAAGTCTAGTTTCTACTTCTAAAGTCTAGTTTATTCTTCTAAAGTCTAGTTTCTACTTCTAAAGTCTAGTTTCTACTTCTAAAGTCTAGTTTATTCTTCTAAAGTCTAGTTTATTCTTCTAAAGTCTAGTTTCTACTTCTAAAGTCTAGTTTATTCTTCTAAAGTCTAGTTTATTCTTCTAAAGTCTAGTTTCTACTTCTAAAGTCTAGTTTCTACTTCTAAAGTCTAGTTTATTCTTCTAAAGTCTAGTTTCTACTTCTAAAGTCTAGTTTATGCTTCTAAAGTCTAGTTTCTACTTCTAAAGTCTAGTTTCTACTTCTAAAGTCTAGTTTCTACTTCTAAAGTATAGTTTATTCTTCTAAAGTCTAGTTTCTACTTCTAAAGTCTAGTTTATGCTTCTAAAGTCTAGTTTCTACTTCTAAAGTATAGTTTCTACTTCTAAAGTCTAGTTTATTCTTCTAAAGTCTAGTTTCTACTTCTAAAGTATAGTTTATTCTTCTAAAGTCTAGTTTCTACTTCTAAAGTCTAGTTTATGCTTCTAAAGTCTAGTTTCTACTTCTAAAGTATAGTTTCTACTTCTAAAGTCTAGTTTATTCTTCTAAAGTCTAGTTTCTACTTCTAAAGTCTAGTTTATTCTTCTAAAGTCTAGTTTCTACTTCTAAAGTCTAGTTTCTACTTCTAAAGTCTAGTTTATGCTTCTAAAGTCTAGTTTATTCTTCTAAAGTCTAGTTTATTCTTCTAAAGTCTAGTTTATTCTTCTAAAGTCTAGTTTCTACTTCTAAAGTCTAGTTTATTCTTCTAAAGTCTAGTTTATTCTTCTAAAGTCTAGTTTATTCTTCTAAAGTCTAGTTTATTCTTCTAAAGTCTAGTTTCTACTTCTAAAGTCTAGTTTTTACTTCTAAAGTCTAGTTTTTACTTCTAAAGTATAGTTTATTCTTCTAAAGGCTAGTTTTTACTTCTAAAGTCTAGTTTATTCTTCTGAAGTCTAGTTTCTACTTCTAAAGTCTAGTTTATGCTTCTAAAGTCTAGTTTCTACTTCTAAAGTATAGTTTCTACTTCTAAAGTCTAGTTTATTCTTCTAAAGTCTAGTTTCTACTTCTAAAGTCTAGTTTATTCTTCTGAAGTCTAGTTTCTACTTCTAAAGTCTAGTTTATGCTTCTAAAGTCTAGTTTCTACTTCTAAAGTATAGTTTCTACTTCTAAAGTCTAGTTTATTCTTCTAAAGTCTAGTTTCTACTTCTAAAGTCTAGTTTATTCTTCTAAAGTCTAGTTTCTACTTCTAAAGTCTAGTTTCTACTTCTAAAGTCTAGTTTATTCTTATAAAGTCTAGTTTATTCTTCTAAAGTCTAGTTTCTACTTCTAAAGTCTAGTTTATTCTTCTAAAGTCTAGTTTATTCTTCTAAAGTCTAGTTTATTCTTCTAAAGTCTAGTTTCTACTTCTAAAGTCTAGTTTATTCTTCTAAAGTCTAGTTTCTACTTCTAAAGTCTAGTTTATGCTTCTAAAGTCTAGTTTCTACTTCTAAAGTCTAGTTTATTCTTCTAAAGTCTAGTTTCTACTTCTAAAGTCTAGGTTTTACTTCTAAAGTCTAGTTTTTACTTCTAAAGTCTAGTTTATTCTTCTAAAGTCTAGTTTCTACTTCTAAAGTCTAGTTTATGCTTCTAAAGTCTAGTTTCTACTTCTAAAGTCTAGTTTCTACTTCTAAAGTATAGTTTCTACTTCTAAAGTCTAGTTTATTCTTCTAAAGTATAGTTTCTACTTCTAAAGTCTAGTTTATTCTTCTAAAGTCTAGTTTCTACTTCTAAAGTCTAGTTTATTCTAAAGTCTAGTTTCTACTTCTAAAGTCTAGTTTATTCTTCTAAAGTCTAGTTTCTACTTCTAAAGTCTAGTTTATTCTTCTAAAGTCTAGTTTCTACTTCTAAAGTCTAGTTTATTCTTCTAAAGTCTAGTTTATTCTTCTAAAGTCTAGTTTATTCTTCTAAAGTCTAGTTTCTACTTCTAAAGTCTAGTTTTTACTTCTAAAGTCTAGTTTCTACTTCTAAAGTCTAGTTTATGCTTCTAAAGTCTAGTTTCTACTTCTAAAGTATAGTTTCTACTTCTAAAGTATAGTTTCTACTTCTAAAGTATAGTTTATTCTTCTAAAGTCTAGTTTCTACTTCTAAAGTCTAGTTTATGCTTCTAAAGTCTAGTTTCTACTTCTAAAGTATAGTTTCTACTTCTAAAGTCTAGTTTATTCTTCTAAAGTCTAGTTTATTCTTCTAAAGTCTAGTTTCTACTTCTAAAGTCTAGTTTATTCTTCTAAAGTCTAGTTTCTACTTCTAAAGTCTAGTTTATGCTTCTAAAGTCTAGTTTATTCTTCTAAAGTCTAGTTTATTCGTCTAAAGTCTAGTTTCTACTTCTAAAGTCTAGTTTATTCTTCTAAAGTCTAGTTTCTACTTCTAAAGTCTAGTTTCTACTTCTAAAGTCTAGTTTATTCTTCTAAAGTCTAGTTTCTACTTCTAAAGTCTAGTTTCTACTTCTAAAGTCTAGTTTATTCTTCTAAAGTCTAGTTTCTACTTCTAAAGTCTAGTTTTTACTTCTAAAGTCTAGTTTTTACTTCTAAAGTCTAGTTTATTCTTCTAAAGTCTAGTTTCTACTTCTAAAGTCTAGTTTTTACTTCTAAAGTCTAGTTTTTACTTCTAAAGTATAGTTTATTCTTCTAAAGTCTAGTTTCTACTTCTAAAGTCTAGTTTCTACTTCTAAAGTATAGTTTCTACTTCTAAAGTCTAGTTTATTCTTCTAAAGTCTAGTTTCTACTTCTAAAGTCTAGTTTATTCTTCTAAAGTCTAGTTTCTACTTCTAAAGTCTAGTTTTTACTTCTAAAGTCTAGTTTTTACTTCTAAAGTCTAGTTTATTCTTCTAAAGTCTAGTTTCTACTTCTAAAGTCTAGTTTATGCTTCTAAAGTCTAGTTTCTACTTCTAAAGTATAGTTTCTACTTCTAAAGTATAGTTTCTACTTCTAAAGTATAGTTTATTCTTCTAAAGTATAGTTTCTACTTCTAAAGTCTAGTTTATTCTTCTAAAGTCTAGTTTCTACTTCTAAAGTCTAGTTTATTCTAAAGTCTAGTTTCTACTTCTAAAGTCTAGTTTATTCTTCTAAAGTCTAGTTTCTACTTCTAAAGTCTAGTTTATTCTTCTAAAGTCTAGTTTCTACTTCTAAAGTCTAGTTTATTCTTCTAAAGTCTAGTTTATTCTTCTAAAGTCTAGTTTATTCTTCTAAAGTCTAGTTTCTACTTCTAAAGTCTAGTTTTTACTTCTAAAGTCTAGTTTCTACTTCTAAAGTCTAGTTTATGCTTCTAAAGTCTAGTTTCTACTTCTAAAGTATAGTTTCTACTTCTAAAGTATAGTTTCTACTTCTAAAGTATAGTTTATTCTTCTAAAGTCTAGTTTCTACTTCTAAAGTCTAGTTTATGCTTCTAAAGTCTAGTTTCTACTTCTAAAGTATAGTTTCTACTTCTAAAGTCTAGTTTATTCTTCTAAAGTCTAGTTTATTCTTCTAAAGTCTAGTTTCTACTTCTAAAGTCTAGTTTATTCTTCTAAAGTCTAGTTTCTACTTCTAAAGTCTAGTTTATGCTTCTAAAGTCTAGTTTATTCTTCTAAAGTCTAGTTTATTCGTCTAAAGTCTAGTTTCTACTTCTAAAGTCTAGTTTATTCTTCTAAAGTCTAGTTTCTACTTCTAAAGTCTAGTTTCTACTTCTAAAGTCTAGTTTATTCTTCTAAAGTCTAGTTTCTACTTCTAAAGTCTAGTTTCTACTTCTAAAGTCTAGTTTCTACTTCTAAAGTCTAGTTTATTCTTCTAAAGTCTAGTTTCTACTTCTAAAGTCTAGTTTTTACTTCTAAAGTCTAGTTTTTACTTCTAAAGTCTAGTTTATTCTTCTAAAGTCTAGTTTCTACTTCTAAAGTCTAGTTTTTACTTCTAAAGTCTAGTTTTTACTTCTAAAGTATAGTTTATTCTTCTAAAGTCTAGTTTCTACTTCTAAAGTCTAGTTTCTACTTCTAAAGTATAGTTTCTACTTCTAAAGTCTAGTTTATTCTTCTAAAGTCTAGTTTCTACTTCTAAAGTCTAGTTTATTCTTCTAAAGTCTAGTTTCTACTTCTAAAGTCTAGTTTATTCTTCTAAAGTCTAGTTTATTCTTCTAAAGTCTAGTTTCTACTTCTAAAGTCTAGTTTATTCTTCTAAAGTCTAGTTTCTACTTCTAAAGTCTAGTTTATGCTTCTAAAGTCTAGTTTCTACTTCTAAAGTCTAGTTTATTCTTCTAAAGTCTAGTTTCTACTTCTAAAGTCTAGTTTTTACTTCTAAAGTCTAGTTTTTACTTCTAAAGTATAGTTTATTCTTCTAAAGTCTAGTTTCTACTTCTAAAGTCTAGTTTATGCTTCTAAAGTCTAGTTTCTACTTCTAAAGTCTAGTTTATGCTTCTAAAGTCTAGTTTCTACTTCTAAAGTCTAGTTTCTACTTCTAAAGTATAGTTTCTACTTCTAAAGTCTAGTTTATTCTTCTAAAGTATAGTTTCTACTTCTAAAGTCTAGTTTATTCTTCTAAAGTCTAGTTTCTACTTCTAAAGTCTAGTTTATTCTTCTAAAGTCTAGTTTATTCTTCTAAAGTCTAGTTTCTACTTCTAAAGTCTAGTTTATTCTTCTAAAGTCTAGTTTCTACTTCTAAAGTCTAGTTTATGCTTCTAAAGTATAGTTTCTACTTCTAAAGTCTAGTTTATTCTTCTAAAGTCTAGTTTCTACTTCTAAAGTCTAGTTTATTCTTCTAAAGTCTAGTTTCTACTTCTAAAGTCTAGTTTATTCTTCTAAAGTCTAGTTTATTCTTCTAAAGTCTAGTTTCTACTTCTAAAGTCTAGTTTATTCTTCTAAAGTCTAGTTTCTACTTCTAAAGTCTAGTTTATGCTTCTAAAGTCTAGTTTCTACTTCTAAAGTCTAGTTTATTCTTCTAAAGTCTAGTTTCTACTTCTAAAGTCTAGTTTTTACTTCTAAAGTCTAGTTTTTACTTCTAAAGTATAGTTTATTCTTCTAAAGTCTAGTTTCTACTTCTAAAGTCTAGTTTATGCTTCTAAAGTCTAGTTTCTACTTCTAAAGTCTAGTTTATGCTTCTAAAGTCTAGTTTCTACTTCTAAAGTCTAGTTTCTACTTCTAAAGTATAGTTTCTACTTCTAAAGTCTAGTTTATTCTTCTAAAGTATAGTTTCTACTTCTAAAGTCTAGTTTATTCTTCTAAAGTCTAGTTTCTACTTCTAAAGTCTAGTTTATTCTTCTAAAGTCTAGTTTATTCTTCTAAAGTCTAGTTTCTACTTCTAAAGTCTAGTTTATTCTTCTAAAGTCTAGTTTCTACTTCTAAAGTCTAGTTTATGCTTCTAAAGTCTAGTTTCTACTTCTAAAGTCTAGTTTATTCTTCTAAAGTCTAGTTTCTACTTCTAAAGTCTAGTTTTTACTTCTAAAGTCTAGTTTTTACTTCTAAAGTATAGTTTATTCTTCTAAAGTCTAGTTTCTACTTCTAAAGTCTAGTTTATGCTTCTAAAGTCTAGTTTATTCTTCTAAAGTCTAGTTTATTCTTCTAAAGTCTAGTTTCTACTTCTAAAGTCTAGTTTATTCTTCTAAAGTCTAGTTTCTACTTCTAAAGTCTAGTTTATGCTTCTAAAGTCTAGTTTCTACTTCTAAAGTCTAGTTTATTCTTCTAAAGTCTAGTTTCTACTTCTAAAGTCTAGTTTTTACTTCTAAAGTCTAGTTTTTACTTCTTAAGTCTAGTTTATTCTTCTAAAGTCTAGTTTCTACTTCTAAAGTCTAGTTTTTACTTCTAAAGTCTAGTTTTTACTTCTAAAGTATAGTTTATTCTTCTAAAGTCTAGTTTCTACTTCTAAAGTCTAGTTTCTACTTCTAAAGTATAGTTTCTACTTCTAAAGTCTAGTTTATTCTTCTAAAGTCTAGTTTCTACTTCTAAAGTCTAGTTTATTCTTCTAAAGTCTAGTTTCTACTTCTAAAGTCTAGTTTATTCTTCTAAAGTCTAGTTTCTACTTCTGCTACGTAGCTACAGCATCAGACCTGGTTCATTCTTAGTTCTGTGTAGAGGGAACGTGTTGGTCTGATGAATCAATGCTTCCTCTTCACAGTAGCAACCATACACCAGGTAAAAAACTAAAGAAAGTCCAGCACAAAACAGAAAAAACTGGAATAAAACACTTAAATAACACATATTGTGGACTGGATGTACCATTTTTTCTTGGCCCTAATCCTCCTTCAGACAACCAGGATGCAGTGTGTGTTTGTAGCTCATTGATATCAAAGAGAAAATGTTGAAGTGGAAGCAACAGCAACAGAGAAGACGTTAGTGGAGGCGACTGTAGACCACCAGGACTGAACTGACCAATCACAGCCCTGGAGGTTCATGTAGACATGTAGTCAGGATTTATTGGAGGTGTAGTCAGACTACGATGTAGCTACGTAGCAGAAGTAGAAACTAGACTTTAGAAGAATAAACTAGACTTTAGAAGAATAAACTAGACTTTAGAAGTAGAAACTAGACTTTAGAAGAATAAACTAGACTTTAGAAGTAGAAACTAGACTTTAGAAGTAGAAACTAGACTTTAGAAGTAGAAACTAGACTTTAGAAGAATAAACTAGACTTTAGAAGTAGAAACTAGACTTTAGAAGAATAAACTAGACTTTAAAAGTAGAAACTAGACTTTAGAAGTAAAAAACTAGACTTTAGAAGAATAAACTAGACTTTAGAAGTAGAAACTAGACTTTAGAAGAATAAACTAGACTTCAGAAGAATAAACCAGACTTTAGAAGTAGAAACTAGACTTTAGAAGTAGAAACTAGACTTTAGAAGAATAAACTAGACTTTAGAAGTAGAAACTAGACTTTAGAAGAATAAACTAGACTTTAGAAGAATAAACTAGACTTTAGAAGTAGAAACTAGACTTTAGAAATAGAAACTAGACTTTAGAAGAATAAACTAGACTTTAGAAGAATAAACTAGACTTTAGAAGTAGAAACTAGACTTTAGAAGAATAAACTAGACTTTAGAAGTAGAAACTAGACTTTAGAAGAATAAACTAGACTTTAGAAGTAGAAACTAGACTTTAGAAGTAGAAACTAGACTTTAGAAGAATAAACTAGACTTTAGAAGTAGAAACTAGACTTTAGAAGAATAAACTAGACTTTAGAAGAATAAACTAGACTTTAGAAGTAGAAACTAGACTTTAGAAGTAGAAACTAGACTTTAGAAGAATAAACTAGACTTTAGAAGTAGAAACTAGACTTTAGAAATAGAAACTAGACTTTAGAAGAATAAACTAGACTTTAGAAGAATAAACTAGACTTTAGAAGCATAAACTAGACTTTAGAAGTAGAAACTAGACTTTAGTTCCAGTGATGCAGCCTGATGTGTTTTCAGGAGGACCAGAGTCGTCCCTTCCTCGTCTCCAGCCCTACCAACGGCGTGGAGTCGGAACGTGAGGGCTGGGTATCAGACGACCCCTACGACCCTCACTACGGGGACACACACTTCTACAGCTACACCCTGGACTGCTGGGACTGGACCACGTTCCCTCGGACCCGGTTTGCCTCTGAGTACGGATTCCAGTCCTGGCCATCCTTCGCTACGCTGCAGCCGGTGAATCATTACACTTCATTACCCTCATCGTTTCTTATTCAGACCTTTTTAAACATTTACACAAAGCTTTTCCTTAAGTAGTTAAAGGTGACGTGAATTTACTTGAAGGAAACGTTATGTTTAAGTTAAAGAGCATATTTCAGGTTAGAACCTGCACTAACCTGTTCTCCTCTAGGTCTATTTATCATCTACCTCTCTAAAATGACATGTCCAGACTTAATGCAGTATATGTCTACAACTACATAAGCTTGCAGATGATTATTTCTATTATAATGTTGATGATTATGATGATTATTTATATTATAGCAGTGCCAGTATATTTTAATAAGAAATGTAATTGCTTTTATAGGTGGAAATGCTCTTATTTATCATTAAAACAATGTTCAGTGTAAAATTAAAGCTATCAATTTAAATTATGGAAAATTACTGAATTTTTAACAGATGAAAAATTTATTTATTATTTCACAGTAATAACAGTTCAAGTTTATTTTACAGCGTATATTCTGGTTATAGAAGCATTTGAAGGACCAGTGTCATCATGGTCAGATTTTCTTTGAGAAACCTCTAATTGTTAAAAGTCACTTTGTGAGAAGGCTCCAAATCATTTTTCAAGCTGATCTTTTTTTAATATTTGAAAATGTTCAAGTAGAGACTGGTTGTGTGCTGTTCTGTCCTGCCTGGTGATGCTTCAGGTTTCCATCAGTGAAGATTGGAGCTACAGCAGTAATTTCTCGTCCCATCGCCAGCACCATGAAGGAGGGAACCAGCAGATGCTGCAGCAGGCTGCTCTGCACTTCCACCTGCCCAACTCCACTGATCCAATGAAGACATTTAGAGACACACTCTACCTCACTCAGGTAGAAACACACAGAAGCAGCTCCAGGTACAGCTGCTGCAGCAGTGAAGTGGACTTCAGTATTCTAATACAGCACATATGGAGTCTGTAAGGCTTCATGTTCAGAGGGGAGGTCCCTTTTCATTGATGGGGGGCAATAAAGAGTACATTTTCAGAGAATAATTTCTGGAGGAGACATGAAAAATAATACTATAACTACTACTTTTACCCTAACACTCCTTTGAAACTTGCTTTTCAGATTCAAGCCTCAACATGTTCAAATGTTTTAAACTATGGATTTTTACCATATAATATAAATCATATGCACACTACTCACAATACATTAGGGATATTGTTTTTTAAACTCGAAATGCATCACATCAGTTGCATTCATGTCTGACTACATTGTCCCTGTGAAATAAATAAATAAAAAAAGTATTTATTGATTTAGAAACATTATAGTTGTCGAATAATCAATAAGAAAGAAAGTGACTCAGATCCAGAAAAAACATCCAGAGGACTAACATCAGGTCGATGACACAAATTAAACCATAGAAATATTTGAAATCTAAATACAAAAATATTTACTTTATTATTATTATGTCGATTTTTACCACAAGACACACCATATAATTAAAATACACATATACACTCTACTGACAATAAATTAGACCAGACCTATTTGGTCTGAATTATATATTGTATTATATTACTAATAATGATTGAGAAGAAACACTATTTTCATTAATTTAATATTGTGAGTAGTGTGGATTTGGGTCAATGACAAAACTGCTGGTGTAACCTTAAAAACTTGGTACCAGATACCGGTTTAACTCTATTAAAAAGGTTTTAAAACATTAAAAACACATGCTATCAACTAGTCTTATATTCTAGGTGGATTAAATATTTAAAATTTAATATTCTTTTTCAGTTGCACCATTTGACATTTCGATTATTTTGGGCATCCAGGTAATGCAGGCCCAGTGTGTGAAGACTCAGACAGAGTTTTATCGGCGGAGTCGGAGTGAGATCATTGAGGGCAAAGGTCACACCATGGGTGCTCTCTACTGGCAGCTCAATGATATCTGGCAGGCACCTTCCTGGTCATCAATAGGTGAGTGAACGGCAGATTTGAAGATTATTTACTTTTACTTATCATCAAGTCTTTCATTAAATGTAGTTCACTATGTACAACTTTGAATCATCGTCTTTTTTAACACTTTATTGCATAGTGTTGTCATGGCAACAATTACTTTATCTTCATTTTTCTAAAAAGCTGTAATATAAAATCTATGTTTTGACAGCTAGACGTGAAAAGGGGGCTTTTATTTTGGAAGGACATACAATTTATTCAGAATATCCTCATTACTCTTAAATGTCTGTGTAGATTCTCACTCATCCAGGTCATTGTAGTCAAGGGGTTTTTTAAAAAGTAGGCAACTGGACTTTTTCTTTGAGCTTGAAGACGTTTCACCTTTCATCCGAAAGGCTTCTTCAGTTCTAGCCTGATGATGGAAACCAGGAGCTATATCTCTGGATCACAGAGGGTGGAGCTATAGACCACACCTCCCATCCCATAACAAAGGGTCACATAGGTCACCCTTCAAGGTGTGAATTTGGATGAGAGTCGTTGTGGTAACGACTCTCATTCCAATTCAAGGTGTGACTTGGAATGAGAGTCGTGGTCACATGATCCAGAGAGAGAGTCCTGCTCTGATGGTGAAGAGCAGTTAAACTTCCTGGGATGAGATCCCAAGGCAGGATGGTATGTAGCAGATAGGTTATGACGCAGTCCCCCTCCTCTGTTCAAAGTAGGTTGTTCCAAATGGACATAAATGGCCTCTTTCACTCCTCTCTCAAACCACCTGTCCTCCTTATCTAAGATGTGTACATCAGTGTCTTTAAAGGAGCGTCCCTTTTCCTTCAGATGTAGATGTACTGCTGAGTCCTGTCCTGATGTGGTGGCCCTCCTGTGTTGTGCCATGCGTTTGCGGAGTGGTTGCTTAGTTTCACCAATATATAGATCCGGGCACTCTTCACTGCATTGTACTGCATAAACCACATTGTTGAGATTTTGTCTTGGGGTTTTGTCCTTGGGGTGGACCAGTCTCTGTCTGAGGGTGTTACCAGGCTTGAAATAAACTGGGATGTTGTGCTTGCTGAAGATTCTTCTTAGTTTCTCTGAGAGACCAGATACGTACGGCACTACCACATGATTCCTTCTGTTCTTCTTTTTGTCTTTCTGTGTTTCGTTTTCTTTCTCCTGTCTTTTATTCATCTTTATGAATGCCCAGTTGGGGTAACCACAATTCCTTAGTGCCTGTTTGATGTGTGTGTGTTCCTTCTCTTTCCCTTCTGTTTTGGAAGGGATGCTGTCTGCCCGGTGTTGTAGGGTTCTGATGACACCCAGTTTGTGTTCCAGTGGGTGATGAGAGTCAAATAGTAGATATTGGTCAGTGTGTGTGGGTTTCCTGTAGACCTCTGTGCTGAGACCTCCATCTTCTTCGGCAAGGACCTCACAATCCAGAAAGGGTAGTTTCCGGTCTTTGGAGTCCTCCCTGGTGAACTTGATGTAGTTGTTGACCGAGTTGATGTGTTTCGTGAAGGCCTCTACTTCCTGGCTTTTGATTTTCGTGAATGTATCATCCACATATCTAAACCAGTGGCTTGGTGTTGTTCCTTTAAATGAGGTTAGTGCTTGGTTCTCCACTTCCTCCATGTAGAGGTTCGCCACAAGGGGGGAGACTGGAGAGCCCATGGCACAGCCATGTTTCTGCCTGTAGAATTCCTCATTGTACTTGAAGTAGGTGGTGGTGAGGCAAAGTTCTAAGAGGGAGCAAATTTTGTCTGGGGTGAGGTTGGTTCTTGTGTGCAGACATGTGTCCTGTTGTAATCGGTTTCTGACGGCCTCTACTGCTTCTGTTGTGGGGATGCAGGTGAACAAGGATGTGACATCATATGATACCATAGTTTCATCTGGGTCCAGTTTCAGTTGGCTGATTTTGTCGGTGAAGTCCTTGGAGTTCTGGATGTGATGTGGAGTTTTTCCAATTAAAGGAGACAGAATCGCTGATAGGAATCAGCGATAGGAGCGATTAGCGATAGGAATTTTGAAATATTATAAGTGACTGAATTGATGCTGCTTACAATTGGTCTGAGGGGGGCCCCTTCCTTGTGAATCTTCGGGAGCCCGTATATGCATGGGATGGTGTCCCCTGGGTAGAGTCTGTAGTACATGTGTTGATCAATGGATTCTGTATGTCTCAGGTCTTGTAGGCAGCGGATAATCTTCTTTTTGTAGCCCTCGGTTGGGTCTCTTTTCAGTTTCTCATAGGTGTTAGTGTCGCTGAGTAGATTGTTCATTTTGGAGTTATACTCAGTCGTGTTTAGCACCACTGTGCATCTCCCTTTATCTGCTGGTAGTATGGTGATGTTTTTGTCCTTGCTTAGAGATGTAATGGCTTTCCTCTCCGGGTAAGTGAGATTTGAAGTGGGGACCTTTGCACTTGTGAGAGCTGCAGATACCTTCATCCTGATTTGTTCTGCTTCAGCATGAGGTATCCTGTTGTTCCTAATGGCTGACTCTGTGGTTGTGATGAGTTCCACCGTGGGTAGCTGGTGAGGTGAAACAACGAAGTTGAGTCCTTTTGCTAGCACGTCTCTTTCTGGTTTGGTGAGTTCCCTGTAAGGGCAACCAGATCCTTCAAAAATTGACAGCACGATTACCAGCAGACATCGTAGAAGAGGTCTCCAAGTTCGTGGACAAGGCACAACTAGCACAACACAACAAGAGCAAGGAAAGACAGTCCCGAAAATTCAACATCCTTCTAGACAGATCACAGAGAGCCACCCCAAGCTCCAATGTGTCAGAACACAACCAGATGGTGACCACATCCCCCATAAATCAGTCCAAATGGGTGAGGAACCTGTCTTACAGGGAACTCACCAAACCAGAAAGAGACGTGCTAGCAAAAGGACTCAACTTCGCTGTTTCACCTCACCAGCTACCCACGGTGGAACTCATCACAACCACAGAGTCAGCCATTAGGAACAACAGGATACCTCATGCTGAAGCAGAACAAATCAGGATGAAGGTATCTGCAGCTCTCACAAGTGCAAAGGTCCCCACTTCAAATCTCACTTACCCGGAGAGGAAAGCCATTACATCTCTAAGCAAGGACAAAAACATCACCATACTACCAGCAGATAAAGGGAGATGCACAGTGGTGCTAAACACGACTGAGTATAACTCCAAAATGAACAATCTACTCAGCGACACTAACACCTATGAGAAACTGAAAAGAGACCCAACCGAGGGCTACAAAAAGAAGATTATCCGCTGCCTACAAGACCTGAGACATACAGAATCCATTGATCAACACATGTACTACAGACTCTACCCAGGGGACACCATCCCATGCATATACGGGCTCCCGAAGATTCACAAGGAAGGGGCCCCCCTCAGACCAATTGTAAGCAGCATCAATTCAGTCACTTATAATATTTCAAAATTCCTATCAGCGATTCTGTCTCCTTTAATTGGAAAAACTCCACATCACATCCAGAACTCCAAGGACTTCACCGACAAAATCAGCCAACTGAAACTGGACCCAGATGAAACTATGGTATCATATGATGTCACATCCTTGTTCACCTGCATCCCCACAACAGAAGCAGTAGAGGCCGTCAGAAACCGATTACAACAAGACACATGTCTGCACACAAGAACCAACCTCACCCCAGACAAAATTTGCTCCCTCTTAGAACTTTGCCTCACCACCACCTACTTCAAGTACAATGAGGAATTCTACAGGCAGAAACATGGCTGTGCCATGGGCTCTCCAGTCTCCCCCCTTGTGGCGAACCTCTACATGGAGGAAGTGGAGAACCAAGCACTAACCTCATTTAAAGGAACAACACCAAGCCACTGGTTTAGATATGTGGATGATACATTCACGAAAATCAAAAGCCAGGAAGTAGAGGCCTTCACGAAACACATCAACTCGGTCAACAACTACATCAAGTTCACCAGGGAGGACTCCAAAGACCGGAAACTACCCTTTCTGGATTGTGAGGTCCTTGCCGAAGAAGATGGAGGTCTCAGCACAGAGGTCTACAGGAAACCCACACACACTGACCAATATCTACTATTTGACTCTCATCACCCACTGGAACACAAACTGGGTGTCATCAGAACCCTACAACACCGGGCAGACAGCATCCCTTCCAAAACAGAAGGGAAAGAGAAGGAACACACACACATCAAACAGGCACTAAGGAATTGTGGTTACCCCAACTGGGCATTCATAAAGATGAATAAAAGACAGGAGAAAGAAAACGAAACACAGAAAGACAAAAAGAAGAACAGAAGGAATCATGTGGTAGTGCCGTACGTATCTGGTCTCTCAGAGAAACTAAGAAGAATCTTCAGCAAGCACAACATCCCAGTTTATTTCAAGCCTGGTAACACCCTCAGACAGAGACTGGTCCACCCCAAGGACAAAACCCCAAGACAAAATCTCAACAATGTGGTTTATGCAGTACAATGCAGTGAAGAGTGCCCGGATCTATATATTGGTGAAACTAAGCAACCACTCCGCAAACGCATGGCACAACACAGGAGGGCCACCACATCAGGACAGGACTCAGCAGTACATCTACATCTGAAGGAAAAGGGACGCTCCTTTAAAGACACTGATGTACACATCTTAGATAAGGAGGACAGGTGGTTTGAGAGAGGAGTGAAAGAGGCCATTTATGTCCATTTGGAACAACCTACTTTGAACAGAGGAGGGGGACTGCGTCATAACCTATCTGCTACATACCATCCTGCCTTGAGATCTCATCCCAGGAAGTTTAACTGCTCTTCACCATCAGAGCAGGACTCTCTCTCTGGATCATGTGACCACGACTCTCATTCCAAGTCACACCTTGAATTGGAATGAGAGTCGTTACCACAACGACTCTCATCCAAATTCACACCTTGAAGGGTGACCTATGTGACCCTTTGTTATGGGATGGGAGGTGTGGTCTATAGCTCCACCCTCTGTGATCCAGAGATATAGCTCCTGGTTTCCATCATCAGGCTAGAACTGAAGAAGCCTTTCGGATGAAAGGTGAAACGTCTTCAAGCTCAAAGAAAAAGTCCAGTTGCCTACTTTTTAAAAAACCCCTTGACATTACTCTTAAACATTTTAACATGTGAGCATCACTGTCACAACTAAAGTTTGTCTTTTATTCAGAATTTAGAAAGAATTTCACCAAATAAAAAAATTTACTTGAATTTAATTCAATTAGATTTGTTCCCATTTGGCAACGATATACAAATATGGAAAATTCCCAGTGTATACAACCTAATAATGTCCCATTGACTTAGACAGCATGAAAGTATGTTTACAATATATTTCTTAAAAATATCTATTATTTAGGCCATTTAAAACATTTCTTACCATGCCTAAGTAATATTTCATGCAATAGAGGGTTAATAACTTTCAACACATTTAAAAAAAACTATCTGAATAGATGATATATGAGCGCTTTGGGCTCTTTCCTCTCCTGCACAAATAACCTAACTTTTATAGTCAAGTCAGTTTTTATCTGTTCAGCCTAAAATCACAGATTCTCGCCAACGTTTTTTACAGTTTGTACAACACAACATCTCCTTTCCTCAGACCCTCACATCAGACAAGGAAAGACTCCCAAAAAACCGTATAACTGTGTGATACTTTATTATAACCCTTTAGCAAATAAATACGTTAAACTACATGAATCTGTTCATGACTTCCTTGTTTCCATCTGCCTGCAGAGTTTGGTGGGAAGTGGAAAATGCTGCATCATTTTGCACAGAACTTCTTTGCAGCGCTGCTGCCTGTTGGATTTGAGGATGGTGACGAGTTGCTCATCTACGCCGTCTCAGACCTGAGTCACGACCTGAAGCTCAGGGCTGTGGTATGTTGTTCAGGAGGAACGGCTCCTACGTCACGCTGGATACGCTTATTTTAGCTTTTTAATTGTAAGGTGTTGAAGAAAATTCCAGCTTCTAGTACAAAAGGAGCATCTTGTCTCTGAATATTAATGTAGTTACCACATTCCATCTAAAACGGATAAAAAAAGTTCATTTAATGTTATCACTCATCTGTTTGGGCCCTTGGGAAAATATTTCCACATTAAAAAAAAATATATATATATTCTCAATATTTTGGCTTTTATGAGTTGTATAGTGTATAGTTGTATCTCCAGAATACATTGCCCTGTTATGGTAATAACATAGCCCAGATGATAAACATATTAATGTTCAATTTGATGAAGATAAATTATACATTTTTTGGACATTTACATTACAAATAGCATTTTTAAAGGTGTTTTTATTTATTTGTATCAATCTCATAACAAAACAATCTCATAAAAAAGGCACAAAAACGACATTGATAAATGTTAACTGGATTTGTGGGGACCTCCCAGCATGGGCCCTACAGGACGTAAAGTGCGTATCTCCTGCTGCATGTTGCCTGTTTAAGGGTTAATAAAGTTTACAGCCACTGACAACAAGGTAACAACAAAAAGGTCAAGTCTGCAGGGGTCAGAGGAGACTGATGCAAATTTGTCATTTAGAAATGTCTTGAGTTAATTTTCTTTATCAGAGGCCAGTCTGACCAGTTGTGTTGTGTTTTTTGTGTTTTTTGGGATCAGGTCTCAGTGTACTCATGGACTGATCTGGATCCTGTGTGTACGCTGCAGTCCGAGCTGGTCCTGGTCCCCGGCAGCAGCGCTGTGGCTGTTTTCAAGCAGCCAGTCGCCGCCCTGCTGGCGGGATGCGGCCGCTGCAGCCGCCTCACCTGCCTGCTGTCCTTCCACCTGGAGGACGACGACGGGCAGCAGGGACCCTCCAACCACCACTTCTTCTGTTCACCCAAAGACGCCCAGGGCCTCCAGACACCAAACATCACAGTAAGGATTGAAGGAGTTGTCCGTCTCAGAATTTAAGATGTTCACCTGCACAACAAAAACCTGTTTAAAGAAACAACTAAACTGTCAGAAACTTCATCTCTGAATACTAAGAAGAGCTTAGTCTTCATGCCTGTCAGTCAGATGTGTCTGATGGTTGGACTAGTTGGATTGGTTGGACTGCTTGCTGATGATGTGTGTTTTCCTGCAGGCGGAGGTTCAGGAGGATGAGTCAGGATTCTCTGTCGTCCTCCGTTCTTCCTCCATCGCTGCATTCGTCTGGCTGGATGTGGAGAACATCCTGGGACGCTTCAGCTCCAACGGCTTCCTGATGCTTTCCAGGACCAGGACGGTCAGGTTTGAGGCATGGCGGCCCACCAGCAGAGCAGAACTCACCAGGTCCCTCACCGTCACGTCCTTACGGGACATATACTGATCCGAGTCCAACCAGCCTCTGCCAGATGGATTAAAACGTCCTGTATCTGAACTACATTCAGTCTTTGCAGCAGGATTGTTGACTGCATTCATCCTTTTTATAAGTGACATTAAACAGGTATGACCTGGCTGATATTTCTATTTCAAACTAATGTATAGTTTGGCAGGACTATACATTAGAAGATGTCTGAAGTGGAAACAATTAACCAAAGAACACATCAACTGGCCTAAATAGAAATGGAGAAACATTTTGAGGACTGATGAAAGTCACATTGATCTTTTTGGTCCAAGGAACACAGAGTTTATCAACAACCACCAAACACTGACTTTAAGCCTCAGTTCACTCTGAAGACAGTGAAGCATCATGATATGAGGATGTTTCTCTTGGTGTCAGGCCTATTTATCACATACCAGGGATCATGGATCAGTTTGCCTATATCAGAATACTTGAAGAGGTCATGTTGTCTTATGCTTCTAAAGCATCTTGGTTCCAGATCAACAAATTAAAGTTGTGGAGTGGCCAACCCAATCCCTGGACCTTAATCCCATTAAAAACTAGTGGGCTGACATCAGAAATGCTGTTTCTGAGTTTCTGAGACAAAACCAATAAATTTAGAGGAATTCTGAGGCTGAAACACCTGTTCATAGGAACCAGATGTTGGTGGAGTCCATGCAACACAGATGTGAAGCAGGTCTCAGAAACCATGCTCATAACAACTAAATATTACTGTAGTGATTCACAGGAATGATAAATCCTCAAGATGTATCAGTTATTACAGAAAATATTTGAGTTTGTAAAGAAAAATGTTTTGTTTATTTTCTGTAAAGTACGGTAATTCGAATTTGACACGTTTTTTTCACATTTTGATTTAGGATATAAAATGCAGTGTTCCAAATGCATTGAAATAAAAATTATTATAAGGACTTTGGCTTTACTCACATTTTTAAACACACTACTATTATATTGAACATTACATCTACGTGTATATATTGATGGTCTATCCATGCCTCCACTGTGGACCCTCCATTCCAGAGAGCAGCTTCTCTCCTGAGTCTCCTGGATGATTATAGCTCAAGTCCAGCTCTCTCAGACTGGAGGGTTTCGATCTCAGAGCTGAGGCCAAAGCAGCACATGTCTTCCTTTGTGGTCAGGCATCCTTAAAACCTGCAAACACACAAAACAACATGTCAGACAGTCTCAGTGCTACTGTTTACAGTCAGATACACTCTCCCACATCCAAATAACCACCAAATAAAAGATGGACCTAATCTGGGAGTTCCAGCCAGATAGTAAATGACAGCAGATGATTGATGATCAGTAGCTTTTTACCTGAATATTGTGATGATTCTGTTTATGAAGAGTGGAGATTTTGCCAAAGAGAAAAATAAAGATGTTGAAGTTAACCCCTTGATGCCTGAATATATTTACAACTGTATAAAAAAAAATAATTATTTGTGTTTTACTTTCAATCTGATGCTAAATTCGTCTCGTCTCTTTCGTCTCTTTATCCGTTGTCGGGTCGCGGGGGCAGCAGCTTCAGCAGTGAAGCCCAGACTTCCCTCTCCCTGGCTACTTCCTCCAGCTCTTCCGGGGGGACCCCAAGGTGTTCTCAGACCAGCCGAAAGACATAGTCTCTCCAGCGTGTCTTGGGTCTTCCCCGGGGCCGCCGCCCAGAGGGACGTGCCTGGAACACCTCACCAGGGAGGGTCCAGGAGGCTCCTCACTAGATGCCCGAGCCACCTCAACTGGCTCCTCTCGCTGTGGAGGAGCAGCAGTTCTACTCTGAGCTCCTCGCGGATGACCAAGCTTCTCACCCTATCTCTAAGAGCCCAGCCACCCGGCGAAGGAAACCCATTTCGGCCGCTTGTATTCATGATCTCGTTCTTTCAGTCACTACCCAAAGCTCGTGACCATAGGTGAGGGTAGGAATTTAGATAGACTGGTAAATCAAGAGCTTCGCCTTTGGGCTCAGCTCCTTCTTCACCATGACGGACCGATGGAGGGCCTGCATCACTGCAGACGCCGCATTGATCCGCTGGTCAATCTCCCTCCATCCTCCCCTCACTGGGAACAAGACCCTGAGAGACTTGAACTCCTCCACTTGTTCTAATTGATGCTAAATTAAGTAGATTAATTAATTAATCTACTTATCTACAATTACTTTGTCTATAGCACATAAAATAAGTATGATGCAAATTAGCAACAACAGACAATGGAAACTAATGGTACATTTATTATTGAAGACACACAATTATTTACAATTATTTACATTATTTACACTATACCCAAGTAACTATAACTATATACTAACTACTATACTATAACTAGTAACTATAACTATATACTAACTACTATACTATAACTAGTAACTATAACTATATACTAACTACTGTACTATAACTAGTAACTATAACTATATACTAACTACTATACTACAACTAGTAACTATAACTATATACTAACTACTATATTATAACTAGTTACTATAACTATATACTAACTACTATACTATAACTAGTAACTATAACTATATACTAACTACTACACTATAACTAGTAACTATAACTATATACTAACTACTATACTACAACTAGTAACTATAACTATATACTAACTACTATACCATAACTATATACTAACTACTATACTACAACTAGTAACTATAACTATATACTAACTACTATATTATAACTAGTTACTATAACTATATACTAACTACTATACTATAATTAGTAACTATAACTATATACTAATTGCTATACTACAACTAGTAACTATAACTATATACTAACTACTATACTATAACTAGTTACTATAACTATATACTAACTACTATACTATAACTAGTAACTATAACTATATACTAACTACTATACTACAACTAGTAACTATAACTATATACTAACTACTATACTACAGCTAGTAACTATAACTATATACTAACTACTATATTATAACTAGTTACTATAACTATATACTAACTACTATACTATAACTAGTAACTATAACTATATACTAACTACTACACTATAACTAGTAACTATAACTATATACTAACTACTATACCATAACTATATACTAACTACTATACTACAACTAGTAACTATAACTATATACTAACTACTATACTATAACTAGTAACTATAACTATATACTAACTACTACACTATAACTAGTAACTATAACTATATACTAACTACTATACTACAACTAGTAACTATAACTATATACTAACTACTATACTACAACTAGTAACTATAACTATATACTAACTACTATACTATAACTAGTAACTATAACTATATACTAACTACTACACTATAACTAGTAACTATAACTATATACTAACTACTATACTACAACTAGTAACTATAACTATATACTAACTACTATACTACAACTAGTAACTATAACTATATACTAACTACTATACTATAACTAGTTACTATAACTATATACTAACTACTATACTATAACTAGTAACTATAACTATATACTAACTGTTATACTATAACTAGTAACTATAACTATATACTAACTGTTATACTATAACTAGTTACTATAACTATATACTAACTACTATACTATAACTAGTAACTATAACTATATACTAACTACTATACTACAACTAGTAACTATAACTATATACTAACTACTATACTACAACTAGTAACTATAACTATATACTAACTACTATACTGTAACTAGTTACTATAACTATATACTAACTACTATACTATAACTAGTAACTATAACTATATACTAACTACTATACTATAACTAGTAACTATAACTATATACTGACTACTATACTATAACTAGTTACTATAACTATATACTAACTACTATATTATAACTAGTTACTATAACTATATACTAACTACTATAACTAGTAACTATAACTATATACTAACTACTATACTATAATTAGTAACTATAACTATATACTAATTGCTATACTACAACTAGTAACTATAACTATATACTAACTACTATACTATAACTAGTTACTATAACTATATACTAACTACTATACTATAACTAGTAACTATAACTATATACTAACTACTATACTACAACTAGTAACTATAACTATATACTAACTACTATACTATAACTAGTAACTATAACTATATACTAACTACTATACTACAACTAGTAACTATAACTATATACTAACTACTATACTATAACTAGTAACTATAACTATATACTAATTGCTTTACTATAACTAGTAACTATATACTAACTACTATACTACAACTAGTAACTATAACTATATATTAACTACTATACTGTAACTGGTAACTATAACTATATACTAATTGCTATACTATAACTATATACTAACTACTATACTATAACTAGTAACTATAACTATATACTAACTACTATACTAGTTAGTATATAGTATAGCAATTAGTATATAGTAACTATAACTATATACTAATTGCTTTACTATAACTAACAAATTTTTTAAAATATATGTGAAATCATCTGTGATATTTAATGGTTTACATCAAAAACAAAGAACTAATGAAATCTATAGGGAAATGAACCCTCTACTGCTGAAATCTAAAAAAAAATCCTTCATATGATCTAGAAGAACAGGAGCTGAGGAGTGAGGACAGAACTGCGCCACTTCTCTTTGAGAGGTTCCAGACACTCTGGCTGAAGAGGAAATAAAAAGGAACAAGTAAGACATTATTTATTTTCTATCCTAAGATTATGAAAGAAAATAAAATAAGTTACCATAATTATGCAGATGACACACAAATTTACATCAGTATATCACCAGGAGATCATAATCCAATACAAACACTGAGTAAATGCATTGAACAAATTAATGATTGGATGTGCCAGAACTTTCTCCAATTAAACAAAGATAAAACTGAGGTAATTGTTTTTGGAGCCAAGGCAGAACGATTGAAAGTCAGCGCTCATCTTCAATCAGCAATGTTAAAGCCTACAAACCAAGCTAGAAATCTGGGTGTAGTTATGGACTCAGACTTGAATTTCAATAGTCACATAAAAAACGTTACAAAGTCAGCCTACTACCACCTGAAGAATATATCAAGGATTAAAGGTCTTATGTCTCAGCGAGATTTGGAAAAGCTTGTCCATGCTTTTATCTTCAGTAGACTAGACTACTGCAACGGGGTCTTTACAGGCTTCTCTAAAAAGTCAATCAGACAGCTGCAGCTGATTCAAAATGCTGCCGCTCGAGTCCTGACTAGGACTAAAAAAGTAGACCATATCAGTCCAGTTCTAAGGTCCTTGCACTGGCTTCCTGTCTGCCAAAGAATTCACTTTAAAATACTCTTACTGGTTTATAAAGCCCTGAATGGTCTAGGGCCTAGGTATATTGCAGATCTGCTGATCCCTTATGAACCATCCAGACCTCTTAGATCATCTGGATCAGGTCTGCTCTCTGTTCCTAGAGTCAGAACTAAACATGGAGAAGCAGCGTTCAGTTTCTATGCCCCACAGATCTGGAACAAACTCCCAGAGACCTGCAGGTCTGCCGCAACTCTCACTGCTTTTAAATCACAGTTGAAGACTTTTCTGTTCAATGCTGCCTACTGCTAATATCATTCTGAATTACTCTACACTGTACTGTAACTTGTTATAAATTTTAATTCTTAATTTTTATTTCTTATTTTTATTTTATATTATATCTATTTTTTTTTTAATCAACTGTTTTAAATTGTTTTAATCAACTGTCTTAAATTGTATCTTGATGCTTTTAATGTTTTATGTAAAGCACTTTGAATTACCTTGTTGTTGAAATGTGCTATACAAATAAACTTGCCTTGCCTTGCCTTGCCTATCCTATTAAAAAAAAACAAATACAGCAGAGTTTTTAAAAATGGTGACTAAATCTCACTGTGTGTTTTGTTGGAGGTTTTGAGCCAGAATCCAGGAAATCACATTGTAGACAACCTGTAAAGACAGGTCATATCTTTTATTTAATTAATCTATTGGTAAATTCCTCTGTATTTGAACAATTTGAAGTATTTGGTAGTATTTGGTCACCTACAAACAAGCCAGATTTCTGTCTCTCACAGACCTGTAAGTTCTCCTCTAAGAGGCTCCTCTGTTCTCCACTCGTTACCTGTATTAATGACACCTGTTGGAACTCCTTACCAGTATAAAGACACCTGTCCACAACCTCAAACACTATAAACTCCGCTATGGACAAGACCAAAGAGCCATTAAAGGACCAGGAACCGAACTGTAGACCTGCACCAGGCTGGAAGACTGAATTTACAACAGGTAGCAGCTTGATGTGATGAAATCTGTTAAAAAAAGAACATAACAGCAGACTATATACAAATGCTGAATAAATCTCACTGTCCATGTGCTTCAGAGCTTTGTTGGAGGTTTGGACCACTGACAGCAGCCTCAGGAGAATTCATCTAGGGCTGAACATCTCCTCAGGTCAAACATCCAGATGTTTTCCTGATGACAGTAAGACCAGAGCTGAGTAGGAGATGGTCTGATCGGATTCACTAAGGAAGGATTCTTCAGATCGATGCTTCTCTTTACAGACAGATTCTCACTCTCCTTCTCCTTGATGTAAGTAGTAAATGGGATGTGCTTTTGCGTGTGCATGTGATGCGTGTGCATGTTTGACAGGTCTGAATGAGTAAGCTCACACCTTTTCTCTATCACACAATCAAAGGTCTATTTACTCTGTTAAATACTTTAAAATACAACGTGGAACATGGTGAATACAGGATGAGTGGATAGATCTAGTTGGTGAATATAAATGTCGAACTCATCTTCTAATGTCATTGGTAAGACCTCCAAGTCAGACAGCTTCTTTTTTTTTTTTTTTTTTTAAGGGTTTATTAAGGTTACAACTCTGGAGACGATTATGAACCTGTGAATATTTAGCACTGCTATATTTTTACCCTTTTTTTTAAAAACAAACAACTTATCTAACATATATTTGATGTTTTAAAGTAATCCCGAGAAAAGATTTGTTTTCTTTAAACATGATCAGAGTGCACAAAGGAAGAGGGGGAAACGGGAGGCTAATGATGGTGGGTATGAGAGAATATATAAAATTGTAATATATTTATAAAATGTGTTTATTTCTTAATCTAATTAACACATTTTTATCTCTGTGCCAACAGTTCCACATCTGTCCATTACAGCCTGGAACATGCATGTTTAAGCCTGAACAAAGGAAACACTACAGCAGAAATACCTTCACATGTAACAGAGGGGTAAGACTTTAAATCTCATTTTATCTGGTGGTGAATAGTTATGCAGCTTATGTATATGGACTATTTTTTTTTGTACCAACAGAACACTGACACATCTGACAATGAAGGTCAACAAGAAGAACATGGCGACAACCTGCTACTGGCTCTAGAGATTTTGTGCTGGGAGGCTGAAAACATCAACACCTCAGACCACATCATCACCACCATGACCCCAAAACCAGGAAACACAGGGTGGTGACCAGCTGCTTCTGATTTCCAGTGAGTCAGATGGTTTATTTTACCTCCATTAGCCTCCTCATCACTTATTTCAGATGAGAGTGTATCACACATGGTTCTGACCTGTATGAGGCAGGAGAGCAACTTATTGGATTAAAACAACTTTTTGATTTTACTGCAGATTGTTTTTCAGTGAGCTGTTTGATTTGTGCACAAAGCCTGTTAATGTGTCACTGTTTGCTTAAAAAGTGATTTAGTTCCTTAGAGCAGAAACTAGACTGTAACAAGATATTACAATAAAACCTCTACAGAGCACTGTAGATACACAGTTCATCACATCTCAAAACTAAAACAGGCTCACAAACCAGTTACAATACATAGCGCCAGCGCCTGCGCCAGCGCCCGGACTATCCATCCGGACCTAAGTGGTTTAGCCGGACCATGGCAGAGTCCGGCTAATTCAAAGAGTGTATTTGCATTCGTTAGTATCTAACATTTTCTCTCAATTTTGTTGAAGTCCATTTAAAACACGTTGACCTGATTTCCAGTGTATTCCAGTGTATCGAACAGCGCCAACTAGTGCATGTACGTTTCATACACATTTCGATACACATACACAAATTAGGCGGGCTTTCTGCTGATTGTCTGGTTATGCGCATGCGCAGTAGTTAGAGTCCGCCTAACGCACAGGTGTCAGTCAATTACGGTGGAGGCACGTTTGGAAGCAGCATCGCTGGACATTTAAACACATGACGGTAAGCCTTTACATTTATAAATATCGCTGCTTTTTGCTTTAGCAAGTGTTTAATGTTTTAGGGCAGTGTTATTTGTGTACTTTGCTCATGGTAATATTCGGTTTCCCTGTGGTCAGCTAGCTAGCTTTAAGCTACCCGACATGGTGCTACGCTCCCCTTGTAAAGCCTCGTTATGTATGCTAATTAGGCTACACGTGCATGCGTGTCTGCAGAGAAGACAGACGATGGAGAGGAGAAGCAGCTAGTTGATAGCTCAGGTTTGGCTATTACAACTTTACTGCAAGTTGTTTTTTGATTTTTTAAACATGAAACTATGATTGTGGGATCATTTTGAGAGTGAACAAGTAGAGGTGGATCCGAGTGAATCTTTTTCCTGTTTTTTTGTGTCTGGCTGAGCTATTTGACTTCTTTTGTCTTCTTGTTAGTTTATCAATGATAAAACGATGCGAAACTAATTATCAGAATCACCAGTGCTAACCTCTCAATCCTGGTTAATTTTATCCTCCTATTGTTCATATGCTTCCCCCTGTCAACCAAATTCTCTGGTACAAAGGTGTTGCTACACTTTGGGGGATCTAATCCTGGTTGTTTTATTGGGGGGGGGGGGGGGGTGTATTGCTCCCTTTGTGTATGTAATCAATGAATTTGTTAAACAGTGTTGAATAAAATCTGGCTTGTGTCCAGATGTTGGGTGTACATTACTTGTTTTCACAATTATAGCTTTTTGTTTCCTGATGATGCTTGTTTCACATATGAACATAATAACCCTGACAATCATCTTTCATACTTCAGGCTTTTGACACCTGCCAGTAAAATATGCAAAGGCGAAGACGCATTAATCCAAAGGATGATGCTAAATTTTATGTTGCTGCTGCAAAAGACAAAGTGGGACTTGACATCAAATACATCAATGCCTTCAAAGGTAAGTTGAATCCTCTGTCGATTTGATCTAATTTGAATGATTTTAAACTTAACTTTTTGTCACTTGCTTGTTTGTATCTTACTTGTTGTATGAACTAAGGCGTGGTGTGTTCGCCACTGCTCCATTTGAAAAAGGAGACTTTCTGTTGGAATACAGAGGTCAACTAATAAGTAAGGAAGTATGTGAGAGCAGACAGAGATGTTACCATGACTCCCTGAAGGTGTTCATGTTCGAGTTCCGTTTCAATGAGAAACTGTGGTGGTATGTATTATGTGTCAATGCTTAGTCTAATAACAGTTTAACATGTTGCTTTTTGCTGAACATGTAGAGATTCTTCATAGGTTCTTAAGTCGGGCTACTTTAGGGTCTGATCACACAGGGTGTTTTAAATCAAAGTGGCATGCACGCAGCAAGCACACAGCATCACTCAGCACACAGAGGAAACACTGAAACACATAAAAACATAGCAATATAATTCTCTTCTCATCCCAGCTTGTCAAATATCACCAATTTGTTACTTGTGTGTTGTGTCTGTTACTTGTATGTCTTTCTGTGACGGTAGAGATGGACCTGGGATTAAGCTGCCTAATACACTGATTGCACTGTACAGAGACTTGCAAAACTACCAAGGAGTTGGAAACACACAAACTATATGGGTTCAGATAAACTCTAGTGATGACTAGAGATACAACATGTAGGAACATTTAGAACATTTAGAGCTAACACAGCTCAACACAGTCATTCAAGGTGTTTGCGTAAAAAATCGACGCATGAGTAGCACACAGAAAAGCTTACTGCCTATAGAAAACAACAAAAAGATGCCACTCACTGAAAAAAGCTTTTTAAATTATTTTATTTTTGTAGCGTTGATGCAGCTATGGATGATGGGGCACTTGGAAGACTCGTAAATGATGACCATGTACATCCTAATGCCAAGATGAGGCACTTAACTGTGGAAGGGAAGCCCCATCTGTGTTTGTTTGCAGTACAAGACATAAGTCCAGGAGAGGAGATCACCTATAACTATGGGGACTCAGACTGGCCATGGAGATGCAAGGTGGGCAAAACTTTACTTTGTGAAATACATAGTTCACATAACAGTAATGCTCTAACTTTAGAAATTTTCATAACATAAATCCTCTATTATCCTCTAGCTTTGGTTTGAACATGATTTATTTTATAGCATTAAAAACTGTTTTTCACATTTTTTGACATAGTGAATAACCACCACACTGTCATACACACGTTAGATGTGTTTAATGTGTATAAAAACTACCTATGGTGTTAGGTGTCAGAAAAATGAACCTTTCCTTCCCATATATCATTTTGTATATTTAATCTTTTAAAGTTTCTGCTGTTGTGCATGATTACAAAAGACTGGCATTGACAATTGACTAGTAATTCTTCATTGTGAAAACACTTTCAGTCAGGATGATAGTTTTAATTTTCATCTTTAGTTTTAAAAAGTGAAACCTTTTTATTTTGATATGAACACTATGCAGTTACATACACATAGACCATGTTAATTGTACTGTGCTCCTTCAAGCCATTGACTGGTTCAATTATGTGATACTAAGACTAGCACAATCTAATAGATTTGCGGATGAGAACGGCATCATATTGTTGGATATATCTCTCACATATTGGTACACAGAGAACATCCTGTCTTCAAGAGATTCATGAAATCTGTTTTTTCTTATTGCAGGGTCTTAATGAGGAAATGCCTGTGAGAGCGTGTGTGGCCCCAGATTCACCAGTTACAGAAAACGCTGAAAAGGTATATCTTCTTTAAAGACAGATCACTCAGTAATATCTTGCACTCATTGTTTATATCTTGTAAATTGATCCAATAACTTTCAAATCCAAGCCTTTAGTCAACAGGATGATTGCAGTTATCCAGACCCTCAAATATTCTCTGTAGTGGTAGTTTTCCACTACCTGTCTATTTAATGTGTCTTTCCTCTATGCTTTATGTGCTACAGATGACTGATAGCAACCTGATCCAGACAGCTGCAAGTGTCCTGAATCAGATGAGTCCAGTGCTTGGTCCACTCAACAAGGTAAATGAAATCCAAATGTACTGCTTAATCATGTTACTTGTGGGAAAACATTTAAAACTGCCAACATGTTATGTTGGGACTGTGTGTGTGTTATCGGACTGTAAGGTGGATTACATGGACACTGATACATCAGGCCATCATCATAGCATGCTTTCAAAGCTGAAGTCAGTATCTGAGTGTATGTGTATCAAATGGTGAACCACCCAAATATGACTTGGAGGGTCTATAAAGTTTATAAGGTCCTGCCGTCAACTGAGGTTGATGGTGACATCCCTCTGGTCTTTAAGAAAACTTGGACCATCTTATTTGATCTGTATGTTAGTTGGACTTGTATGGTGAGTTGGTTGGTTACATCGATCAATAGAAATAATGACAGGATCTCATTTAAAATGAATCCCACCTAAAATAACTATAAATGTATGATGTTACCAGTAAAAAAGCTTAGAGGTATATCTTCTTTAAAGACAGATCACTCAGTAATATCTTGCACTCATTGTCTTTATCTTGTAAATGCATCCAGGGCATCACGCTGGCCTTAACTTACTTAACAAAGTACAGTATGTATACATGCATTAGTACCCCATAGTTTATTTTATCCTGACTCCACTTTGTCAGACTTACAATTGGTCTGATTTTCATCTTCCAATTTTTAGAATACTGGAAATTTTCTCATTTAAAAAAAAAACATTAAGGGGAACCAACCAATAGAAGCAGAACACTGTGGTAATTTTTAAATTTGTTCTTTATCTTAGATGGCTTCCGGGAATGAGCATAATCAATTCACCAGTCCAAGTCAAATGGATCCAGTTGTCAGTATTGAAAAGGTAAATTGAATGTCACATTGATATTGGATTCAAATTGATTTGCTTTCAGGACTGAGTAGATATCAACATAAAAAATAAAATCTTATTGCTCAAACTGTCTAGCAAAATGTTCCATTATGATTTTACCAACAGTGTAAACATCGCCTGGTGTGTGCAACAGTTTCCTCCTTGGATAGGTGTGTTGAGTGTACGGGACCTGTATCCTCCTTCAAGTGGCTTGGCTATGAATGCAAAGGTGAGGCATTTAGTGATTTGGTACAAAATGTGTCAAATGGTAGCGGGTAGAAATGCTGTTCTCTGTATGCATAACAAACATCATATCAACTTTTTACGACGATCAAAATTGTTCTGTTGAAATTGAACATTGTCTTGCTTTTCCAGAGCGAGACGGATTGCAGTGTGTGGCATATAGTTCAGATTAAAGATGTTAATTTTGCGTCACTTACAGACACTGTCATGCTTGCTATATTGCTGAATCTACCCTTTTAAACCACTTGGATATGTAAACATTAAAATCAATTATCTCTTTAGCAGTGAAAAGTTTTTTTGTGGATATTCCAGATCTTTCCAGTGCTATTACAAAAGAATAACTCGAGTAGACCTGCAGTTTTAACATTAATGTACTCAAAATGTTAGTTTGTTCAGCGGTCTGGCATAAATCCTGCTTCAGATGAATTGCAAATGATGACATCCAAGACCCATCACAGGTGAGTATCCACTTAAAAGGTCTGAACTTGAATTGTCTGTAAATGTCCATCACCACTTGTTTTAGTACATTAATAACAATTTGCTGTTATTTTAGGAGCCGGACCAAATATCAGATGAGTCTTTGTCAGACGAGGAATACATACCAGACTCACAAGATGAAGAACAGGATTCAGATACAAGCATCCCCTTTATGGGGAGGCAGTCGGAAGCTGCACAGTTTCAAGTAAAACGAATGTGTTGTGTTGGAACATCTTATGGGTCAGACACAAGCATCCCTGTTGTGCCCAACACATCAAAACATTTGCCATCTCATGAAGACCACATCGTTCTCAATGCTGCAGACACGTCTGATTCAGCAAATTCTATTAAAGACTTATCAAAGGAAAAGCCAGAGGATGAAGATGAGCTTCAAAAGCTAGACTCAACAAAACTGACTGACTGTACAAAATTACTGTTACGTTTGTGGTATTCCACAAAGCAGAATTTCCTGCCACTTGAAAACGCACAGCAAGACACATGCTGAAATTGCACATGCATTTTCTTTCCCTGATCAATCAAAAGAGTGCAAAATATTATTAGAGAAAATTAGGAATAAGGGGAATTTTAAACATAACTGTACAGTCTTACTGGGAGGAACAGGAAAATTGAAATTGGAGAGAAAATCAAACTGAAGCACAAGCAGGAAAATTTATTCACTGTATGCACTGTCAAGGACTGTACATTCGTAAGGACCTTTGGAGACATGTCCATAAATGTCCCTGTAAGCCAGAAAATGGTGTGGATGAAGCACCTGGTAGAACCAAAGTACTTTCCTTGGCCGCAGCTCACGAAACTGCATTTGCTTCAAAGTATGGAAGCTTCTTGGTGTCATGAAACAAGATGAGGTTGCCTCAGTTGTGCGAAATGATCTTTCCATTATTCAGTTTGCCCAGTCACTCTACAACAAACATGGACAAGACCCTACAAAATATGAATACATGCGACAAAAGCTCCGTGAAGTGGGGCGGTTGTTATGTCTGCGCACAGAATTCTCAGTACAGAACTTGGAGGAGGCTGTTAAACCTGCTAACCTCCAGAGAGTTGTGCAAGCAGTGAAGATTGTATCAGGTTTTGATGAAGAAAAACACTCATACCATACACCAAGCCTTGCGCTGAAACTGGGACATACACTGCAGAAAATCTCTCAAATCATTCATTGTAGGGCACTCATGGCAGAGGATGAAGAACTGATCAGGTCCACTGACATATTCAAGAGGTTGTACACTTCCAAATGGTCTGAGTTGGTGTCTCACAGTGCCCTCAACACACTGGCTGATGCAAAATACAACAAGCCATCAACATTGCCGTTCACTGAAGATGTTCAGGTCCTTCATCGGTACCTTGAGAAAACTGCAGAAAGTGCCTTTTGCAACTTGAAGGAAGAGGCCACATCTCAGAAATATGCTCAACTTGCAAAAGTTACACTTGCACAGATCATTGTGTTCAACCGAAGACGTGCTGGAGAGGTTTCAAAAATGTGCCTCAAAAGTTTTTGTGAAAGAGACGACACAAAACTTCATGAAGATGTTGCAAAGGGGTTGTCTAAGACTGAACAAAAACTCTGCAACTATTTCAACCGGATTGAAATCAAGGGAAAAAGGGGCAGAAAAGTTGCAGTTCTGCTCACACCAAGTATGGTGGATGCTCTGTCACTTCTTACCAGTAAAAGAACTGAATCTGGTGTTTGTACCACAAATGTCTTCCTGTTTGCAAGACCCAAATCAATGAGCCACTACAGAGGAGAGGACTGTTTGCGTGTTCATGCAACCATGTGTGGAGCAAAGAACCCTGAGCACCTCAGGTCAACACAACTCAGGCAACATGTCGCCACACTCTCACAAGTCCTTAACTTGAAGAATAATGAACTAGATCAAGTTGCAGATTTCCTGGGTCACGACATCCGGGTTCACCGTGACTTCTACAGATTACCAGTTCCCACAACACAACTGGCCAAGATTTCCAAATTGCTGTTGTCAGTGGAGAAAGGACATCTTTCCAGCATGCAGGGGAAGTCACTGGATGAGATTGAAATTGAAGGTTTGTACAGAAATTAACACTTATAGGTATTTTTTTGTCTTTTTATGAATGTTAGAAATAATTTAATTCATACCAGAGGGAAATTCACCATCCTCAAAGCTCAAACAGAAATCCAAAAATACAAGATTACAAACTAATATCTAATTACAGACAGAATGGACAAGTCAGTGGTACAGGTGGTAGAGCGGGTCGTCCAATGATCAGAGGGTTGGCAGTTGGAATCCCGCTCTGACCAGGTCACTGACCTTGGGCAAGAAACCTTACCCACCTTGGCCCGTTTGAATGTGTATAAATGTTTAGTGGTGGTCAGAGGGGCTGTTTGCCACGCTTCTGTCAGTCTGCCCCAGGGCGGAATGTGCATGAATGAATAATGTTCTCTGTGAAGTGCTTTGGGTGTCTTGAAAGATTCTATATAAAACCAAGCCATCATTATTATTGTAATCCATTACATGAAGTATTAAGGTCTTATTAAGACCTTTTATTAAGAGAGATAAGCCATTGAGACCTGCTACCCTTTTGATCCACAAACGTGTCATGAAGAGGATGTCAAGTCAAAGGCATCTAGACTTGCCATACGTCTGTTGTTACCATTTTTTTCCAAGCAAAGATCACTTTTTACTAAATAATAAAAAATATGAGGCTATAAAAATATGAAAAAGCAGGCAGTTGAACTGGGTAATTTACATGCATGAACAATTTTCTTATGAGCGCATGGAACAGTTATGTTTTTCTACTGTACTGTATACTGCTGTATATCACAACAGGCTAGTGATATTTTTTGAATAGGGTTGGTACACCAATACTGTTTTCTTATGTCCAGCTATTCATGTGAGTTTTATTAATAACCTTTCCCAGATGAAATTGCAATTGATGCTGAAGCTAGTGGGAGCAGATCTGATGACAGCAACACAGCAGTGACAGCATCAGAGTGTGGAACTGTGGAACCTGTGGACTGTGCGGAACCTGTGTAGCCTGTGGAGTATGTGGAACCTGTGAATGCTGACCCTACAATCACGGAGCAAGTCCATCACATTGGAGCTTTTGGTAGGTTATATCACTTTTTAGATGGCATTTCTGTTAATAAAATGAATTTTTTTCCTCTGAAAAATGTTTGTCATCTTGTGTTGAACAGTGTCATCAGTGTCCTCCACTGTAAATGAGATTCCTCCCTCTAAAGGTAAGACAAGTTTGAAAAGTATTTTTAAATATCACACAAGATAAAAGGTAAAATGTAATAAAACAAAAGACTAGTGGTTGAGCAGCTGTCCTCCACCAAAGGAGATTCTTTTCCCGGCTCATCCCAGTACCCTCCAATCTGTCGATGTGTCCTTGGCCAAGACACTTGACCCCAAAATGGCTCCCAATTGCTGTGTGAATGTGTATGAATGGGTGAATGAAGATCTCTAATATGTACGTCGCTTTGCATAAAAGCATCTGCTAAATGACATACACCATTCATAATAAATTTAAAGTGTAATGTGTAAATAAGATAACAAAATACAAGCAACAAATAAACTATAATCAGATTTATTTGTTAAGACTGTCCAGGGACTACAAGTGAAAATGAGCTAGTCGCTAACTCTGGTACGGCTGAGAGCTGTTTATTTATTTTGTTTAACAGGAAAAGTAAACACATTAAAGTAAATATGAAATGAGCAATACAAGTTAATTGTGAGAAAGCCAGAGTGCTAATGTAGACTACTGCTATAATGGCCAGTTTGTCTTGCTGTAGTTATGAGTGAATGGCATCACAGCAAAGAATTTACAGATAGTGAAGCTATGCTAAACGCTCACTTCATACAAACAAGTGGCTATATCTTGCACACACAACTGTATCACATCAATGATGTTTGTGTGATCATGTTCTCTATTTTGCATATCATGTCCAGGAGAAGGTGCTGGTCACGAGTCCAGAAGCGTGCCGAAGAAAGTGTGGTCGAAGAGTGAGATTGCTGCAGTAATGCAGCATTTCAAAACTCACATATGTAAAGGAAAACTGGCCACCAAAATGGAATGCAGTCACTGCAAGCAGGTAGAAGATCCAGTGTTGGCACAGAGAACTGTGCAAAACATCAGGGATTTTGTCAGAAACAGAGGAATAGCTGCAAAGAGGCAGTCACAGAAACTTTTGTAAACCACTGGTAATGTTTTTGTTTGTGTTGCGTTTCTGCTGATGGTTCGCAATGTGCTGTTTACAATATTGATCTTTGTTATAAAAAGATTGAGAACATAGGCAATGACACAACCAACATCTATCCCTCAGAACAAGAACCATGCCTTGTTTAAACATTATCTAACATTTTTTTCAGCTTTGTGGTAATCATTTAAAATTAACCCAATTTACTGAAGCAAGTTGCATGTATACACAGTCCTTTTGTCTTTTTTTTTTTTTTTTCTACAAGCTTTGTACAGGTCATGGCACTTTTTTGACAGTATGTTGTGACAGTATGGCATTTGTTAAAATATTAAACAAGGCTGTCAACTGAAAATGTGTAATTGCATAAATTTGAATTGTAGTTTGTAGTTTTCATGTTTGTAAATTCATTTCATATGAAAGTATTTTGGGTGGATATGAAATTCTATTTTCCAGCTTTTTAGCCAGTTTTGTCTAAATGATTTATATCCTTCTGTCAGCACAGTCGCACAAGCAAGCAGCTCACTTGACTGAGTTGGCAATGGAAAGGGGAAGGAACAAGACTAGGCAAACCTGCTTATTTCATGAAACTACAGTATTCTGAGCCATCTGATTTGAACCCATGAGTGGGAGAGGGTTAAAAATATTTCCTGGTATGTACCAAACCTCAGTTAAGTTTATTAGTCACCTCAGAAGAATTACATTATTACATTATTTTGTACTGAAGTATACATCTTGTGTAGACAGTTTATGCATTCCTCCAATGATTTGTTGGACAAGCTCACAACATTGAGAATGATGAGGAGCATAGTGATGAAACTAGGAGGATTAGGATGAAGAGCCAGTGCCGTGTGACCAGCCATATACGTGGCTATCAACACAGCTTTTCTTGTTTAAGCTGTGTCAAAATTACATGAGAATGCTGCCTCAAGGCCTTTGATAAGCAGGACATCATAGACACTGTTGGTATGAACCACAACAAGCGTCGCATTCTGTTCTGACAGACGTCCATTAGTGAATAGGCTAATGTAAAATTAAAATCATTTGGTTGAATAGTTTAAATCTGTGTGTTGGCCATAGTAACACATCTGTTGTGCTGATGACTACTGTCAGGAACATAACCTGAAAAGCTACACAACTCTATAATCATATAGCAACTAAGAAGTTACAGTGGAAAACTCATCAAACTGACCATAAATTGAAAACAAGAAGTCAAAACAAAATAAAAACTAATGAAATGTGTTAAAACTATAATAACCTTGGTCACCACTTAACATAATGCTGAAATTTCATCTTAATACAATAAATAAATGATAATAAGATGACCACGTGACCAATGACGACTAATGTCCCATTAATGCTTAGTGCTGTCAGGTTGTGTGTGTGTGTATTTATGTTAATTACACTAAGGGGGCGGGGTTTGCAATGATGTAAATCCCACCCACATTGTCCCTTTAAAGTCCATGTAATCATTTTTTGGACCTCATATACCACATAAAGTCCCTGTCTGCGTAACCCACAATAGTGTCAGTGTCATGTTCTGAAGGGTGTATCTGAACCCTTGAGTGTGCAAATTCTTTCAGATTTTTAGAAGTATTTTTATCTTACTCCCATAGCTCTAGGACCTCAGGAAAGCATAGCCCACCTAAACCACCACCTGGTTTGTTTTCCAGAAAGAGTCAGGCCAAACCACATAGACAAGTATAGGTGTGTGTGTGTGTGTGTAACGGGTACAATCAGCAGTCTAGTTAAAAATTAGTTAAAAATTAGTTAAAAATTAAAAAAACAGTCATGTCGCTGCCTAAAAAGATTTTGTGATTGGATAAAGAGCCAGATGATGACTCTGTTATCAACATTGATCATCTTAACAACAAATGGAAAACAGAAATGTGTTAAGACAGTCTTCAGATACCATATGTGGAATAGATGTGTCACTAGCAGACACTGCAGGGCTGAATTAATTAAGGGTATGTAATACTAAATATTTTTTAGAAGCATTCAATGCCTACAGCTATCTGCTTACTGATTATAAAGCTGCAACACCAGATCATGAGGCTCAGAACTAATTTGCTATCAGATCATACTGGAGTTGTTTTTATAGAGGGATCTAACAATCCAAGCCTAGCATGCAGCATTATTGTAACACCAGCACAGACTATTAGTGCACAAAATGTGTTCAGAGGTAACATCCCTCTGACAGAGGAGTAATGACAACTAAAAAGAAGAAAACCGATGTCAGAATCATTCCGCAAATAAGAAAAAGAGCATCAACCAGATGCTTTTTTTTTTTTAAAGCTGCTAGTAAAACTGCCTTTATTAGCAGCTATCCTGTTTATTACAGGCCTGCTGAGCAGGGGTAGAGACACTAGTATGGATCATGAGCTAAAGATGTTTCTTGTGCTGCAGCATTAACTGGATCTTTTAAAGCTACCTGCATCAGACTGAAACAGCAGATCTGTTAGAGTCAGTCTAAATGACAATAGTAGTAAATCTGCTAGATTTAACCCACACATCATCTGAACATGTCGCAGAAATAGCAGAAGGCGTTTAAGACTTATGGCTAAAAGAAACGCTGGACATATTCTAGAGACGCTAGACTGTGTTAGTTTTGCACATATTTGATTTAGTAAAGTGTCACCAGATCACAGAATATTTCACTCAAGACCTATAGGCTGGAATGTGTTTTTTTTTTTTTTTTTTTTTTTAAATCTCTGGCTGGTCTGAACGTGGACAAAAAAAAATAAAAGCATTAACCGACTCGCTGCCGTTTACCACACCTTATAAAACATGTCGTCCTAAACACATTAGACCACCATGTGCAGAAGACCAATTATGGCTGGATTTTAAATTTCTCTGTTTTCTAACATACTAAAACACTTTTTGAAGCATGGAAGACAGTTTAACATTTATATTTTTGGTCTATGTAAATGTCTGAGTGTAAAATTTTAGTCTTTCAATGATGACATCCTTTCTATTATTGTTTATGCTAATGGCGCTTAAATAGAGAAAAGTGAATTTTTTTTATTTTTTTTTATTTTACACTATTAGTGTTTATGTAAAATAAAAACGCAAGATGAAATGAGTTTAACATGTCTCAGTGATTTTTTTATATTCTTTTTGCAAATTATAACCATCAGTTTAAATTTTCCACATTGTACACGTTTTTATTTTTTATCAAACATTCACACCATAGCATCATTAACAAGATTAGATCCATACATTTTAATTACTCTGGTATTCCTCTTTGGATGTGGTATAAAGAGGAAAAAAAACAATACTGCATGCTGTGAAGTCTTTTAGACGATTTACACCGTTCTGTTTAAAAATCATCACGACGGGAATTTGTCACAATCGGAAATTACCGAAACTGTCAAAAATAGCCCTGATTGTGTTTTGTAATATAAATGACTAACCAGTGTTCCCTGGGCATGTTGGAGGGATGAGTGTTTACAATTAACATGGCAGCTAATTTACAAATCAGAGGGTAAAATCACCACAAATCTGTGCTTCTTGCAGTTTTTTTTTTTTTTTTGACACTAGTCATCTCTATAGTATTTTTTTTTCTTAGTAATCAAGCAGTACTTTCCTCTTATCTCAATTACAGAATCAAACACTGCATAAAACAGTGTGACTGTACAGGGTAGCAGAGTTATAAAACCAACTTCCAGTCTCACATTACACTATTTAATTAATGTCCATTTCCTGAACAACCCTCATCGGGTTCCAGGTTAAAATAAAATAAGCTATAGCCTGAGCCAAAATCCTGACGGGTGATGGCCAGTGATCTGTGTTAAACATCATCCTGGTGGTGATATATAATATATATTCTGTTCCGTATTGCCCTCTAGGGAAAAAAGGTTTTGCGGGGGAAGGTTGACCGTCTGGTACATGATTATAAACTGTTGTACTGTTTGAAATTAAAAAGGTTACGAGCATAATTTCCTGTATACGCTTCTTTATCCACAAATCCTATTACCCGGAATTTGTATTTGTCTGACGTAAAGATTTTCTTGATTTCACACTCTTGTTTCAGCTGGAATAGAAAGTTTTTAAAGCCAGTCTATAGCTTATGTAGTGTTAGTGTGTTGTAAAGCTCTACTGTAACAGGCCTTTTTTTTGTTTTACAAATACACTGGCTGAACCATCTTAACACTGTATGCAGCAGTAGCAGTGCTCGTTACTGCAAATTCATCTTTTGCCCAACTTCTCTTGAAAAAGCAAATCAGTGTGTATGTGCGATCAGCTCCAGTGTGACTGTTTTCTGTATATCTTCCTCTTTTACCTGCCCTTGATTGTCACCTGCTATTGATCCATGTGATCTGCTGTGTCCTTACAAAACAATCCAGTACCAAACTGGTTGACATTCTATTATTCCTCTGTATGGATGTGTTAGAGGATTATGTTATAAGACGATCCCCCGACATAATATAAGAGTACAGGCTGGGTAATTAATAAACCCTACCTGTACACCCCAATAATAACCCTAACCCTAATTAATAAACCCTACCTGTATACCCTATTAATAACCCTAACCCTAATTAATAAACCCTCTATCGCCGCTTTTTAACAGAGGTATAGCTGTTCTAAGCAGATCGTTGACGTTGCCGTATTGTGTATCAGCACCGATTAAACCCAGTAGTTCACTGTTTTGATTCATATAATATGACTATATTTTTACACTAATTGTTTTATGGGTCTGAAATGTAGTTTAACAATAACTTTTCTGTAAACAAATGGAATATATTTGTTTTGGTCATTTTTATAATTTTTATCTCTATATCGTCAATTCTTGATTTAGAGAGTAGTGTAGCTTGTCATATGTCAAAGTGGGCATCCACCAAACATCTTCAGATACATTTATCCATCGTAGAAGGGGAATGTAGCTGTCTCCCACTAACTGATAATCTACTTTAAGTAATGTTAAATAATGTCACTGTATATGAATATAACTGCCTCTGTTAATGTCAGTGTGGTGCAGTGCTGCGTAGTGTTTTCAAAAATCAGGTCTCGCTGGAACCTCAAATGGTTTCCCCGGTATAAGTATAAGTATTTCAGCTAATCTCCCTCTAAATGTTATAGTAGTCCCATCAGCTCCAGAAAAATATAGACTGATAACATTGTTTATACTGTAGGCTTATGCATGATGTAAAAAACTCATCCATGTTCAGTCTTTCTAACGTAGATATTCTCATCGTGTCATCAATGTTTAAAAGATACCACCTTTTGTTGCTTTGTTTTGTAGAGATTGTTAAAAACGGTTGTTTTTGTTGTCTTTATTTACAGACAGCAGATATTTGAATTGATCTATGATCTATAACTTGTTATATCAACTAGAACTAGATCCTGTAATACATCCACATAATTAACCATATAATTAACAGCTGTCAGGTATCTCCACATGTTTTAAATGTTCTGTTGAATTGCTCCACCACACTGGTTTGATGCACTCATATGATGTTGAGAAATGTTTAATTTTATATCCATTAAATGAAAATGAAATCTTTATTGTAAAACTTTGTTCCTGCATCTGTTTGAAGTGTTGATGGTATACAACCTTCGCTCGATATGTCGTCAAAGGCGGTTGTAACGGATAGACCTGATTTGTTCTTTAGACACCTGACCCACGCATATTTAGAAAATACTATGATGCATGTCAAGATGTAACGGACGTTGTTGTTGTTGTTTTCCTCTGAATATTCGCTCATATCAATGAGATCGGCTTGAAATTGTTTGTTTATACCACTAACCAGAACTGTTTCTAGGGAAATCTATAGCAGCGTTAGCAAGTGTAAGTGTATATACATCCTGCCCTAGCAAAACATGTTTAACCAATAACTCCAATAAAGATGGCATCATGCCTGTACAGCATGGATGTATAATATAGCTAGGTTAGGGTGAGGGTTAGGTTAACCCTCACCCTAACCTAGCTAACCTAGCTTTAGATAGACTTATAGACATGTTTACAAACAATGCGCCTGCGCACGCTACCCCAGGGCAGAAAGCTATGCCCCGTCATAGAAAAAAAACACTGGTGAGCCCATATTTAATGTACTGTTTGTTGCATGTAGTTTGTCTACTAACCCAATGTTTCTCAAACTTTTTCAGACCAAGGACCACTTAACCCATAAAAAATACTCAAGGACCACCTAACTCAAAATAGCCTGAAAACAATACGCCAACTTCAGTTCACAAATTACAACATAAAATGAGTGTTTTACCAAAAACACAGGAACTTTTTGTCACACAGCTAGTACAGTGACATTATTTGAACTTAACCCATTGCTCAAGGAAGGAATAATTCACATTTTTTTTTGTCATCCTAATGAGAAGAATGGTACTGTTTTTTTTTCTCGGTCATGAGTGAAGCAATGTCTGACTCCAAACTGGACAGTTTCACTCTCATATCATAATCCACATTAATCCGGTTGTGCTGCTTTGTTTTCAGTCCAACAAGGGAGGAAAATCCAACTTCACAGTTGTAGGTGGTTGGAAAAGGCAGCAACAATTTCAGAGCAGAGTCAGCCAGCTCAGGGTGCTCAGGCTGGATGTGCAGCCAAAAGTTAGTCAGTCCTTTCTCCCTGAAAGTTGTTCTGAATGTCCCATCTGATGTAATGTCCACAAGGCTGTCAACCTCTTTTGATGAAAGTCCACAGCCGACTACCTCAATGTGTGTTTTGTCCCCAAACGGATTCCTGATCCATTCAAAGCTTGTGATTAATTCTGGGAAATATATTCCCAGCTGTGAGTGAAGGTCTTGCAGATGTTGCTTGAAGGATGCAACTGTGCTCATATCCAGGTTCTCATCAGCAGTGAGGAGAAAATCAGCAAGTGTGGGGAAACTTGAATTCTCCGTGATCGAGAAGGCCACGTCATAGTTCCATTTTCATGTGTGTGGCTTTAATTTTGTCTTGCACATTGAAGATGGTGATGGTCTCCCCTAGCAGCGCCACATTCAAAGAATTGAGAGCACTGAAAACATCAGCCAGGTATGCCACCTTGGCGAGCCATTTGAAATCATGCATTCTGTCATACAGTACATCGCTGTGGTGCATTAATAACATTACCTCGTCTCACAGTTCAAATAGACGGGTGAGAACTTTTCCACGCGATAACCAGCTGACTTCGGTGTGGAACAGGAGTTTTGTATGTTCACTCCCCATTTCTTCACACAGAGCTTTTAAAAGACGTGTTTTCAATGCTTTACCTTTGATCTTGTTGACGATCTTCACAGCTTCATCCAGTACTGATTTTAGCCACCATGGCATGTTTTTCACAGCCAGCTGTTCTCTGTGTATGCAACAGTGTGTTGCTGCTGCAGCTGGCCCGACTGCGTGAACTCCATAAGTCCTTCATGCTTGCACGTCATCGCAGCTGCACCGTCGGTGCAAATGCTGACACATCTTGACCAGTCCAGATTATTCATCATAATAAAATCATTGAGTGAGTTAAAAATTGCTTCACCTGTGGTGTTGGTTGGCAGGAAACAACAGAAGAGAAAGTCATCATGCAGGGCGGCATGTGGTGCGTGACACGTGTCATGTGCAGTTTTAGAATCACTGAAATAAAAAAATTTACATTTTTAATTTTAAAACGTAATCTTCGTCTTTTCATATCACGGACCACTAGGGGTCGCTCACGGACCACCAGTGGTCCAGGGACCACACTTTGAGAAAGCCTGTACTAACCCATGTTCTGTAGCCAGGAAGGCTTGTACAGACACCCTCAACGTGTTCCCAAACGTACTTTTACATATTTAAGGCTTAGTTGAAGTAAACTTTGACCATGTTTCATATTAAACATCTATGCTACTTGCTATGTTACGAGTGATGTTTACGTTACTTTACGACCACCTGCATGGTTTGTGGTCATGAACACTGTTGTGCATGTAGGGGCTATAAATAGTTATTAGTAGTCATTAATAATGATCAAAGATATATAAAAATATTAATTACATTTATTAATTAAAAATTAATAAATTAAAAACGGGGCACCACCGGATGAACCGGACTAATAACTATAATGATCAGTCTCATAAAATTATTACCTTATAATTAGCTTTATGTTAGAACATAAGTTAATAGAAGGTATAAAAAGGGAAGGTGTGAATCCGTACATTAGCCCAATCAACCAGCTCTTTGTTACAATACACGGACAAAATACAAGGAGGCTTCTCTTTAAATCCACAAAAGAGTTTATTTACAAACACCTTACAATTAATACTGTTGTCAATATCCTCAGGTAACTATAACTACATGAGTATGGTAAACTACACAGAAAGAATAAGCTAAGTATAAGAGAGAGACAAACTAAACAGTGTAAATAGACAAAACCAAGCCAACAGCAGTGGGTTGTATGTGTAGGTGTGTGTGTGTGAGTGGGCGTGTGTGAGTGAGTGCGCGCGTATGTGAGGTGGCAAAATGGCGGCTACGCCAGGACAAAGTGTGACTCTCAAGATGGCGGCTACGCCAGGAACGGGTGTTACGCCACTAGCGGTCACACTGTGACAATACACCCACGGATACTGGTGTGTGAGACAAGATGGCGACTTGTCCAAAAGCGCGGGACTACACTCACGGATACTTGCGGGTGAGACAAGAGGTAACTGTTCGCTTGGCTGCTGCTCGGTGGGGGCAGGCGGGTTGAGCGAGAGTTGTGTGCTTCCGTTCGTCGCGCCCATTGGGCGCGACTGGAAAGAGCGCAGTTTGCAGGTTCTCCATGCATTTATAGCCTTCATATCGTCACCGCCCAGTGACGCACTACAGCCAATCAGAGTCCGCTTTCTGGGGGACCCCTGCTGTGATTACCTGTGACGTAGTTGCTGGATCCGACGGAAACACAGGTGGCGCTGTTGAGTACCACCCGGGGCACCTTTGTTTAGGGACACATGGCAAAGGGGTTTCCTTTGTCTCAAGAGACAAAGGAACTCAAATCAGGCTTCAGGCTTGCCTGCAGGCCTGAAATTCCTCAGGGCGAGGCACAACATATCCCCCCTTTGATCGGAGGAGTGGGATGTGGGTCACAGTTGATCAACAGAAGGGTCGAGCAATCCTGAGAATCCTTATGGAGAGAAAGAGTAATCCAACAGTTCATAGTTCATATGAAAAGTACAGTAGAGGTTATCTCTGGCAGTGAACAGAGGCTACTTCTGGGCAGATTTCTAATCTAAACTAGCAATTCTACACATGTACAAACACACAATATAACAACAGCTTTGCTGCTTGAAATGTTTGCTCAGAAAGGAAAAAGAAAAGGAAAGAAAAGAGGAGGGAGCTGTTATGATGAGGTGGTTGACCCCTGGAGTGGAATGGAGTCAACCCGAGTGTTGGTGACAGACCCGTGTGTAAAACGTGGTTGCACTAGGCAGATGGAGTCAAGCTTTGCTTGTAACCTTTGGATGTGTCTGTACATGAGGTGTGCGATGACTGCCGTGATGACCCAGCCACCGAGGAGGAGCCCAAGGGCAGATAAACTGACATGGCTTTCTTGGTAATGATTGTGCACGAGATTACCGAACTGGGTGGTTATCCCAGTTGGTTTAAGGCTGCTGCTGTAGGGAGTCAGTTATCGTGATATTATGACCCAGAAATGCGTCCATAATCTCAATCTCAACATTGTGTCTGTCAGATTCAAGATGATGGTCAGTGGCAGGGGTGCTTACAAGCCATTGATTACCTGCTCGTTCTACTTTGGTCTCCATGTCTTCGTCTTTTACAGACATGCTGGCTTGGCATTTTTGCTCAGGGGATTCGGCCCTCAAGCCGCAGAGGTAATTGGTGACATCTCTGATAAAGGGGTTGCTGGGGCAGACCCAATGGATGTGCACATTTTTAAGTTGGGGACAAGATAGAGTGAGGGGTGATCATTGTGATAGGCAAGTAAGGGTGGTGTTTTGATGTGAATGTGTGTATTGGCTTTCCAAAATCCAACATTCAGTACTGCCTTCAACCTGTATATGTTCGGTCTCTCGATGATGGGCAAGTTGAGAATGAATCCTATCTCTAATTTCTGCGGGTCTACTGAAATTGGTATTGCACTGCCAAGACTATACGCTAGGTGTATCTGAGAAGGCGGTAGCAGATCTTAAGATTTCTTCAGATGATCCTTGACAGAGTCTTTACAGCATGCAACGTGTTATTGAGGAGGGCAGAATGGAGATTTACAGGTCAGGTATGATTAGTTAGGGTTTAACGCATGCTGTTGTGAGTGGGTAGAGCATGCGGTTACTTGACTGTTACGGTGTTATGTCTTCTTCTCTTGGGGGTGGAGTTGGTTCCACCCTTTCAGGGAGGGAGACTGGGAGAATGGGTTTTATTTGGTTCGAGGGAACTCATCTGTAAGTTGGTGCTGGTGGTGGCGAGTTTCTTACCTCTCCTGTCTGCGGGTGATTCATTTACCACGCAGGATTGTGTTGTACTCAACAGGACTCAACCAACGGGATCTTGTACTGACGTACAAATGTTGGTGTGTTGGAGTCAGTAAGGATGCGGACTGTGTGGATGTCGGTGACTCCACAGTCGTCAGTGTCTTTGGAGAAAATGTGCTGGAAGTCGTGGAACAACTTCCAAAGCGCATCTCTCTGGCTGTCAGTAGTCAATGCGTCAGCTTTGGCTAACTGTTGGTTTATTTCCGACTCAAAACCAGAGGCCGTCTCCTCCGGTGGGGAGGGGGCTCCAGTATCACCTGCAGATGTTACCTCTTCTGGCTGAGTCCGGATAGCATATACGACCAGGTCGTCTCTGCCATCCAAGGTGGCATTGCAGATCGTCCCATTCTGCAATGCCTCATGACAGACTACAGAGATCACTATGGTTGGGAAGGTGCGAAACCCCCCTTCCATACTGTCATCTCTGCTCAAGGACAAGGGCAATTCCCCGATGACCGGAATTGTCAGTTCAAAGTCGTGGAAGGAGTGGTCGATTAACATCCCCAACGGTTGGCATGCAGTCACATGTATCGGGGCGTATGTTAGGTTCTGGACAAGCAGATAGGCTGAGCGGTGGTTCAGCTCAAGCAGCGGCATGCCGCCGAGTGTCAAGCCAAGTTTCCCGAAGTGAGGCAAGGGATGGAAAAAAGCCTGTGAACTGGGAATCTGCTGTCCTTTACGAACAATGAGTCGAATGGAAGCTCCGACCGTTCGTACGGGGATGATTTGGTCGACTTTACTTACCACTTGACAGGCTTGTGGTATCGTCTGTCCTGATGCCATGTGCTCTGGCTCAAGGGATGTAGGGTGGCTTCTGGCATGAGCCTGAGACCACAAGACCTGGTTGATGGTGTCCAGCTGAACCCCAAGTCGGACGAGGAGATCTGCTCCCACTGAGACTGGGCAAGAGAGCTGGGGAACCACACTGAAGACATGCACAACTTCCCTTCTCCCGATGCGTATCAAGATAGCGCACATCCCAGTTGCCTTGATCAAGGTTTTGGGGTTTCTGCGATGAAAGGAGACGATGGCTTCGTTGTACGAATGGGGGAGGAGTATCACGTTGGCACAAGTCATTGTACAGGTCCTGGCTAATGGCAGATTTCTCTGACCAAAGCGCCAGGTGGGCATCAGGGGTGTCAACACCGTTTAGGTAGACACCACCCACCACCTGGGGACTGTACAAGTCTGGGTTTGCATTTTTCAGCAAACAAAGGAACGAATCATGGTGACAAAGAATGTCTGGATTGTGGACTGACATCAGTGAGGTGTTCACCGGCGATCCAACACTGTCACACACAGGTTCTGGACGGGGTCCTAGAACCGGCAGGGATCGTCAGCGCGACTGGAAAGAGCGCAGTTTGCAGGTTCTCCATGCATTTATAGTCTTCGTGTCGTCACCGCCCAGTGATGCACTACAGCCAATCAGAGTCCGCTTTCTGGGGGACCCCTGCTGGGATTACCTGTGACGTAGTTGCTGGATCCGACGGAAACACGGGTGGCGCTGTTGAGTACCACCCTTTGTTTAGGGACACGTGGCAAAGGGGTTTCCTTTGTCTCAAGAGACAAAGGAACTCAAATCAGGCTTCAGGCTTGCCTGCAGGCCTGAAATTCCTCAGGGCGAGGCACAACAAACACACTGTCACAAAATACTGTACATACTGTACATAAACATTTACTTACCCATTGCTAGTGATCTCTGGTGTGAGGATCGCGATTCATGGCCTGTACTGATATGGCAAGACATATACCGTAATTTACGGACTATAAGTCACGTTTTTTTCATAGTTAGTCTGGGGGTGTGTTATACTCGACTTACAGGTATGTGTGAAATTATTAACACATTATTACTGGTATATCATTTCACATGTTATTTTCACACTAAACCTCCAGAGGGCGCTCTATGCTTGTGTTGATAATTTCAACATTAGCGGTAACTTTTAAAAACAACTGAGAAGAGCTGAACAAAAACGGCACCGAAAAGAAAATCATATTCTGCAGATTACAAGCTGCAAGTAGTAAAATATGACGTCTGACGTCAGCGACGTAGAAGAGGAAGCGTCGCATCTTCTACCTCCGGAGTTAGAGGAGTTGATGAAAAGTGAAACCGAGGATAAAGATTTCATTGGGTTTTAGTTAGCGGGTATTTGGAGTGACACGGATGGTTTTGGTAAACTTCTTAGCATGTTATTGATGCTATAGTTAAACTTCTTATCATGTTATTGATGCTATAGTTAAACTTCTTAGCATGTTATTGATGCTATAGTTAAACTTCTTAGCATGTTATTGATGCTATAGTTAAACTTCTTATCATGTTATTGATGCTACAGTTAAACTTCTTAGCATGTTATTGATGCTATAGTTAAACTTCTTAGCATGTTATTGATGCTACAGTTAAACTTCTTAGCATGTTATTGATGCTATAGTTAAACTTCTCAACATGTTATTGATGCTATAGTTATCAGAATAACTCTTAATATGTTATGTTAACATACCAGGCACGTTCTCAGTTGTGTCATGTAACGTCAGCACCGTTCAGCCTGTTGTTGCCTCTATTTTTATTTTAAATTGTTCGTCATTTAAATTTTAAATGTCTGTTCTTCGTGTTGGATTTTATCAAATAAATTGTGGTAACTTGTCAAAACAAAGGACCACAAACGCAGATGTTTTCACTTTTTATCGATAGACAAAAACAATCCATTCCTTCCAGTCCCGGGGAGAACGACAACTCACGCATGCACAGAAACTTCACTCTTCTTCAGTAAAGTAAGTTACTTAACAAGTAAGTAACAATAACAAGTAAGTTATTTAATTGAAACACCGAGTGTATACACCAAACAAAAGGTCCAGACGTTCAAGTCACTTGACGCTTTCAACTATGTGTTAAGTGGCCATCTACAAAATGTCAAATATTTTGATGCTGCACCGGAGTTTTGTGTGGTGAGATCTGAGGTGCTACCAGGTCAAAAACAAGGACCTACATCCAAACCCTACGATGCCTGGGTGTACATAAATAAGGCTAGTAGGTACATCCTCACGGCCAACTGCACATGCATGGCAGGGTAAGTACATCTGTTGAGCGACTATCCAAACGATCAAAACTATAGTTGTAGAGAGGCTAAGTAAGGGAAAAAAAAAAACGTTTACCTAACGGAAGCGCTGGTGATCGATAAATCATGGCTCCAGAAACACATTGCATTTGTAGGCTATATTTATTTCAAGTCCAACATAAACAATGGGCGATTTCATTTGTTTCAATATGTCCATGCATCTTGTTATCTTCTAGATAATATTGAGTAAACAAAACAAAGTGGAGCAAAGCGGTCAGCAAAGTAGGACCTTCCCCCTCACTCTACCAGTTCATTCAAAAACAATAAACCCGCCAAGTGAAGAACAGCTGATATTACTACTGCTGACCTAACACCCACCATAATAAACGCATGCACCCAATTATCACAAACTATGAGCTGGCACCTACAACATCAACATGATAATGTAACATTGAAAACGACGCATAGCAACTTAGCACTTTCACTCACACTGTCCCTCCACAACAGCCTCGCCTCTTGCTGTAGCCATGCTGCTGCCATCATGTGCCAGATGGAGATGGCAGGAAGATTCCAGGAAGAGTGCTTGTACATCCAGACCCAACCAGTGGTGTGGTGTATCGAGAAATATGTCGAGCCCAAAAAGTTGAAGGACATTAACTTCTCCCGATCCAAGAGGCATCAAACACAATTTCCCCGACTACACCATACGCCAAGACCCCTGCTCACACCAGGTATCAACTACATCCCTCCTCCATGACGTTATGTGAGAGGTGAAAACACAAATCTGGTGAAGTGTTCTACAACAAGCTGCTGTCATTACGTCATTGGTTATTCCTCCACACCTCCCAATTTCTGTGTGTGCATGCGTTTCCTGTGATTAAAAAAACTTGAAAAAACTGAGCAATTAACGCTGCATTGCTGCGGGGACTGTAAATCATACCTTGAAAAATAAATTAGCTGTGGATAAAAGCATCAGCCAAGTGTAAAGTAATGATATGTATCTACAAATCAATAACATTAATATGAACAAGAAATAATGCATTTGATTTATTTTGCCCTTTACAGATATACATGTACATTTTAACTTGCATTTCTAGACAATATTATGTTCTTACACAGAAATTACATCTGAAGACACACTGCAATTGTTCCAGCACTCGGATAATGTACTACCATATTTTCCGGACTATAAGTCGCTCCGGAGTACAAGTCGCATTTTGGGGTAAATTCATGTTGTGAAGCAGAGATAATTAGGGGACAATTGATTGTTTATCCAGTGGGTGTCACTGTGTGATCATTGTGGCAAGAAGGTTTACTGAAGAAGAGTGAAGTTTCTGTGCATGCGTGAGTTGTCGTTCTCCCCGGGACTGGAAGGAATGGATTGTTTTTGTCTATCGATAAAAAGTGAAACTCAACATCTGCGTTTGTGGTTCTTTGTTTTGACTAGTTACCACAATTTATTTGATAAAATCCAACACCAAGAACAGTCAGTCAGTCAGTCATTTTCTATACCTGCTTATTCCTCATTAGGGTCGCAGGGGTCTGCTGGAGCCTATCCCAGCGCGTTACGGCGAGAGGCAGGGATACACCCCAGATGGTCGCCAGCCAATCGTGGGGCACACACACCATTCACTCACACCTACGGGCAATTTAGAGTCACCAATTAACCTGAGCATGTTTTTGGATTGTGGGAGGAAGCCGGAGTACCCGGTGAAAACCCACACAGACACGGGGAGAACATGCAAACTCCACACAGAAAGGTCCCAGACCCCGGGCCAAGGAGGACACCAAGAACAGACATTTAAAATTTAAATGACGAACAATTTAAAATAAAAATAGAGGCAACAACAGGCTGAACGGTGCTGACGTTACATGACACAACTGAGAACGTGCCTGGTATGTTAACATAACATATTAAGAGTTATTCTGATAACTATAGCATCAATAACATGCTAACAAGTTTAACTATAGCATCAATAACATGATAAGAAGTTTAACTATAGCATCAATAACATGATAAGAAGTTTAACTATAGCATCAATAACATGATAAGAAGTTCACCAAAACCATCCGTGTCACTCCAAATACCCGCTAACTAAAATCCAATGAAATCTTGCAGCTTGTAATCTGCAATCTTTTCGGTGCCATTTTTGTTAAGCCCTTCTTGTCAGGGCCTGACATAAAGATGGACTCAGGAGCAGAGATGTTGGGTGAGTCTCTTTATTTCCAGCAACGGGATCCCTCGACAGAGTGAGGCTATGAAAAGGCAGTCCTAGGCTAGAAAACTGAAAATCGCTCCGAAGAGGAAAAAAGGGCTAATCTGATCTATGAAACTTAACAAACTCAAAATCTGTCTTTGCGAGGAAAAACAAAAAGGCTATACAACATTAACGGAATAAATCCTGACTATTAATCTACTTTACGAAAGTTATCCAAAATCAAAATCGCTAAAAAGGAGGAAAACAAAAGGGCTGAAAAATATTAACTCTTCGAGACTTAGTCTACACTATAAAACTTATCCAAATCAAAATCGCTCATTAAGAGGAAAACAACCGGCTGAAAAACATTAACTATTCTAAGGAAGTGAAATCAAAAGGCTCCACTATAAAACTACAACAGAAAATCACTCTTTCGAGGCAACAAAACAAAGAAGCACACACAACAAGGCTATGGCTTGGAAAACAGGAACAGGGCTTTGGTGCACGCGAGGACGAAACACTTCGGCACAAGACAAGGGGAGACGCAGACAATATATACACCGGGTAATGGGGAACAGGTGGAAACAATCAGTGCGGGGCTGACAATCAGACCGATGATACATGAGGAAGGGCAAGTGACCTGAAATGAGAGGAGAGTTATCTTTCAAAATAAAACAGGAAATGACAAGACAAAAATGACAAGACAAAACCCGACATGACCTCACCGCGTGACACTTCTCAGTTTTTAAAATTATCAACACAAGCCTAGAGCGTCCTCTTGCGGTTTAGTGTGAAAATAACATGTGAAATGATATACCGGTAATAACGTGTTAATAATTTCACACATAAGTCGCACCAGAATATAAGTCGCACCCCCGGACTTACTATGAAAAAAACTGCGACTTATAGTCCGTAAAATATGGTAATGTGACTTTAGTACATCGTTTTCTTTATTTAACATGGGATGTTGACAGGGAGCTTCTTCTCCTTTTTGAACGGGACGCTGTTCCGGTCGTGAATCTTTTAACGGAATATAGTTCCGGACAGTTCCGGGTTCACTTTCACCCCTGGATACAGCCTCTGAGGGTGAATCTGAAATCCCTCAGCCATTAACTGCCATGTATGAGCCAGCGGCCAGGGATCTGACACCAGCTGAAAGTGAAGTGTCAGGTCATGTATGATAAGATGAGAGCAAATTTCACACCTGCCTAAACTGAAAATCTGCAGGATGCTACAGCTTTGCAGAGCCAGTGTAACACATGACAAATACACAGGGCAGGGCGTGTGACAGGGTGGTTCAATCATCTGCAGACAATTTGGTAAAGCACATGATGCAATACAGTGACCAAGAGCTTTCTGTGCCAGCTGTACTGAGGGGAAAGCAAATGGAGGAGACGGCACAACAGTTTTACCTAAGAGAAATGAAAAACACAAATTTTAAGCTTAAAAATGTGGGGTCAACTGTCAAGGCAGACCAGCCGTATCTGGCTGCCTCTCCTGATGGGGTCTGGTCATGTGATTGTTGTGGGAGTGGGGTCCTTGAAATTAAGTGCCACTTTAAATACAGGCAGGGACTGCAGGGTTGTGAGGTAGATTCTGATTCCTGTCTTGACAGCCAATTAGAGTTGCGCAAAGCCACCCATACTACTCACAGGTGCAACTCCAAATGTATCTATAATCTATAGGATGTTAATTGACACTAATTGGCTGAATGAAACTGTACCAAAGGCTGAGGTGTTCTTTATGAACCACCTCCTTCTAGAGCTAATCTGCTGGAAACATGACCCCCAGTTAATTGATGTGAACTGCCCAAATTGCAAAAGGCCCAGCTTTGGGAAAATGATAACATGCACAGTTTCACTACCAATGTACAAATTGTGAGGAAAACAAGGAATTGGACATGTGGATGTCAATGCTAGTGTGTGAAAGTCAAATGTTACATCACAAAAGTTGCATTGTTATTAAAATGTTTATTAAATACAGACATAGTTAATAATTTCTGATTTCAAGTAAACAAAACTGTTGCGTTGAACTGCAATATTTAGTTTGTTAAAACATTTTTTTCATTTGTACATTTGTTCTTTGTTATTACTACTGCGTTGTTATTAAAATATTCATTAAGTACAAACATCAGATACAGTTAATCATTTCTGTTTGCAAGTACAAGGTGCATGTCACTAATCATCTTTTCCGGGGAACAACAGACTTCTTTAGGTTAGTGATACCTGCACAAATAGTCATTATGTCATCCAACAGATCAACCTGGCTAATTGGTATTACTGTGTTAAGGATCAGAAATGTTTTAAGTTGACCCATTACACATTCAACATGGATGCGCACTCGTGACAGCTGCCGGGATTTATCAACACATGCACCAGACAATTGGGACTTTCCCTTGGTAAAACTTCCTGAGGATTGCCCCAACCATTGCTAATTCGTCTTGCAGTAGAAACCCCTATCAGCAAGTATCACATCACCTGGGTCAACTTTAGTCAAAAAAACCTGAATCTATCATGATCAGTTGATCAGAGGCCCAACCACCCCACCCATCTGAAAGAAATTGAGCCTGTTGGTGTAATCCCAATTAAATATTTCATTGGGTTTTGGTGTTTGACCATGTTTCAGGTCTTGCTTGCGAATTGAAATTTCTCTGAAGGAAATTTCTGTGCAATCAATGATACTGCAGTTTTTATATTTAGGCTTAAATATTCTTGGCAATTTAGCTCTGACCTTCTCTCTACTCGGCCAAACTATAATGGGTTTAAGCATCAGGAGAGAAGAGGGATCCACTCCCTTAAAATTCTCGACACTGTTGAGAAGGGAACGCCAAAATGGTAGGCTATATCTAGGATTAACAGGCCCAACCTAAGCTTCATTAACACTAGGAGGAGATGGTCCTCCCAGGTTAGGGTGACAGTGGTACTACTTTTAAGGATCACTAAAAGCCATATAAAGACCCCCGCTGAGTGAAGGCCAGTAAAAAAGCAAAGGGCAGTGTGCCAAATAGAATCAAACCCAAATCTGGATTTCTTGAGCTGCTCCTTCAGTTGACAATTCTCTTCCTGCACAGCCTCCATTCTTTTTTCACTGCTGAGTAGTCCCCAAGCAGATCTCTGTACTGCTGCTCAAAGGCTTCTCAGATGGTTTCTGTTCTAAACAAGGATGGACACACGTAAAAAACAGAGCCTGGCAGAAAGACCACTTATCTTGCAGGCTGACCACAAGAGGTGTAAATGGAAACCTAGTGGCAGTGAAGGATTAAGACAGAGTTGTATGTTCGCTGTCATCACAATAGCAATGCCATGTCTGTCTAATGCTGTAGTATGATGTTAATAAAGCTTTTTATGAGGCTATGCAGAAATCCTTTAAGTACACCTTTAAGCAGTTTTTTTTGCAAGTATGATTTATAGATTAATTTATGTTACATACCTGCAGATGATTCCAGGTCAGGCATGACTGTGGGTCTGTCATTAGGGGCTCTTTGATCTTCACGTCTTTTCTTTCATGCAAACCTTACATTATAAATACCTGGAAACTGCTGTTGTACCATCTCTGGTTGTTACGACCAGCTCAGTAGAGGGGAAAGGGAAGTAACAAATAACCCAGATCTTATAAGGTTTAAGAAAAAGTTGTTTTTAATTAACAAAAGAGCTTGTTTCCATTACATAGACTGAGGCAATTTCCAAGGGTGCAGTAAAGTGAAAATAAGGAACAAACTAAAAAAAGGACTCTAACAGAGCTGTTCAAAATACAAAAATAAATCCCATTACAAAAAACAAGCACTCAATCAAAACTTAAAAAGCACCCACTAATAAAGCTACAGGAACTAAGGGAGGAAACAACAAAATAAAACCAGTGCCTCACAGGTCACAATTCACACACGTTCGAAACAGGTTTCTACAAAGCAGGCAAAGGAGCTTGGCTGGCTACAGCTGGCTGGGGAGTGTTGGGTCCACTGGCTTGGGTTGCTTGGCTGAGGGCGGGCTGTCGTCTGTCCAATCAGGGTCCACCAGTGCAGGTGCTCCCCATCTGTTGATTACACACACACACACACACACACACACACACACACACACACACACACACACACACACACACACACACACACACACACAGACAAACACACACACACACACACACACACACACACACACACAAGGAGAGAGAGAGACACTCCAAAACGGCCTCGGCCGTAACACTGGTGATGCACTGATGATTATGAGGGAATATTGAGGGCACAAAATCTGGGCTATCGTACTCCAGTGATGGCCCTGAAATATGAAAACATGACAGAGAAATACACTTGTATTGAACACCACATTGACAGAGAGCAAGGCCAAAATTGTTTATCTGCTTCATGTAATCACTTAATTGCTTGCAAGCTGGACAGCATCACACCATGCTGATAGTATTTGTAAACTGACACTCAATAAACCAGCTGCAACATTTATGATATATATTGTAGAGATGCAACTCTGTATCTTAATTAAAAAAAACAATTGAGGATGAAAGTGGATTTTACTGAATAAAGGACCTGTCTGACATGTAACTTAGTTTGGCTACCGCTAGCAACAAACATCAAAACAGCTAGCAGTAAAGTGAACATAGACCTACTGCTTTGTTAAGTGCTGCTAACCAACTGTTTTACTGCTTAAATTGGCAGTAGTCTACTTTATCATTGACCTAATCACACTTAACAGTTCTGCAGTGGAATGCAATGGACTGATTAACATGAACAAGCTAGGACATCGATGACCAGTAAACAACATTAGCTAACACTGATGCTAGCGTGCTACATAGCCAAGTTTAAGTGACCACAGCTTTACTGAACTTCAGCCACTTTAATCAAAGTTAACAGTTTTACAGGCACATGGATTAAAACATCAGCTGTGACTTACCAGAAATGAAATGAGCACTACACACACTCTCCCTGCCTGTCTGTGTCCCAATCCACTCTTTTTAAGGCTTGAAGCCATAACCTTCACCGATTTTGGGTGAAGGCATGCTTCTTCCTCAGTATGAGGAACATCCGGATCCCATTTCCAGATCTATTACGACAGTCAACCACACAACAACTTCTTGTCATGTTTGCTACCAACACCAACGTAGGCAAACAGCTTGGACCTAGCACTCTTTCTGCCTCGGACACGCGCAGTTGTCACCATGATGAGGGGCATGAACGTAGGCATGAAATCCATCTATAGGTTTTATATAACATCCATGCTGTACAGTCCCTGACCGCCTGCTGTAGTTCGTGGACGCTTCACTGGGGTCAGAGGGGTCATAATAGATCTGCTGCAGTGTGCTGTCCATAATCATGATGAATGAACACAAAATGAGATGTGTAGATACGCTATGCTGTGCTGCTTTTAAAGAATCCTACTCCATTCTGCTTTCATAAAGGCACCTGTGCACCCCACAATCAGTCAAAAGTCTACCAACATAGGCAAAACCAAAGAGCTGTCAAAAGAGCAAGAGAACAAGAGAGGTGCCTTCTTGTTTCCTTTTAATTGACCTTTGTGGATTTACCCGTTGACACTCTAATTCACCTTTATCTCATTTTTTGGACCTTTTTTCCCTATGTGGACACCTTTAGTTACTGACTTTTTCTACAACAGTATGAACAGTTTTCGTTTACTTTGGATGTTTTTGACTCTGTGAACTTTGAATAAAGCTGCCATTGAACCAGATCTGCCTTATGTCTCAGTCTCTGGCGTAGATCCTAACAGCAGGTGTGTCCAGGTGGACCTGATTTTGGCGAATTTAGTTAATATTAGCATAAAAATGCAGAAATTTAGATTTACAGATGCAGATATGCAGATTTATATTTTCTCTATATTCTCATATTATTGGTTGGGGTATAAATGATGTTTAGTTAATCTAATAATGTTTGATATAGACTTGTAGCTGAGTTTCTTGTTGACATGTTGGTGTGTTACATGAACATATTGATGCTGCTACTGAACTAGAAGGAGTCATTATTTAGAAATGAAATCCCCACTGGTGGGTGAGACAACAACAGGGCGACACGGTGGCGCAGGGGTTAGCGCTGTTGCCCCACAACAAGAAGGTCACAGGTTCAAGACCTCCTTTGTCCTGGGTCTGGGACCTTTCTGTGTGGAGTTTGCATGTTCTCCCCGTGTCTGCGTGGGTTTTCACCGGGTACTCCGGCTTCCTCCCACAGTCCAAAAACATGCTGAGGTTAATTGGAGACTCTAAATTGCCCGTAGGTGTGAGTGTGTGAGTGAATGGTGTGTGTGCCCCACGATTGGCTGGCGACCATCTGGGGTGTATCCCTGCCTCTCGCCGTAACACGCTAGGATAGGCTCCAGCAGACCATGTGACCCTAATGAGGAATAAGCAGGTATAGAAAATGACTGACAACAACAATAATAATTATAATAATAATGATACACATATATGATCTTTATAATTGGCCCTTTGAAGGAAACCAGAACAGTGATGGAAACAATGGATCAATGGATTTGATGGATCAAACTGAGTTTAACTCCTTTGATTAAAGCATCTCTGTTGTGTCCACAAAGGTGATAAACATCTTGAGCTGAGCCTGAAACTTGTGACCTTCCCCCAACAGGAGGTATATTGAATAACAGGAGGTCACCAGAGGTATAAAGGCACCAGCCTTTGTCTCACTTTGCTCTCTCTTCAACACTCTTCAACTCTTCTCTGGATACACTCTATAATAGTTTAATAACTATTATTAAACCGAAACTCTAGAACTTAATAATTAAGCTCTAATTATATTGAATACACAATTATTTCCAATAATTATTGATTGTTTCTGATCGTCAATTCCACCTGAAGAATTAATGCAAGACACAAGACACACAACATAGTCCGACGCCTCGTGGAGTCAAAGTACTGTGGACATTACACCTTTCACTATGGTGCCACGAACGAGGCTGACTACACATTTTATCGTGCTCCGTGTGAGGGTAAATAAAGTCAAAGATTTTATTTGTTAATTCATTGTTTAATTAAAAATCTAAGATTTTATTTGGTATCAGCGCTGCACTACAACTCCATCCAACAATAACACATTCATAATAAATTAGTTTCTTCAGCTGAAATAATTATAGATTCATTTTCCACAAGCCAGAGAAAAACTTTCCCCTTTGATGGAGAGACATTTAAACTCTTTAAGCCTTTTCTCATGAACCACAGCTCTGTTGTGGCTTCAGCTAAGTTTGTGTTTTCTTTATATTTCATTATCTGCTCACAGTCACATGACAAACATGAACTAATCAGTCTGATCAATGAATCCACTGCAGCATGTCTGTAGCTTTCATATTATGTCATTCACTTAGTTTGTGTTTGATAGAATAACTGGACAAACACTTTTAAATATGTTGATGATCGTCTTTAAGAAAAATGACTGAGTGATGAATGAGCAGTAGAATTATAATGTAGTGGTGGTGAAATGTTAAACTGCCTCCTGTTAGTTAATGATTAAATAATGAATTAACACAGATCACATTGTCCATGCTACAAATACTGATATCAATAGTCATATTGATCTTTCTAAACTTACTGATAAGGACAATCAGCTTGAGTGTGTTCTCTTTTAAAATCAACTATCTCTCTTTTAGTTTTTAGGAAATTCTGCAGATATTTGTTTTCACCTCAAAACATTTAGAGACCTCGGGTCTCATTTGGTTCATATCTGAAGATAAACCTTCAAAAACAGGCTCAAATTCACAAGATGAAAATCTTTGATAAAATCTATTGAAGCTTCATAAGGAGTTGATCAACCAGGAACTGTGTTGTAGTAAGTGATGACCAATGAGTGTGGTGTGCATGTGTGTGTGTGTGTGTGGGTCAGTGACAAATCATGTTTGGCAACATGAGAAAGTCAAAAACCTTTTAAAATACAGTTTTAAGAATCATTCATCAGGTCTATAAATGTATGTGTGTTCATGTTGGTTTCTTGTTATTTAAAAGTCTATTTGTATCATTTTCTTTTTAACCAAAATCATGATTTTGTGCAATTTTTTGACACAAAATGTCAAATGGTGTAACTGAAAAAGTTTAGAATATATATATATATATATATATATATATATATATATATATATATATCCCAGCTGGAATAAAAAAACTGGTTGATATCATGTGCATGTTTTAAAACCTTTTTTAAGAGAGTTAAACCAGGTTTTTAAGGTTACACCAACATGAGAGTTTTGTCACTGACCCCAAAAATTAGTAATGTGTTTGTGTTTGGGACTGTTGAGCTGTTGAACCTAAATGTATGAATGAGTTGGGTTTATGCTTTGTGAAAAAATAATAAAGAATATTTTTATAAAGCAGCTGGACACACATGGAGCACATTTTACTGATTTTACTTTGACGAATTAGATTCTGACATTCAATATTTTAATTATCATTATACATTCACCGGCCACTTTATTAGGTACACTTGTCCAACTGCTCATTAACACTTAATTTCTAATCAGCCAATCACATGGCAGCAACTCAGTGCATTTAGGCATGTAGACATGGTCAAGACAATCTCCTGCAGTTCAAACCGAGCATCAGTATGGAGAAGAAAGGTGATTTGAGTGACTTTGAACGTGGCATGGTTGTTGGTGCCAGAAGGGCTGGTCTGAGTATTTCAGAAACTGCTGATCTACTGGGATTTTCACACACAACCATCTCTAGGGTTTACAGAGAATGGTCCGAAAAAGAAAAAATATCCAGTGAGCGGCAGTTCTGTGGGCAGAAATGCCTTGTTGATGCCAGAGGTCAGAGGAGAATGGCCAGACTGGTTGGAGCTGATAGAAAGGCAACAGTGACTCAAATAACCACCCGTTACAACCAAGGTAGGCAGAAGAGCATCTCTGAACGCACAGTACATCCAACTTTGAGGCAGATGGGCTACAGCAGCAGAAGACCACGCCGGGTGCCACTCCTTTCAGCTAAGAACAGGAAACTGAGGCTACAATTTGCACAAGCTCATCGAAATTGGACAATAGAAGATTGGAAAAACGTTGCCTGGTCTGATGAGTCTCGATATCTGCTGCGACATTCGGATGGTAGGGTCAGAATTTGGCGTCAACAACATGAAAGCATGGATCCATCCTGCCTTGTATCAACAGTTCAGGCTGGTGGTGGTGGTGTAATGGTGTGGGGAATATTTTCTTGGCACTCTTTGGGCCCCTTGGTACCAATTGAGCATCGTTGCAACGCCACAGCCTACCTGAGTATTGTTGCTGACCATGTCCATCCCTTTATGACCACAATGTACCCAACTTCTGATGGCTACTTTCAGCAGGATAATGCGCCATGTCATAAAGCTGGAATCATCTCAGACTGGTTTCTTGAACATGACAATGAGTTCACTGTACTCAAATGGCCTCCACAGTCACCAGATCTCAATCCAATAGAGCATCTTTGGGATGTGGTGGAACGGGAGATTCACATCATGGATGTGCAGCCGACAAATCTGCACCAACTGTGTGATGCCATCATGTCAATATGGACCAAACTCTCTGAGGAATGCTTCCAGCACCTTGTTGAATCTATGCCATGAAGAATTGAGGCAGTTCTGAAGGCAAAAGGGGTCCAACCTGTTACTAGCATGGTGTACCTAATAAAGTGGCCGCTGAGTGTATATATTTGCCTCATTCCTCGTAAATCTTACTTTTTTTTGATAAATGTTGAACTGCTCCTTTAAGATTCCTCCTCCTGTACCGCCCCTCCGCAGCCGCCGGGCGGCGCCGCTACGCGCAATCAAACCCTCTGATGTTCTGCTGCAGCAGCTGTTCTATTATCACTGCACAGCTGTAAACTGTGATTATAACACTGCTGCTTTTTAATTTTTATACTGTAAACTTTTTACGCACGCACACGCACCAGTGTGTACGTGCGCGCGCGCGTGTGGGCGCGTTGCGCACAAAAGCAGCTTTGACAGAGTGTGTGCAGCCACCTCAGCTCCATTTTCTCTGATCTTTGAACCTGATCCGGTAGATGTGACCGGGAGGACTACTGACCCCAGAACAGCCGCAGCCGGATGAAAAAGGACAAACTGCGTAAAGTCAACCCACTTCTGGACCTGGAGCTCCGCGGGTATCATGAAGTTTGGCTCCAGTAAAAAGCTTTGAGAGGAAGGAGTAGATTCTCTGAGTTGGAGGAAACTTTAAAAAACAAAAAAGCAAAGATGAGTCATTTTAAAAGTGTGATTTTGTGCGCTTTGTGCGTTTTTTGGTTCTCGACGTCCCAGAGCGTCGGTGTGCGCCGCCGGGATGGACAGCAGCAGGGGTTCCTGGAAAACATCCTGCACTTTTATGGTGGAAACACGTCCATCTCCACAGAAAACCTGCAGAATCTGTTGCTGCTGATCTCAGCCAGGAGAGACGAGTCCATCACTGAAGATAACCCGCTGCAGGACCAGGAGGTGGGAGGAAAAATATTCTCATTCATATAAATATTCACTTCAATGACACTTTAAGCTACTACTACTTACATCTGATGCTGACCTTTTACCCCACTACATTTCAGAGGGAAATAATAATAATATTATTATAAATAAATACATTTGATTATACTTTAATATTTTTATATATATCATATATAATATAAACAATAAATATTGTGTTATTTTACATCAATTAATATGCTTTATTATTTTACATTCAATGACTAAACATAATAACGTATTATCTTTATTATTAAAGTGATGATCTTTAAATTTATATATATATATATATATATATATATATATATATATATATATATATATATATATATATATATATTGATAATTGATGAATGAATTTGAATAATTTGAATAATTCTTTCAGTAGAAAATGTCCAAATTCTCTGGTTCCAGCTTCTCTTCTCTGGTTTCTCTTCTGGTTTCTTTAGTCTCTATTATAGTAAACTGATGATCTTTGGGTTGTGGACTGTTGGTCTGGACAAAAAAATACATTTTAGGTTGAATCTTCAGTGCTTAAATTGCATCGAATGTCCAATAATACAATTCATTTAAAATATCATTAATATCTCCACTGCCAATAATTACACAAATAATAATAATAAATGTTTTATATTATTATTGTATTGCCTATTTCTTACAAAAAATCCAAAACCTAGGTCTAAATGTACATTGTGTGTTCATGTTGGTTTCTTGATAGATTTTAAATATATAATCCATCTAGAATATAAAAACGTATATAGTATATAGTTTTTAACCTTCTTTGGATTATATTTTTTTATTTATAGCCGCGTAATAAACAGAAAAAGAAAAAAAAAACATGGGGTGAGCCATATCTAGAAATATAGATGTTAATATTTGTCAAGGGGTGACACGGTTGTACAGGGGTTAGCACTGTTGTCTCACAGCAAGAAGGTTGCAGGTTCAAGACCTCCTTGGTCCTGGGTCTGGGACCTTTCTGTGTGGAGTTTGCATGTTCTCTCTGTGTCTGGTGGGTTTTCTCCAGGTTCTCCAGCTTCCTCCCACAGTCCAAACACATGCTGAGGTTAACTCTGAATCACCATAGGTGTGAGTGTGTGAATGGATGTGAACCTGTAATGTGCTGGGATTGGCTCCAGCAGACCATGTGACCCTAGTGAGGAATAAGTGGATATAGAAGATGAATGAATGAAGATGAATGTTTGGCAAGATGAGAAAGGCAAAAACATCTTAAAATACAGTGTAAGAATCATTCATCAGGTCTATAAATGTCAATTTTGTGTTCATGTTGGTTTCTTGTTATTTAAAAGTTCATTTATTTCTACAAAAATCACAATTTTGTGCAGTTTTTACATTAAATGGTGTAACCAAAAATAATATAATAATATAATAATAATTGATAATAATAATTAATAGAGTTAAACTGTCTGGTACCAAGTGTTTTTAGGGTTACACCACATCACATTTTTGCCACTGACCCTAAACCTTGTAATTAGTGCCTAACGGACATGTCCACCATGTATAAAGCAGCTGTTCCTCCCTCAGTGCCTCTCGGCCCAGCAGATCCTGTCCCACTTCGGCCTCAGTAATGTGAGTCAGCTGACTGTAGGACACCTGGGGAGGATCTGTCCTGCCGTGTTGACCCAGGTGCTGCTGCCCTCCTGCCCCTACGTGGACCCAGAGCCAGAGCCCACCCTCGACTACACCGGTGAGTTCCCTCCTGCTTTTATTTGTTAAGACCCCCCAAACTCAAATAATTTACAGTTCATTGAGGTTTGTTTGTTGCCTGGATCCGGTCAGTTTGTTTTGCTCATAGACCCTAAAAAACCCCCCAGAGGACCTGGACATCAGAGGCTGCGGATTAAGTTCATTCAGCTGTTCTTCCTCATTCAATTCCTCATCACAATCATAAACTTAACAAACTGCAAACTGATGCAGTAGAACTGGAAGTAGAACTGACATCCTTTAACCCTTTATATCAGGGATGTCACACTCAGTTTGATCCTGGGTCACATCAGTGTTCTGGTTTCCCTCAAAGGGCCAATTATGAAGATCATATATATGTATCTACATATTATTATTATTCTATATGTTATTATATTAGATAATCACCTCTCCACTCATAATTGTGCTGGTGACAATTTGCTAAGATTTTTAAACAGAATTTAAAAATCTGCTGATGCAGAAATAATGTTCTATTGTTGTTAGTGTCTAATTATTAAAATGCTGCAGCAAAACATGTCAAATCATCACAGATATGTAGAGACTCATACAAGAATATGCTGATAACCACTATTAACTATTGGATTTATTTCATGGATGTTTCAAAGATTAGAATCTATGGTTTTGTGTTGCTATGCTAAATATTAAAGAATAGAATTAGAAAGAAAGGTTTTTGAACAACCTTGACGAACATGAAATGTTCAAATGAAACCATGACATGAAAACATGTGAGAAGGTTAAAAGGGAAAAAAATCTCTCAAATCTGCACATAATGTAGTGGAGTAGAAAGTTCACAATTACAATCTTAATATATTTAATATTCGTTTAATGTGCAGTTGTCTGCAATGTCTTTATGAGTTAATGAAACAAAAAGTGAGGACATTTGTTTGTGTTCTTTGTTTGGCAGGAAACTGTGGAACAGAAATTACACCTAACCAGCTTTTCTGGCTTGAGGCGTCAGTATATAACAGTCACAGAAACATGTATTTACACTTTTTTCTCATATAAGTTATCTGTGAAGAATATTTCCCTCTGAAATGTAGTGGAGGTGAAGTGTAAAATAGCATCAGATGGAACAAAGTAAAGGAAAAGTTCCTTTAACACATTATGTTGTGTTCATTTCATGTTAATTAATGTGGTGTTCCAGGTCAAATTAGACCATTCCATTAAGACTCATCATTAAAACTGTAATAATACATATATTATCACCTCTGGTTGTGTTAGATTTTTTTAATCAACATAATTTCTTGTGAACATTACAAGTTTTGAACTTCTATTTGTTATATATGGCCTGTATGTCTCATTGAACAGAACTTATACAGAACTTATCTAGATGTGGAGGAGCAGTGGTTCTACTCTGACTCCTCCTGATGACTGAGCTCCTCACCCTATCTCTAAGGGAGAGCCCAGCCACCCTGAGGAGGAAACTCATTTCAGCCGCTTGTATTCGTGATCTCGTTCTTTCTGTCACCGCCTAAAGCTTTAACCAGAGGTGAGGGTAGGAATGTAGATTGATGGTAAATCGAGAGCTTTGCCTTTCAGCTCAGCTCCTTCTTCACCACAATGGACCAATGCAGGGCCCACATCACTGCAGACACCGCACCAATCTGCCAGTCAATCTCCCTCCATCCTCCCCTCACTGGGAACAAGACCCTGAGATACTTGAACTCCTCCACTTGAGGCAGGATCTCATCCCTGACCTGGGGTCAACACTCCACCCTTTTTCCAGCTGAGAACCATGGCCTCAGATCTGGAGGTGCTGATTGTCATCCCAGCCGCTTCACACTTGGCTGCGAACCACTCCAGTGAGAGCTGAAGGTCACGTTCTGATGAAGCCAACAGGACCAAATTGTACGCAAAGAGCAGCGACCTGATCCTGAGGAACCGAACCATTGCCACTCAATGTCCTGGCTGCTCCTAGAAATTCTGTCCATAAAGATTATGAACAGAATCAGTGACAAAGGGCAGCCCTGATGGAGTCCAACTCCGACTGGAAACAAGTCTGACTTATGGCCAGTAATGGAGACCAAGCTCTGGCACAGGACATACAGGGACCGGAGAGCCAGTGTCAATGGGTCCGGAACCCTATACTCCGGAGTACCCCCCACAGGACTCCCCGAGGGACACAGTCGAACGCCTTCTCCAAGTCCACAAAACACATGTAGACTGGTTGGGCAAACTCCAATACACCTTCCAGGATCCTGCAAAGGGTATAGAGCTGGTCCACAGTTCTACAACCAGGATGAAAATCACATTGCTTCTCCTGAATCTGGCGTTCGACTTGGACCCTCCTCTCCATGACTCCTGAATAGACCTTCCCAGGGAGGCTGAGGAGTGTGATCCCCCTGCAGTTGTAGTACACACTCTGGTCGTCTTTTTTGAAGAGGGGAACCACCACCCGGTTTGCCAGTCCAGAGGCACTGCCCCCGATGTCCTTGCAATGTTGCAGAGATGTGTCAACAAGACAGATCTACAACAAATTCTGGGCAGATCTCATCCACCCCTGGGGTCTTGCCACTGAGGAGCTTTTTGATTACCTCAGTGACCTCAGCCCCAGAGATAGGCGAGTCTTCAACAGAAGATGTGCTGGTGGGATTGAGGAAGTCTTTGAAGTATTCCTCCACCGACCCAGAATGTCCCGAGTCGAGGCCAGCAGCACACTGCCGCCACTGAGCACAGTGTCACGGGTGCACCGCTTCCCCCTTCTGAGATGCCGGATGGTGGTCCAGAACTTTCGTAAAGCCGTTCGAAAGTCGTTCTCCATGGCCTCACCAAACTCCTCCCACATCTAAAATTTCTTCAGGAGTCCCACAGGCCAAGAAGGTTCTGTAGGATTCCTTCTTCAGCTTGACGGCATCCCTTACCACTGGTACCAGCGGATTCGGGGACTGCTGCCACGACAGACACCGATGACCTTTGGGCCACAGGTCGACAGGACCTGACAGGAGATTCAACCAGATGTTCCCAGCAAACCCTCACAGAACGTTTGGGTCTGGCCGGTCTAAACGGTATCTTCCCCTACCATGAGCCAACCTGAGCCAACTCAGTGCCAGGTGGTGATCAGTGTGAAGACACAACAACGAAGTCGATCATTGAACTGTGGCCAAGGGTATCCTGGTGCCAAGTGCACATATGGACGCCCTTATGCCAGAACATGGTGTTCGTTATGGACAATCCATGACGAGCACAGAAGTTCAACAACAAAACACAGGTTTGACGAGGACGAGGGAGCCCTCCAGCATCTTCTCCAAGGACTGCAAAAAGGGTGATCACTCTGAGTACTCTTCGGCGCATAAGCACAGACGGCAGTAAGGACCCATCCCCCCATTTGAAGCTGAAGGGAGGCTACCCTGTCATCCATCGGGGTGAACCTCAATATACAGGCACCAAGCCAGAGGGAAACAAGCATTCCCACCCCAGCTCTGCGCCTCTCACCAGGGGCAACTCCAGAGTGGGAGAGAATCCAACCCCTCCCGAGGAAACTGGTTCCAAAGCCCACACTGTGCATCAAGGCATGCCCGACTATATCTAGCCGGTACATTTTGACCTCGTGCACCAGCTCAGACTCCTTCCCCGCCAGAAAGGTGATGTTCCACATCTCCAGAGCCAGTTTCTCCATGCAGGGATCGGACCGCCAGGGTCCTTGCCTCTGACAGACACCCAACTCTCCTCTCACTCTGCCCCTGTATGCCCCCCACGGGTGGTGAGCCCATAGGGAGGGGCCCCACTTCACTTCTTCGGGCTGAACCCGCCCTGCCCTGAGTAGCAGCACCAATATGTACATGTAACACACCAAAATGTCAAGAAGAAACTCAGCTGTAAGTCTGTAGATTTCTGTATTTTTGCGATAATATTAATGAAATGTGTCAAAATCATCTCTGCCTGGACACACCTGTACTAAAACAAGGCTAAGATTTTCTGCAATTACTGATACGACTTTACTTTACTGCTCCATAGATGAATTAGGCTAATAACCCATGAATTTCAAGTAATGTTCAACCTAAATAGATGTTTTTTTGGGGGAAGAGCTAATTTTTCACTTCTTTGCTTTATTCTAGCTGGATGTACTTCAACACTGTACATTTTAAACTGATTCTGTCACTGATGAAACTATGTCACAGGTGTTAGCTTTATTTAAACGAAAAATCATTCAGAAAACCCCTGTAGTTGTAGAGATTTACTGCATTAAGTCTGGGCATGTCATTTTCAAGTGTTTGGCAGATAAATAGACTGAGGGGGAACAGGTTAAACTGCTTTGTTGTCAGCCAATCAGGCAATTTTATTTTTTACATTTTACTATTACTTTTTTTCTTGAAGTATTAAATCTAGGTTAGCCATAGCGGCTCTGTCCGGACTAGCCTTGGCCTTTCTAATTTGAGTCCCTGTTAGCTTTAATGTTTGCCGTCTTTTTACCCATAGTTGACATCCTTGCCCCTCTTACTCAATCTTTTTAAATCTCAACCATAAAAAACAAAATTTAGCATTACAGAAAAGCAAACTTTCAACTTTATAACCATTTAATTAAAGCTTTTGCAGTTTTTGTTTTAAACACATTCATGTTAAAACAATCATTTGCTCCATAGTAAGTGAAAGTTTTACAGTTTATGGCAGTTTGACCAAGAATGAGTAAAAAAAACAAAAAAAAAAACTGAACAGCAGAGAGGTAAACTGAAGCACAAAGCTCTAAACACATAACAATCAACTGTAGTTTAGGATTATTATTATTATTATGTTAACAGGAGAATCAAATCAAGGTTAGCCATAGGTGCTCTGTCTGGACTAGTGTTAACCTTTCTGATTTGAATCCCTGTTAGATTTGATGTTTTGATTCTTTGCAGTCTTTTTAACCTTAGTTGACATCCTTGCCCCTCTTACCCTCTTACTCAATATTTTCAATTTGCAAGCATAACTAGCTGTTTTAGGGCATGAAAAATGTTTAATTACTTGGGACCTGTTCGACCTTTTTAACGGTCTGTGGAACCAGAATGCTGCAGTTTTACATGTAGTTATTAGCTGGAGTTAAATAATGCTGCAGTTTTACATGTAGTTATTAGCTGGAGTTAAAGAATGCTGCAGTTTTACATGCGGTTTTTAGCTGGAGTTAAAGAATGTTGCAGTTTTACATGTAGTTATTAGCTGGAGTTAAAGAATGCTGCAGTTTTACATGTAGTTATTAGCTAGAGTTAAATAATGCTGCAGTTTTACATGTAGTTATTAGCTGGAGTTAAAGAATGCTGCAGTTTTACGTGCAGTTTTTAGATGGAGTTGAAGAATGCTGCAGTTTTACATGCGGTTTTTAGCTGGTTAAAGAATGTTGCAGTTTTACATGTAGTTATTAGCTGGAGTTAAAGAATGCTGCAGTTTTACATGCGGTTTTTAGCTGGAGTTAAAGAATGTTGCAGTTTTACATGTAGTTATTAGCTGGAGTTAAAGAATGCTGCAGTTTTACATGTAGTTATTAGCTGGAGTTAAAGAATGTTGCAGTTTTACATGTAGTTATTAGCTGGAGTTAAAGAATGCTGCAGTTTTACATGTAGTTATTAGCTGGAGTTAAAGAATGCTGCAGTTTTACATGTAGTTATTAGCTGGAGTTAAAGAATGCTGCAGTTTTACATGTAGTTATTAGCTGGAGTTAAAGAATGCTGCAGTTTTACATGTAGTTATTAGCTGGAGTTAAAGAATGCTGCAGTTTTACGTGCAGTTTTTAAAAAACTACATGTAAAACTGCAGCTGGAGTTAAAGAATGCTGCAGTTTTACATGTAGTTTTTTGATGGAGTTGAAGAATGCTGCAGTTTTACATGTAGTTTTTAGATGGAGTTAGAAAATGCTGCAGGCTGTCCTGGGTTGACTCTGGGAGCCACTGACCTCTCAGATAAACGTCGCTGTTCCAGCCGATGTGGCTGTTGTTGTGCAGCGGTGCATGCTGTTTCCTGCTCCGGCCAACAGAACAGAAATAAATACTGTGGCTGTTTGGATTCTCTGCTGTAAGAAATATAACAAAATGGAGGTGTTTGAAGTCAAAGCTATAGACCCCCCGCCTCTTGTTTTTAATGATGAATGTCACTTGTTTATAAGGAGGTGTAAGTTAATTCATGTTTGATCATTCGGATAATCAATATGATGCAAAATTGCCATTTATAACCACCTGTTTTTATTTTAAAAACATCATTGTGAAAGCAATCCTTTGCTCCAGAGAAAGTGATGTTTTACAGTTTGTGGTAGTTTGACCAAAAATGAGTAAAAAAAACGAAACGAAAAAAAACGAAAAAACGAAAAAAAGCTGAAACAGCAGAGAGGTAAACTAAAGCAAAAAGCTCTAAACACATAAAACAATCAACTTTAGATTTAGATATTTCGATTACATTAGATTAGATAGGACTTCATTGATCCTTTGGGAGGTTCCTCAGGGAAAATGAAGCTCCAACACGTCACATACAGACTGTTATGAAACTATAGACACACACAAGAGAGAAAAAATACCAACACTAACGTAGACAAAATAAAATAAATAATAAATAAGAAAATGTAAAGATTAATGCCTATACACACCTTAGTTATTACTAGCTATTGTAAAAGGTCACATGGTATGAGGTAGGTGAGTAGATTATTGCACATGGAATTATTGGAAAAATAGAAATAATATACACAGGGTTCCCTATCCTGTATACATTATTATGAATTATATAAATATCCATATATAAATCTATTAAGAGTATAATACAAATATAACAATATAAGATAAGTTAAGATATTGAACAGAAAGGATATAAAATAATATATAATATATATAAAAATATGTATAAAAAATAAAAAGAAAGGAAAGTATACATACATGGCACTAGGACAGAAGAGTATTTCAGTTCTGTTGTAAAAAAATAAATTAAAAAATTAAAATAATACAGTAATTTAATATCAATTTACATGTTCCAAAAGGAGTAGTAGAAGTGTAGACTTATTAAATCCTTTAACACGCTATCATTCATATCTATATGCAAATAATAGTAATGTCATTTTCATTAGTGATTTTCATTAGTGAATAATATTAGTACCAATAACAACAATAATATTAATGTAATACTTATTTATATTGATAACAGTAATGATATAATAATAGTGTAGATATAATAATCACAATTCCAACAGTTCATTAATCCACTTCTACACATTTCTACAGATCATTAACATGATAAACTGATGAGTTCTGGCTCCTCCTCCTGGATTTTACTGTGAAAACATTTATAGCTGTTTTTAAAGTGAATCATGTTTTAGTTTCCTGTGAAAATGATTCCACTGTTTAACTCCTGCAACTGATGAAGAAAAAAATATCAATAACAGATGTGTAAAGAAACTCTAAACAATAATTTAAAAATGCTAAATTAGTTCATAAACTACTAATTATTCACATGTTAGACCAGAGGACTTAAACTCAGTTTGATCCTGGGTCACATCAGTGTTCTGGTTTCCCTTAAAGGACCAATTATAAAGATCATATATATGTATCTACATATTATTATTATTATTATTATATATGTTATTATATTAGATAATCACCTCTCCACTCATAATAGTGCTGGTGACAATTTACTAAGATTTTTAAACAGAATTTAAAAATCTGCTGATGCAGAAATAATGTTCTATTGTTGTTAGTGTCTAATTATTAAAATGCTGCAGCAAAACATGTCATGTTCTCCCCGTGTCTGCGTGGGTTTTCACCAGGTACTCCAGCTTCCTCCCACAGTCCAAAAACATGCTGAGGTTAATTGGAGACTCTAAATTGCCCATAGGTGTGAGTGTGTGAGTGAATGGTGTGTGTGCCCCACGATTGGCTGGCGACCATCTGGGGTGTATCCCTGCCTCTCACTATAGAAAATGAGATGAGATTTTTCAAAGATTGGAATCTATGGTTTTGTGTTGCTATGCTAAATATTAAAGAATAGAAAGAACAAGAAAGTAATGACAGATGTACTTCAACAAAGGAAAATAAGGAAAAACAGAAACTTTCCTGTTTTTAAACAACCTTCGTGGCCGATTGAGAAAAGATTTTGGAGTTAATGAAGTCGTACACACGTGACACAGAAAATGAGATGGTGGCCCAGATTTGGGCCCTGGACCTTGGGTTGGACACGTATTCTATAGAAGTGTGAAACAGGAGTTTTTATAACCCTTCAGCATTTATTTTACTTCTATTTTTATTTTCCTGCAGTGTGGGCCTACGGGTTCCTGGCGGTCACCATCATCAACCTGGCCTCCCTCCTCGGTCTGCTGCTGATCCCCTTCACTAAGAAATCTTATTTCCCCAAAGTTCTGACCTACTTCATTGGCCTGGCCATCGGGACGCTGTTCTCCAACGCCGTCCTGCAGCTCATCCCAGAGGTAACAGGACTGGAGGAGAAGAAGAGGAGATGTTTCATGAAGGACGTAACACACATCACTGACGTTCTTCCTCCTCTCTGCTAATCCACAGGCGCTGGGTTTCGATCCCAAAGCAGATAACTACGTGGCCAACGCTGTTGGAATTTTCGGTGGCTTCTACCTCCTTTTTTTTGTGGAGAAGATCCTGAAAATGGCCCTTCGGCTGGACGATGACGTAAGACAACAGTTAGTGGGTTTATTTGGTGCAAAGCAATTTCCTTTTTATTACAGAGATACCGTTGACCGTTTATGTCCAACTTTACGTCAACTACTGATGACAAGTTGTACATTTATGAGCTTATTAGACTGCTAATCACTGCTAATGACTGCATACCATGATAATAGAGGTTACACTCAGGTTTTTCCATTTATCCGGCCATAAAAGGGTCAGGGACATAATTCTTAACCTTGAAAGTAAACTGTGTCTGGCACCAAGGATTTTAAAGGAGGTTAAGAAAATGAATATGTGGGTCAGTGACAACTAATTTTTGACAACGTGAGAAAGTCAACAACTATTTAAAATTCAGTTTAAAGAATCATTCATCAGGTCTCTATAAATGTACATTGTGTGTTCATGTTGGTTTATATTTTTTAAATAATCACGTCGTCGTTTGTGTGATTTGTTTTTTTTACATGAAATGTCAAAAAGGTGTAACTGAAAGAATGATGGATATATATCCATATATAATCCACCTAGAATATAAAACTAGTTGACAGCATGTGTTTTTAAGAGTTAAAGAGTTAAACTATCTGGTACCAGGTAGTTAGGGTTACACCACATCACAGTTTATCACTGGTCCTTATATAGATGAATATTCAAGTATAGATTATACCACTGAACATTCTATCCCTATTTACAGCAGATGTAAGATGTAATGAAAGCAGTTGTTTTATCTATCATCTCCCTCTCTAAATGACATGTCCAGACTTAATGCAGTATATGTCTACAACTACAGGGGTTTGCTGAATGATCTTGGGTTTAAATAAAGCTAACACCTGTGAGATAGTTGTACCCCAGACCCCAATCTATTTAGTTTGAAAACCAGCTGAAAATCATGTGTTAGTAGCTCAATTCATCAATGGAGCAGTAAAGTAAAGTCTGATCAGTAATTACACTAAATGTCAGAATTACAAGGTGAACCAGACCAGTTTTAGACATGTTTTAGTACAGGTGTGTCCAGGTGTTATTTCATTAATATTATCACAAAATGCAGATTTATGTTTTCTCTATATTCTCATATTATTGGTTGGGGTATAACTGATGTTTAGTTAATCTAATAATGTTTGGAACAGGTTAGGTGTCATCAACTCACTTCTACAGGTATGAAATATAATCAAAGAGTAAAAAAGCACAATGTTAGAACTAAGATGGATATGTTTGTATCTGTGTAGGACAGTTTCAAATGATCAGAAATAATAAAACTCTGTCTCTGGTCCTCAGCATGGCCACAGCCACTTCACACCTGCAGAGCAGCTTCAGGAAACCTCGTTCCGTAACGGAGACGTCCTGGATAAGAAGGACTCCATCGTGATGACCGGCATCAACCCCATCAGCACAGACAAGAGCAGCCCTGAACCTCCACAAGCTGCACATCCTCAGGTATCTGCTGCTGCAGTTTCATCCAATACACAACTCTCCAAAAAAAGTACATTTACTCTAGTACTACTTAACCCTCTACAGTGTTGTCATATGCCAACAATTACTTTATCTTCATTTTTATAAAAAGCTGGGATATAAAATCTGTGCCTTTACAGTTAGGTGTGAAAAAAGGGAGGCTTTTATTTTGAAGGATGGTCAGATGACCAGGATATCCTGTTTGCCAGCCAGAATTTTATTCCTAGTGTATACAACCTAATGCAGTTCCACTGACTTACATACCTTTAAACTATAAGTATTTAACTATACTTTTTCTTATTATATATATATATATATATATATATATATATATATATATATATATATATATATATATATATATATATATAGTCAGTCTGTCATTTTCTATACCTGCTTATTCCTCATTAGGGTCACATGGTCTGCTGGAGCCTATCCCAGTGCGTTACGGCGAGAGGCAGGGATACACCCCAGATGGTCGCCAGCCAATCGTGGGGCACACACACCATTCACTCACACACTCACACCTACGGGCAATTTAGAGTCACCAATTAACCTCAGCATGTTTTTAGACTGTGGGAGGAAGCCGGAGAACCTGGTGAAAACCCACGCAGACACGGGGAGAACATGCAAACTCCACACAGAAAGGTCCCAGACCCAGGACAATAATCTATCTATTATTTAGGCTATTTTAATTAATAAAAACATTCAAAACATTTTTTACCATATCTGATACCACTCAACAACCTCATCCAGCTGTGACTGGGCCAACAACATGCACCTTATTCCTGACTTGTTGCACCTTATTCCTGACTTGTTGCACCTTATTCCTGACTTGTTGCACCTTATTCCTGACTTGTTGCACCTTATTCCTGACTTGTTGCACCTTATTCCTGACTTGTTGCACCTTATTCCTGACTTGTTGCACCTTATTCCTGACTTGTTGCACCTTATTCCTGACTTGTTGCACCTTATTCCTGACTTGTTGCACTATTCATTCTGCTCATTCCTGTACATTACTTATAAATATCTGGACATAATCTGCCTACTTATAGTTTATATTTATATTCTGTTACTTTTGTGTTTTTTTATTCTATTTTATCTTAACTTTAATACCTTATTATTACTTTTATTCTTATTGATACAGCATTCATGTGGACAGCAAATAAGAATTTAATTGTTTAGAGAAACTTGTTTCTACTCTGTGAACATGACAATAAGTTTAGGTACTTGTATTTTACTTAAGTATTTCCTTGTGACTACTATATACTATAAACATTGTACTTTCTACTCCACTACATTCATCTGGAAACTACAGCTACTTTGCAAATAATATATAAAAATAAAAATGTATTTTACATAAAATTAATAGGATGATATCAGGTAAATCGAGCCACTTTTTGGTAAATCGCCTGGAACAATACCAAAATACCAAATATGCCGTTTCCATGGATATATATGATTAATAATGACTATTTTTATTTATTTAAATTTTCATTTTACCTGATATCACCCTATATTATAATATTTTCTTGTGTAATCTATGAATTGTCCCTTTTATTTTTTTAAATTTGCACTTTGTGTGAAAGCTGCCAAACATCATGATGCAGTATTTTTGCCATTATTCACCATAGATATTTAAAAATTGGTTCCACATTGATAAACTAAAACTTTAAAATGCAATCAAATGTATTTAGTGATTAAAAACATGTAGTATAATATACTATAGTAATATAACACAGTCTAAATGATGAGTACTTTTACTTTTTTACTGATAATAAGTACTGTTGTACATTTACTTTTCAGTTCAGGACTTTTACTTATTATTGAGTATTTTTAGATGGTGGTATTTCTACTTTTACTCCTGAAAAGGTTCTGATTTCTTTATCCACCACTGTTAGACAGCAGGATTCAGTAAGGTAGGACTCTAACCTCAGAACTTCTTCTAAAATCCTGTCTCTGGCCCTGAATAGGACAACAGGACGTCCTTTATGTCACGTAATGTGACCTCTTGTCCTCATGTTTTATCTAATGAGTAGTTCAGTCTTCCGGATAAGCTCTAAAAAACAGTAAAACGTTATTAGTCATTAGTGTAATCAGTTGCATGCCTGATGCAGATTTGCTGATCTACTATCACTGGGGCACCGCCTGGAATTCCATCAGGAGCCATAAACTAGATCATGATGTGAAGAGTTGTATCAGGCTATGTTGCAGCGTGTCAAGCAAAAAAAGTCAAAACGTGGACGGAACTGACTCCAGTTATCGGCTCCTCCGGATGATTAGAGTTAATGTTTGACAGAGAATTCTGTGGTGTCGTATGGAAGAGTCTGAATCCTAAACAAACAGCCATGCTGGTGTCAGGCATCCAGCAGTCCTTCCCCTGCTGGTCAATGCTGGAATTGTCTAAATTCAGCACAAAGGCTCCTTGTTTGGCCGGGGACTAATAAAAGAGGCGTTTTGTCACTGCAGAAAGCTCCGTTTCTGTCTCAGGTTTCCCAACAGCAACATTTGCACCATTATATTTCTCAGTGAAGAGAGCTGCTGCATATCCAGGAAAAAATTACTTCCTGTGATCTGTTATTCCTACATTCGGCCTGTAAAGGTTTAGTTTTAACGAAATGAAAGAAGACAAAGAGAGCGTGAATAAACATTTCTTCCATTTCGTCTTCCGGCTGTCACTGAGTTACACCTGGAAAGAGCAAATGTTTAGCTGCAAAAAAGCCATTAATAAAGTATTAGCTAGTAGTAATAGTTTCAATAAACACTAGTTTCAATTCATGAAATGTCAAATGGTGTAACTGAAAAAGAATAAACGTTAAATATTGAATCCACCTCGAATATAAAACTAGTTGATAGCATGTGTTTTTATTTGTTTGACTAAACTACCATGTGGTGTAACCCTAAAAACTGGGTACCAGATAGTTTAACTGTCTTAAAATGGTTTTAAAAAATGAAAAACACATGCTATTAACAATTTTTATGTTCATTTTCAGTTACACCATTTAACATTTCATTAAAAAAACAGATGCACATAATTTGTAAAAAAAATAAAAATGATACAAATGGACTTTTAACCTGTTCCTCTCTAGGTCTCCACCAGTGGGGATTTCATTTCTAAATAATGACTCCTTCTAGTTCAGTAGCAGCATCAATATGTTCATGTAACACACCAACATGTCAACAAGAAACTCAGCTACAAGTCTATATCAAACATTATTAGATTAACTAAACATCATTTATACCCCAACCAATAATATGAGAATATAGAGGAAACATAAATCTGTAGATTTCTGCATTTTGTGATAATAGTAATGAAATAACACCTGGACACACCTGTACTAAAACATGTCTAAAACTGGTCTGGTTCACCTTGTAATTCTGACATTTAGTGTAATTACTGATCAGACTTTACTTTACTGCTCCATAGATGAATTGAGCTACTAACACATGATTTTCAGCTAGTTTTCAAACTAAATAGATTGGGGTCTGGGGTACAACTATCTCACAGGTGTTAGCTTTATTTAAACCCAAGATCATTCAGTAAACCCCTGTAGTTGTAGACATATACTGCATTAAGTCTGGACATGTCATTTAGAGAGGGAGATGATAAATAGACCTAGAGGAGAACAGGTTAAATAACCGGAAACCAACATTAACACACTGTACATTTATAGACCTGATGAATGATTCTTAAAACTGTATTTTAAAAAGGTTTTGACTCTCATTTTTTCAAATATTATTTGTCACTGACCCATATAATCACAATGTAATAAATTAAAAAATGTGCTATGATGAAATGAAAATTATTCTATATTTCTAGGCCCATTTCTAGACCCCATGTATTTTTCTTTTTTTTTAAATTAGGCTGCTGTAAATAAAAAATATATATCATCAAAAGAAGGTTAAAAACTATATAAAAATGATTCTTTTTGACCTAAAAATGAAAACTTTTTAAAGCTTTCTGGCAAGTATGAACCCAGGTAACTTAATTTAAAATTGTAAATGTAAACCTGTTTTGTAATGAATGGATCCAGTCATGATTCAAGATGTAAACATGTCTGGTTTCATCATGTGTAATATCACCAGAGGAAAGAGCCAAGGTTAAAATGTGAAGCTTTGCTTTGTGCGGATGTTTTGAACTTTGGGTTTAAAAACCTAGAAATTTCATTGCAGGTTATCTCTGTGAATCATTAATCTATGAGCCACAGTTTGTGTTTGGTTCTTCTTTGATGTCGACAAAACAGTCGAACAGGGACCACATCAGTGTTCTGGTTTCCCTCAAAGGACCAATTATAAAGATCATATATATGTATCTACATATTATTATTATTATTATATATGTTATTATATTAGATAATTGTCTCTCCACTCATAATAGTGCTGGTGACAATTTACTAAGATTTTTAAACAGAATTTAAAAATCTGCTGATGTAGAAATAATGTTCTATTGTTGTTAGTGTCTAATTATTAAAATGCTGCAGCAAAACATGTCAAATCATCACAGATATCTAGAGACTCATACAAGAATATGCTGATAACCACTATTAACTATTGGATTTATTTCATGGATGTTTCAAAGATTGGAATCTATGGTTTTGTGTTGCTATGCTAAATATTAAAGAATAGAAAGAACAAGAAAGTAATGACAGATGTACTTCAACAAAGGAAAATAAGGAAAAACAGAAACTTTCCTGTTTTTAAACAACCTTCGTGGCCGATTGAGAAAAGATTTAGGAGTTAATGAAGTCGTACAAAGACAACGTGACCAGTGTGTCTCTGTTAAGTTCAAACATTTATTCACTTTCCATCTCTCAATAAATCACACAAGTCTGTGAAGCTCTGGAGGGGACACAGAAAATGAGGTGGTGGACCAGATTTGGACCCCGGGCCTTAGGTTGGACACCTCTGCAGTAGCAGGAGTTAATTTTTAAAATTTTCCTAAACTCTTTCCAGGACGCCAACATGTCTGGTATGATGTGTTACTGGCTGCGTGGGAAGAACATCAGCAGCATCAAGACAGTGGCGTGGATGATCACTCTGAGTGACGCCGTACACAACTTCATCGATGGCCTGGCCATCGGCGCCTCCTTCACCGTGTCGGTGCTGACCGGATTCAGCACCTCCACCGCCATCGTGTGTGAGGAGTTCCCCCACGAGCTGGGTGAGTCAGAGCAAACATCATCCATCATTCTACTTCTTTAACCCATTAAGGCCTGAGGCTTGTTTGAAAAACTCCTCTGAAAACTGACGGTGATTTAGAAAAGGACCCTAAAAGCTGAGGTTTTCTGGAGGTGTCAACGTCTAGTAAAAAGCTGATATCTCAGGATCAGCACATAGAAACGTAATTCAAAAAGTATTTGAGAGCTTACACATGTGGCTTTCATAAGAACTATGTTGTATTTGTGTAAATCAACATCACAATATTTAAAACACTGAACAATCTATAAAATATAATAAAAGGAATAAGATGAATAACAAATCTCTATCTACAAAACACACTCAATTGGAATAAAGAGGTCTGATATATAAAAGTATAAGCTCTGAAATAGAGAATAACAGAAACAGGTGGAAGAGGTAGCGGACATGATAGTGTCCATTTAAATCAAATAAAAACAGTGTCTGATAGTGTGTTGATGTCAGTCAAACTACATGAAGCCATGATGATGTTTTCAGATGAATGTGACACTGTTCCAGCTGTATACAGCTGCCTGGTTATCCTGGAGGTACCTGAAAACCTGAAATATAAAAATAACAACATTTATTATCATGTCCATTATCAACCTCATTACTATGAAAGTCATTATTCCATTATTAATAAAACATTATTTATGAAACTAGAAAAAGTTAAATTGACTTTATTATTTTTGTTATTATTATTATTATTATTATATAACCTCCAGATTGCCAGTCTGTTTGTAGAGGCTGGTGTTGAACAGGTCTTTATTTGGCCTCCAGTCGTCTCTGACCAGCAGCATCAGCTCCATCAGCTCCACAGTGATATAAAGATCAATAAAAGTTTTCATCTCCGTCACAGTCACATTAGCACCATTAGCACCACCTTACATTAGCACCATTAGCACCACCTTACATTAGCACCATTAGCACCACCTTACATTAGCACCATTAGCACCACCTTACATTAGCACCACCTTACATTAGCACCATTAGCACCACCTTACATTAGCACCGCCTTACATTAGCACCATTAGCACCACCTTACATTAGCACCACCTTACATTAGCATCATTAGCGCTACCCTACATTAGCAACATTAGCACCCTACCTTAGCACCATTAGCACCACCCTACATTAGCACCATTAGCACCACCTTACATAAGCACCACCTTACATTAGCACCATTAGCAACCACCTTACATTAGCACCATTAGCACCACCTTACATTAGCACCACCTTACATTAGCATCATTAGCGCCACCCTACATTAGCACCATTAGCACCCTACATTAACACCATTAGCACCACCCTACCTTAGCACCATTAGCACCACCCTACATTAGCACCATTAGCAGTACCTTACATTAGCACCATTAGCACCACCCTACATTAGCACCATTAGCACCACCTTACATTAGCATCATTAGCGCCACCCTACATTAGCAACATTAGCACCACCCTACATTAGCACCATTAGCACCACCTTACATTAGAACCACCTTACATTAGCACCAATAGCACCACCTTACATTAGCATCATTAGCGCCACCCTACATTAGCAACATTAGCACCCTACATTAGCACCATTAGCACCACCCTACCTTAGCACCATTAGCACCACCTTACATAAGCACCACCTTACATTAGCACCATTAGCACCACCTTACATTAGCATCATTAGCGCCACCCTACATTAGCACCATTAGCACCACCCTACATTAGCACCATTAGCACCACCTTACATAAGCACCACCTTACATTAGCACCATTAGCACCACCTTACATTAGCACCATTAGCACCACCTTACATTAGCAGCACCTTACATTAGCATCATTTGCACCACCCTACATTAGCACCATTAGCAGTACCTTACATTAGCACCATTAGCACCACCCTACATTAGCACCATTAGCACCACCTTACATAAGCACCACCTTACAGTAGCACCATTAGCACCACCCTACATTAGCACCATTAGCACCACCTTACATAAGCACCACCTTACATTAGCACCATTAGCACCACCTTACATTAGCACCACCTTACATTAGCATCATTAGCGCCACCCTACATTAGCTGATGATGTGAATATCCATAACGTAGCCTTTCCTCCAGAAACACAGCAATAACACTAACTAGACAGTAAAGTGATGAATGTCTCTAACACACTTTGTCCATGACTAAAGAAACTTTTTCCTCTTAAATCAACACATTTGGTGCATTTAAATGCACCTTGTTGCATCTGTTGAAGTTTATTAATGTTTTATTGTTGAAATAGTCATTTTCTTGTTTTACTACAGACCTTTAAATGATCAAAACTAAATAATAAAAAAAACAATCATTTATCCAGATTCAATTCTGTAGAGTCAGATTTTAGAACATAAATATTTCCTAGAATCTAATGATTACTACATAGTTTTTCCAGTAAACTCTACTGTATTCTAGTTCTACATGTCCCTGGCTACGTCTGTGGAGAATGTGGAGTCTGTTGACTGGACCATTTAAAATAATCCTATATCCTAGGATTAGTTTAATAAATGGAACAGTCAACTGGCAGAATGCAGCAGAGTTGTCAGAAAACAATTTGATAATTTATTTTAATGCTTTTTATGAGAGTCTGTATATTTTCTGATTTCACCATAGGATTCCATAAACTTAATTAGATCCTGCTGTAACGAGGTGCACTTAAATGCACCAATTTATTCCAGATTCTTTGAGATGCACTTGAATCCACCATGAAGTTGCAGGACAGGGAGCCCTGCACCCCTGTTCAGACGTCTCCTCACTCAACCTTCTCTGTGCTGTGGTGCATTCTAAATCCTGACTGGAAATCCTCATATAAACCATTGTTGTGTAGGAACTCACAGCTGTTTGGCGACTGATTTTTCCAGGATCTTAGAGAGAAAGAGAAGGTTGAATGCTGAAAATAACTTTAGGGGTGTTTTTGTTTTTCTCTAATTAGTGAGGGGTAATAGGTGTAATATAGTTGTTTGCATGTGCTACAATTGTACAGCACCTGAGGAAATGTATGTAGTTACTTCTGGTAATAAGGAGGTTGCATCTTTTCACTAGAATTAAAACAACAGTTAAAAATCTTGTAACTGTATTGACATCTATTGACAAGCTGCAGAACTACAACTAGTGTTTCAGTTGACATGTCCCCATACCTGAAAACTAGAAACACCTGTAATGCAATCTGCAGTGTGTATATGCAATTAATCTCAATTAAGCAGCAGCAGCACATTGTGTAATTTTAAGCCTGTTTATTTTTGTAATATAGCATTTGTACTACAGCAGTGTCAGAACATTTTTAAATAATATTTTTAGTACAATTTAATAGTTAGGATATAACCTTATTTATCATCCAAATGCCAACAAATACATACGATTTCATGTACAAATTAGAGTTTTTTTTAATTTTATTACAGTGCTATTAAGTTTCACATCATAAATGTGAGCAGCAATGTTAACCTGTTCTCCTCTAGGTCTATTTATCATCTCCCTCTCTAAATGACATGTCCAGACTTAATGCAGTATATGTCTACAACTACAGGGGTTTACTGAATGATCTTGGGTTTAAATAAAGCTAACACCTGTGAGATAGTTGTACCCCAGACCCCAATCTATTTAGTTTGAAAACCAGCTGAAAATCATGTGTTAGTAGCTCAATTCATCTATGGAGCAGTAAAGTAAAGTCTGATCAGTAATTACACTAAATGTCAGAATTACAAGGTGAACCAGACCAGTTTTAGACATGTTTTAGTACAGGTGTGTCCAGGTGTTATTTCATTAATATTATCACAAAATGCAGAAATCTACAGATTTATGTTTTCTCTATATTCTCATATTATTGGTTGGGGTATAAATGATGTTTAGTTAATCTAATAATGTTTGATATAGACTTGTAGCTGAGTTTCTTGTTGACATGTTGGTCTGTTACATGAACATATTGATGCTGCTACTGAACTAGAAGGATTACCGTAAATTCCGGACTATAAGCCGCTATTTTTTCACTACGCTTTAAACACTGGTTCAACACACAGAGACAGGCGGCTGCGGTGTCTCCACTGTACAAATCAGACTGAAGGCTAAAGCAATCACGACCGAGATGCAAATAGAAGATTTTAAAGGTGGGCCATCCTGGTGTTTTAGATTTGAGAAGGAAAAGCCTGTCAGTTAGGGCATGCACCACTTTGTGCCAGCAGCACCCTCCCAACTATGAAGAGAAACTTACTGCATTCCGCACATTCACTCAAAGATAGCGGAGAATACCATCGGTCCAGATGAAATCATAAATATGAATGAAGCACCTCTGACATTTGACCTGCCTCTCACTCAGACTGTAAATAAAAAGGCGACTCCTCCGTCACACTGAAAACAAGCATTTTACCTGTGTTCTGCTGCGCAGCATCAGGACTAAAGCTTCCACTGATGGTCATTTTTAAGTGGCTGACAATGTCAAAAGAAAAATTCCCAAAGGAAATTGTGGTGAAGGTCAATGAGAAAGGTTGGATGATGAGAGCCTAATGAAGGATTGGCTCAGAGAGTGTTACTCAAAGAGACCGGGAGGCTTTTTTCACAAAAAAAACACACATTGCTTGTTATGGACAGCATGAGAGCCCATGTAACAGATCCTGTGAAAGCTGCCTTCAAGAGCACAAACTCAACTCCAGCTGTGATTCCTGGGGGTACCACTAAGTATCTACAGCCACTGGACATCAGCGTGAACCGGGCATTTAAGAGAGTGGGAGACTTGGATGACAAGCAACGAGAAATCTTTTACCAAAACAGGACGCATGTGAGGAGCATCTTTCACTCAAGTCTGCCAGTGGATCCTAAATGCATGGAGTTATCAAAACATCAACCATCCCCAACAGGTTTAGAAAGGCTGGGCTGCTGCGTGATGAAGAAGACGGCGTGACTCAAGTGACATGGAAATGTAGTGAGTGATGAGATCCTGATGCTGTTTAATTCACACTGAATTAGAGGAGTTTGATGGTTTTAGTGCAGAGGAGAAACATGAAGAAGGTGATGAGTGATTTTTTCTGGTAGGATGCAGTATGTGCTATATGTTATAAGTTATACGTTTGTTAAGTATGTTATTAAGTTGAAAGTTATAAAAAAAACACCTACAATATGTAGGTATGTAATTCATTTGTTTATGTTACTAAGCGGATTAAATGAAAACGTTTTTAAAAATCTCACCTGTAATATCTTTCTGGGTAAATGTCTTAACAAAGCTCAAGAAGAATAACACGGTTTTATTTGTTTAAATCTAAGAAATGGATGTGAATTTGAAGGAGCCCGTGCCTGTAGATTCAAATACGGTGTGGCTTGTACAATTACAAAACTGATTTTCTTTCTTAATCTGAGCATGTAGCTTTTAATCAGGTGGCCCTGTAGTCCGGAATTTACGGTAGTTATTTATAAATGAAACCCCCCACTGGTGGAGACCTAGGGAGGAACAAGAAAGTAAAGTAAAAAATAAAAAGTACTTTTCAACTGTTACACTACAAACTGTCAGAACGGTCTTAGACACGGACTCAGGCGCAGAGGTGTTGGGTGAGTCTCTTTATTTCAGGCAGCAAGATCCCTCGACAGGGTGAGGCTATGAAATGCAGACCTAGGCTAGGGAAAATGAAAATCACTCCTAAGAGGTAAAAAGGCTAATCTGTTCTATGAAAATTATCAAACTCAAAATCACTCTTCACGAGGAAAAACCAAAAAGGTTGAAAAACATTAACTGACTAAATCCTAATTATAAATCTACTCTATAAAAGTTATCGAAATCAAAATCACTCATAAAGAGGAAAAACAACCAGCTGAAAAACATTAACTAAACTAACGCGAGAAAACAAATGGCTATGATACAAAAACTACAACAGAAAATCACTCTTGCGAGGTCAAAAAACAAAGAAACACGCACAACAAGGCTATGGCTCTGGAAACTGGGAACAGGGCTTTGGTGCACGCAAGGACGAAACACTTCGGCACAAGACAAGGGGAGACGCAGACAATATATACACCGGGTAATGGGGAACAGGTGGAAACAATCAGGGCGGGGCCGACAATCAGACCGATGATATGTGAGGAAGTGTTAAGGAAGAGTTATCTTTCAAAATAAAACAGGAAATGACAAGACAAAACCCAACATGACCTCACCGCGTGACACAAACTTGTTTTTTTACAGAGGAAAATGTCATCAGTTGCTTTCAGAAGACACCAACCCCTGTCTCTTTAGATTTAGTGTAAAAACTCCTCTTTTCTCCTCGTCCTGCAGGAGACTTTGTGATCCTGCTGAACTCTGGTATGAGTGTTCCTCAGGCCATCTTCTTCAACCTGCTGTCGGCGGCATCCTGCTACGTCGGCCTCGTGCTGGGGATTCTGCTCGGGAGCAACTTCGCCCCCAATGCCATCTTTGCCATCGCAGGAGGAATGTTCCTGTACATCGCTCTGGCCGACATGGTGAGTTATACATGGAGCTCAGATTTATGTCTAGACCAGAGGAGTTAAACTCAGTTTGATCCTGGGTCACATCAGTGTTCTGGTTTCCCTCAAAGGACCAATTATAAAGATCATATATATATGTATCTACATATTATTATTATTATTATTATATATGTATATATATTAGATAATCACCTCTCCACTCATAATAGTGCTGGTGACAATTTACTAAGATTTTTAAACAGAATTTAAAAATCTGCTGATGCAGAAATAATGTTCTATTGTTGTTAGTGTCTAATTATTAAAATGCTGCAGCAAAACATGTCAAATCATCACAGATATCTAGAGACTCATACAAGAATATGCTGATAACCACTATTAACTATTGGATTTATTTCATGGATGTTTCAAAGATTGGAATCTATGGTTTTGTGTTGCTATGCTAAATATTAAAGAATAGAAAGAACAAGAAAGTAATGACAGATGTACTTCAACAAAGGAAAATAAGGAAAAACAGAAACTTTCCTGTTTTTAAACAACCTTCGTGGCCGATTGAGAAAAGATTTAGGAGTTAATGAAGTCGTACAAAGACAACGTGACCAGCGTGTCTCTGTTAAGTTCAAACATTTATTCACTTTCCATCTCTCAATAAATCACACAAGTCTGTGAAGCTCTGGAGGGGACACAGGAAATGAGGTGGTGGCCCAGATTTGGACCTTGGGTTGGACACATGTGGTCTAAAGAATCATGCTGCTGTCATTCTGTTTCGGTATTTCTGTTTGTGAGTCAGTGAAAAATAATGTTTGGCAAGATGAGAAAGTCATAAATAATGGTTAAAATACAGTTTTGTGAAGCATAACTCCATACACTACTTTAATTAGCATTGGGTGATATATTGATATATCAATATAAGGGTTAGGGGTTGATATTATCTGGGATTAAGAATATCCTAATATTGTGGTGTAGGCTTTTTTCTGGGTTTAAAGGTGCATCATAGTATGAAATCTTTAATCTATTTTGATGTTTAATAATAAATTTCTCATGAAAGTACTATCATCATATGAATATGGAGTTGTTCTGTCAAAGATATCATGAAAGATATCAGTATGATTAGGGTTTAATTCATTTAAAATATCATTAATATATCCACTGCCAATAATTACATGAATAACAATAAAGGGTCAGTGACCAATAATGTTCAGCAAGGTGAGAAAATCTGAAAGAATCATTCATCAGGTCTAAATGTACATTATGTGTTCATGTTGGTTTCTTGTTATTCCAAAGTCCATTTGCATCATTTCTTTTATTAATAATATGTGTTTTTAATGTTTTTTTTTTTTTTTTTTTTTTACTTTTCAAGAAAGTTAAACTATCTGATACTAGGTTTTTAGGGTTAAACCACATCACCTTTTAGTCACTGACCTAAAACCAAGACTGTGATAGTTGATCTCTCACGACTTCCTTCCTAACTCCTTTAAAACTTGCTGTATTATTACTGTGTTTAGGGAGGAGACTATTTCAGATTTGATGCTCTCATACAAAGTAAATGAAAGGATGCAGTTAAATAGGTTGATATCAGGTAAACTGGGACACTTTTTGGTAAACAGCTTGGGACCTAAAATGTGTCCCACAGGTGCTATAATATATTTTATAGTAATATAACACAGTCTAAATGATGAGTACTTTTGCTTTTGATACTGAAAAGTACTGTTGTACATTTACTTTTGAATTTCAGTTGTACCTGATATCACCCTATATATTTGCCTGCAGCATCTCTAATTGGTGAAAAAACTTTGTTTCCACCTGTTCTGTGAATCTATTATCTAACCATAAACCTACAGAGATGAGCAGGAAAAGGAGGAAATGACTTTAGGGAAATAACAGGCTGCTCATTATGTCACTCAATTAATCATTTTACACTTAAGGTCTGAAAAGAAATAATTTTTCAGATTGTGTTTCACACCATTCATTATGGGGTGACACGGTGGTGCAGGGGTTAGCGCTGTTCCCTCACAGCAAGAAGGTCGCAGGTTCAAGACCTCCTTGGTCCTGGGTCTGGGACCTTTCTGTGTGGAGTTTGCATGTTCTCCCCATGTCTGCGTGGGTTTTCACCGGGTACTCCAGCTTCCTCCCACAGTCCAAAAAACATGCTCAGGTTGATTGGCAGCTCTGGATTGCCCATAGGTGTGAGTGTGTGGGTGAATGGTGTGTGTGTGCCCCACGATTGGCTGGCGACCATCTGGGGTGTATCCCTGCCTCTCACCGTAATGTGCTGGGATAGGCTCCAGCAGACCCCTGCGACCCTAATGAGGAATAAGCAGGTATAGAAAATGACTGACTGACATTCATTATGTGTTTCTCATATACATGTATTAACCTGTTCTCCTCTAGATCTATTTATCATCTCCCTCTCTAAATGACATGTCCAGACTTAATGCAGTATATGTCTACAACTACAGGGGTTTACTGAATGATCTTGGGTTTAAATAAAGCTAACACCTGTGAGATAGTTGTACCCCAGACCCCAATCTATTTAGTTTGAAAACCAGTTGAAAAAAAATCTGTTAGTAGCCCAATTCATCTATGGAGCAGTAAAGTAAAGTCTGATCAGTAATTACACTAAATGTCAGAATTACAAGGTGAACCAGACCAGTTTTAGACATGTTTTAGTACAGGTGTGTCCAGGTGTTATTTCATTAATATTATCACAAAATGCAGAAATCTACAGATTTATGTTTTCTCTATATTCTCATATTATTGGTTGGGGTATAAATGATGTTTAGTTAATCTAATAATGTTTGATATAGACTTGTAGCTGAGTTTCTTGTTGACATGTTGGTGTGTTACATGAACATATTGATGCTGCTACTGAAACAGGAGTCATTATTTAGAAATGAAGTGTAGGGGGAACAGTTTGGTTCATCTCATGTCTGTTTGTCATTCTTCAGTTTCCAGAGATGGATAACATAGCAAAGGCAGAGACACGGAGGTCCAGTAAGGTCGTTTTCTTCCTGATCCAGAACGCCGGGCTGCTGACCGGCTTCACCATCATCCTCCTGATCACCATGTTTGCTGGATCCATCAACCTGGGATAGAGGAAAACACTCACTGGAAACAAAACCAGCTGCTTCAGTTCCTGCTCTGCTGGGCGGGAAAAGTGAATGTAAAAATGAACATTTGTGCAAGCAAAACTAAATTCTAAAGGAAAAGATGAAGCGTTTACAGTATATCCTGTGACTATCAATATAGTGGAATGTTTACTGCATTAAAAAGGGAAAATCTTCACAATCACTCAATGTATGAAATCTAGTCAAATTTAGACAATAAATTATTTTTTCAGTCTTCATATATTGTAAAACACTCTGCATTTATTCTGTGTTGTAGTGTAAAGTACAGAGGACTCAAACTGATGCGATTAAAAATAAGTAAATAACTCAATAAATAATAATAAAGAAATGTATAAATAAAAGCTTGATTAACAAATAAATGTGAAGGTCAATGGTTTATCCCTTGGCTGTTGAGTGACATCATCAAGGAATTCTCCCTCATTAATATATTAGAGAAATACAGAAATAAATAAAAAACAGAAATACATGTTCACAGAAAACTTACCTGCACATTTATTTGTTAAAGGAGCCTCTTATTTACATGTCTTTGTTTTATTTATTCAGCAGTTTCAGTCCTCTATAGAAACCACCACCTCCTGTGTATTTGTGACATCATTTAATGTTTTGCCTGTAACGGCAGCAGTTTGTGACCTCTGACCTCTGCTGTGCCCTTTCTGAGCTACTTATTTTTGTCTGTTTTTCTGTATTTTACTGTCAAATTTCAGACAATTATAAGATTTTAATGAAACGTGGGACTGATGCATCTTAAAATATAAATAACAAAAATCACCACCATGAGCTCAGTGAACTTTAATGGACTTTGTACAGACTTTTGGTCAAATGCTTTTTGCCTCAGGGATTATTTATAGTACATCTATGACCTCTGTCACTGCATGAGTAGCACAATTAACTCAAATGTTTTAACTTATATACTAAAGAATATAGATTCAACTTCATCGTCAATACAAATGGAGCAATAATACGTTTGCATTGTTCAGGAAGGACCTTTGACCTCCAGCTTTTACTGTGTTTCATCTCTCACTTTCCTTCTAAATTCAACATTGTAAATGCAGCCAACACATTTACTTGTTATTTCAATACAAAAAAAGCTTTTTTGTTATTTTTCTTTTGTTAATCTAATAAAATCTATAGGTAACAATAGGATTTTTCATGCACAGTGTTGTGTGGAAATCTTTTTATAAAATGTTAAATTCTAGCATGTACCGTAGAGTAGTGGTTCCCAACCTAAGGATCGCAACCCCCATAAGGGGTCACAAGGGGAATCTAATGAGTCAGAAGATGATTGTCAAGACAGGAAAATAAATTAAAAAAAACAAAACACAAAATGTTGATTTAAATGCTCCTTTACTGTCAGTATTTCTTTGGTGAATTACTCAAATGTTTAATCTCATTAGGTTTTCTAAAAAAAATAACTGATTGAAACAAGAAAGAAAACTGATTTATTAACTATCAAGTAGGCGATTTTCAATCAATGAATTTTTTTTAATCTATTTTATTCTCACTGCAAGCTTCATTTCCCTGCTTTGCTTCCTCTACAATGTACCTGGTGTGTGTTAATATTAATATAAAGCAGTTTTTATGACAAACTCCAAGAAAACTGCAGGTCTACAGACTGCAACGAGAAAATAACAGAAACATGTTTAGCAAAATACTAAACCACAATAACAATTGGAATAGATAAATAAATGAATGAAAATAAGATATACAATTTTATTAATATTATCCATAATCTACTAGTCTATAATAATAAGCAGCAGCACATATAGAAACCACAAGATATTTGTAAAAATAAATAAATAAAGTGTACAAGAAAATGTAAAAAAAAAAAATAATAATAATCTTTGCACATAATTACATCATCTATCCATCTAGTGAGTTTAAAACCCACGGATTCATTCCTCCAAGAATATCCTGATGTTTTAAAGCCTTGGATGTTATTATTTAGATAACTGACTGATCATATGGTAACACCTCAAACTGCAAATGTTTTACAAGAAAGTGACATTAATTTGATCTGTAATTATAAACAGAACATCCTTACACACCTACATTTTGTATGGATGACCGAATGTCAAGATGTTTGTTGGATTTATGAATGAAAAAAGTTATAGCCACTAGAAGATAAAAAAGATAAACCACTTGATTTTAGTTGAAACCACATGATTTTAGTTTTAATTAAGGCTCTGAGCTGTGTGTTGTTTTCCTAGGATTAGTCTGGGATACGACGTCCTACTCGGCCTCTGATTGGCTAACCTGTATTCTTGCCTTGACCTCAGCCAATGTCGTTCCTTATGCCTAAACCTAACTAGCCAATCAGAGGTGAGTAGGCCGGCTCAGCCCGGAGCCATCCTAAGAAAAAAGTATTCGCGAGCTGTGCGGAGATAAACACGATGTGGGGATTATTGTGACTTCCTGTTTCTTTCTTCAGTCTTTCTCTACCTGCGAACACCTGAAGCTACAGGTGAGCTCATGTTGGTTTAATCAGCTTTCATTTTACTCCTTTATAGAAGACTGGGTTTACCTGTTTAGCAGCTTTGTGAGGCTAGCTCTGATGCTAGCTGCAGTTAGCATCTGAAACACTGCAGGACGTGTTGTTTAAAGACGCAGAGATTTCATGGACATCGGAATCAAACGTATCTTTTAAATAATAATATAAAATAATAGTATAAGAATAATGCTGGATGCTAAATTATCAGATTTGGTCAAACTGGAAACGTTACCGTGTTGTTGTGACGTCACAGTTACCGTTAAATCCAGGTGGAACCGGTTCAGTGACTCGCTCTGATTCTGTACAGAGAGAGACCCTTTTCCAGGTCTAATTGTAAAAAGTGTGAAGCCAATTTGAGTGATATTTAAAATGAAAAAAGTTAATTTTATATAATATGGATAATTAAATATTAAAGTCTCTTCCTTTTATCTAAAATGTTAAAATCTGCCTCTGAAAGTATTTAAAGCTATCAGATAAAAAGTACCTTAAATTGTACTTACCTATTATTGTATATTAATTGTATCTCAAATAGTAAGATAAAACAATTAAACAATATTAATGTATATTTATTGTATGTCAAATATTAAAATCAACAGAAAAGTACCTCAAAATTGAAGTACAGTACTTGAGTAGATGTACTTAGTTACTTATGTACTTAGTGGAAGTTATGCATAATGCTGTGTTAACTGTAAGTTATTAGTTCCTTTTATTTATATAAAACAGTTGTACCTCAAAATGGGGTAGTTCTGAAAACGTTTGTATTAATATGTCCTCTATGTGATGAGCTAATGTTGTCTGACACATTGCCCTGAAAATTTTATTTTGCATGTATAATCATTGTCTGCCAGATAAGTGGCTTTAAATGCCACTTATCTGTTTTTCTCTCACATGGAAGTAAAGTTAATTTCACTTCTACAAATTACACTTCTGATATTTCACAAGTTCCCAGAATAAAATGTTCTAAAAAGTTGGATGAGAAAAGAAAATGCAGATAAAGTGACTTCTAACATCACAATTTATTAATTTAAAGTAAAATTTTGATTTTAGTGAAGATTTCACAAATTCTGAAATTCTCTGGTGACAGTGATGCTCATATGTCAAATGTCCATGAGCGATATCCTGGTCATGTGACTTCATAAATTGCATGCCATTCAAAATAAAAGCCCCATTTTCACACCTAACTGTAAAAACATAGATTTACTATTATAGCTTTTTAGAAAAATGAAGATAAAGTCATTGTTGTGATATGACAACACTATGCAATAGATCATATGTGACCAACCCAAGGCCCGGGGGCCAAATCTGGTCCACCACCTCATTTTCTGTGTCCCCTCCAGAGCTTCACAGACTTGTGTGATTTATTGAGAGATGGAAAGTGAATAAATGTTTGAACTTAACAGAGACACACTGGTCACGTTGTCTTTGTACGACTTCATTAACTCCTAAATCTTTTCTCAATCGGCCACGAAGGTTGTTTAAAAACAGGAAAGTTTCTCTTTTTCCTTATTTTCCTTTGTTGAAGTACATCTGTCATTACTTTCTTGTTCTTTCTATTCTTTAATATTTAGCATAGCAACACAAAACCATAGATTCCAATCTTTGAAACATCCATGAAATAAATCCAATAGTTAATAGTGGTTATCAGCATATTCTTGTATGAGTCTCTACATATCTGTGATGATTTGACATGTTTTGCTGCAGCATTTTAATAATTAGACACTAACAACAATAGAACATTATTTCTGCATCAGCAGATTTTTAAATTCTCTTTAAAAATCTTAGTAAATTGTCACCAGAACTATTATGAGTGGAGAGGAAGTTATCTAATATAATAACATAATAATAATAATAATAATAATATGTAGATACATATATATGATCTTTATAATTGGTCCTTTGATGGAAACCAGAACACTGATGTGACCCAGGATCAAACTGAGTTTAACTGCTCTGGTCTACAGCGTTAAATCAACACATTGTGACACTGAAAAAGAAAAAAAACTACAAAAGTCCCGATCGATCTCTCACAGTTTGACCTCTTGTTGTGTCGTACTTGTTGTGTCGTAAAGCTGCGCCAGGTCATCACCATGGTTACCATCCAGATCAGGAAGTACCGGGACGAGGATGCAGAGGCCGTGAAGGAGATCTTCACGCTGGGGATGAGTGAGCACGTTCCCTCGTCCTTTGTCCACCTGCTGAAGCAGCCGCTGACCCAGATGCTGCTGGCCTGCACCTTCTGTGGCCTGGTCACCAGCTCCAAGTCCTTCCTGCTGCCCGTCCTCGCCGTCACGCTGCTGCTGGCTGCCGCACGCCAGCTCGTCATCTACTCCTTCAACAAGTATACCAACTGGATATTACAGATCTATTTTAACTTGCTAGAAATAGAAAACTTATAATATTAACATTCAGTTTAATGTAAGAATAAAAGTTGACTTACCCCAGATAGTGAGTTAGAATCTTTATTTGGTGAAAATTTTCCAAATTTTGAATAAAATTCTGACCGGCAAACAGGATATCTTGGTCATGTGACTTCAACCAATATAAAAGTCCCCTTTTCAGGCCTAACTGTCTAACACAGATTTCATATTACATCTTTTTTAGAAAAATGGAGATAAAGTAAGTGTGAAGCCAATTTGAGATGTTTTGGTAGATGGCTACAAAGTGATATTTAAAAATAAAAAAGAAACTTTAATATAATATGAATAATTGAATTATAAAGTTTCTTCTTTTTATCTAAAATGCTAAAATAAATATTTGATCATTTCAGGTACATCGACAGGTCGTTGAGGCAGGACCTGGCCCGAGTTGGGGAGGTCTACCTGCAGCAGCAGGACTCGTGTTTCTGGGTGGCTGAGGTGGAGGGTCGGGTGGTGGGCACCGTCGCCTGCCTCCCTGCAGCGGAGGCGCCGGGATGTCTGGAGCTGAAACGCATGTCGGTGCGGCGCAGCCACCGCGGGATGGGCGTGGCCAAGGCCCTGTGTCGGACTGTCGTGGAGTTCACCCGCGAGAGGGGCTTCCCCTCCGTAGTCCTGTACACGTCCGTGGTCCAGACTGACGCCCAGAAGCTGTATGAGCACATGGGCTACCACAAGATCCGGGAGTTCGTGGTTCCTGAGCTGTTGGCCAGGATCATGAACTTCACTCTGTTTGAGTATAGACTGGATATACAGAGAGACTGAGGAGAAACGACCACAAACGCTGTCACTTCACCTTCCAGCTGATTCCAAGCATCAGGATTTCCCAGCATGCAACCAAACACTCAGGACAGGAACAAGGCCTGTATCTCTGGAATTTTAGACATTTTCCTGTATTTCTTTTCTTTTTCCCAGTATTCAAAAGCCTTCTGTGGGAATTAACCTTACTATTTTACAAAAATAACATCCCTGACTTTATCTTATAAAAACAAGATAAATATGTACACATCAAACCAGTAAACAGTGCATTTAAATACGTCTTAGAAAAGTAGTGATGAGAAGTGTAAATAGTCATAAATACATTAAATGGATCAATATTCATTAATAAACATTGAGAGTTCATCATTGATTCATTTAGGAGCCAATGTTTGCAGCATGAAAATCCAATAAGCTTCATGTGGTTTAGACGTATTTAAATGCTCTGTTTACTGGTTTAATGTGTAGATATTTCAGATATTTATCTAGCTTTTATGAGCCTGGTTTTCTTATTAGACTTGACAACATTTCATCATTGTCTTTCTGTCGATTACGTGTCTGATGAACAGAGACGTGATTGGTCCACGTGGACCTAAAACCACATTCAACCTGTTATCTGTTTCCTTCCTGTTGAGCTACTGATGAATGTAGTGAAGGAGTAGCCAAACCATGTCATAAATTGATATTAGAAATGTTTACATGTATGTCTGCTTTATGACAAACTAAATATGCAGTCATGTTTGTATATGACAGAGTAAATACAGTTAATGTTGATTTTTTTTTAGTTTATTCATATTAATTCCCATGGAAAGTTTTGAATTTCGATAATTTCCTGTGATTTTGCAACCCATAAGCGACACAATCCATCAGCAACAAGACTTTGTGATGCATTCAGTGTATGAAAGTGTGGAGTTTATTGTTTTAACAGCCTCAAAGACAACACAACATTCCCATTTCTCACCACAAACTGACCTCTGGTTATTCTGGTTAATCCGTATAAAACCATGGAGCCTTCAGTGATTCCTCTTAGGAATGAAAGAACCTTTCAAACTAAAACGCAGCTTTGCTGTCATGTGTTTATTGAACAATCTCTGTCTGTTAGACGCTCATGTTCAAAATTAGAGTGGAAAGTGAAAGCCAAGGAGTCACAGTAATTGATTCCACTGGCCTATAAAAATATAATTTGGTCTTTCACTTCATTGTAAATTCAATTTATCTGTTCAATGGAAGTTAACATGCTGATTTATCCCCAATCCAAACAAATGAGCCAGCTGTGAGTTAAATCCAAAGATAATGTTTATCTTCAGGGACCTGCATGAAGAACTGTTGACTAAACATACTTTAGTTTTCTCTCATTTAAATGACAGGTTCTTTGTTTTCTCAACAAACCTTTTGTTTATTTATTGATTATTTACATTTGAGTAGGACATTTCACTGTCTTTGCGTAATTAAAACTTATTGAAATGTATTTCATTATTTAATTTAGTAAATTATTTCATTCATGTCTCCAGGATACTTAGAATAAACAGATCTGAACTTTCTCCTGTGTTTTTTTGTGGCATTGATTCTCATTATTAGATGCAGGAACAGATATATGAACAAATCTTTCCTTATTATTTTGATCTTATCTTGTTAGAACCCAGTGATTTTTGGGGTTCAGCAACATCTTCCTATTGTTTTTTCTCAGTTCAGAGAATCAAATACGTAAATATCACAGTCCACTAAATGTTTGTCCAACTCAAGGATCCTGTTTTCAATTTGAGGAATGTAAACATGTGCATAAATATCATATAATCAGATTTAGATTATAATATATTTTACGATTGGATAAAGAAGAACTACATAAATATCCATGTAAAGTACAAGTACCTCAAAACTACTTAAGTACAGTACTTGTGTACATGTGTTTGGTTACTTTGCAGCACTGGTCGTATTATGTGAAGTTTAAAAATAAAGCTTCACGTAAAAAATAGAACCCAGCTACATGGAAAAAAGATGAGTTTGAGGAAGTTCAAGGACAAAGTCTCTTTAAATAAAATGTATAACCAACAAATATAATGAAAAATATAAATGGACAACCCAGATCTAAAAGCCAGGGGTTTCCAGCTGCCAGTCTGATTTACACATATCCAGTATAATACTTCACATGTTTATTTATAGTCTGGAACTGAAGTGTCACAAGGCACACGTATATATTTTTTTATTTTTTCAATTAATCTTTATTGCAAATTGACAACGTACAGAGTATCAACAGCAGGTGCATGCATACCTATGAAAGATTAAAGAAACTAAATAAAGCAAAATAAAACACAAAGTGGAAAAAAGAACGTGTTAACAACAATAATTGAAATTAAATAATTTTTTAAAATCACACTCCTCGTCTTGTTTTTTCTTTTTTTTATGAGGGAGAACTCATGACATATATTCTTACATTTCCTGAATGAAAACAAAAAAATATATTTTTTAGTAAATTTACATTTCCATGTGTGAAATTTGGCTGAAGCTGTGAAATTACATTATGGAAAATGGGTTATTACCATATCACTACAACCATAACTGAGTTTATTAATGTATATAATAAAAAAACAACCTTAGAATATACTGTGAACTACATCACCGTTTCCTCGGTTCTCGTGTGAAACTACGGGCCCTCGGCCGTTGTGAAGCCGGCTGGAGCAGGCAGCAGCCCGGACACCACAGGACGGAGGAGTCGGTCAGACCTCCATGGATGGATGTAGCCTGAAGGGACGAAGCTGAGCGTTTAGCCCGTATTCTTGGACAAAACACGGGTAAGTTTTAGCGCATATTCGTCACTTAGACGGCGGGGGTTTGTCTTAAAAACGATATACACACCTGTTTTAAACATATATGCATCTGTCTTGTTAAAATAAAACCGGAATGAGGGTTTTTTTATGGAGAAAAGCCGACAGAAGCTACTGCTGCTACCAGCAGGTCAGGGAGTGTCCGACTGACAGCTGTCAAATACGAGCTGTAAAAGTGACCGTGAAGGCAGCATTTACAACTTTAATATGGCTATAAACGTGTTTGTGTCGTAGTGAGCATTTACTGATATTTAATGAGCTTCGGTTGATGATAATGAGCCAGTTTAGTCTCATTCTAGAGAGTCTCATCGTTTGCCCTTTAAATTGAGATAGGGGCTACTTTCATATCGCCCCTTCTTTTTCTAAAATGGCCCAATCATATCGAATCACTGATTATATTAATGTCACTATCGTAACCCTTTTTTCTTAAATATTGTGCACTTTTAATTTAATTTTTTTTTTTTTACATAAAACGTGTGTTTTATGTCGCGTCGTCGTAAACACGCGTAATTCCGCGTTTCTCCTGCTGCACAGTGAACCAGAGGTCGGGGCGCTGTGGAGCAGAAATTACGCAGCCGGATCAGGGTTTTTACGACAAATTCGAAGCACAGGCGAGATACAAAAAGCGTTTTATTAAAATAAACGCAATATTGAAGAAAACAAACACCCCGTCGGGACGGAAAACAACTGTGACTTTAATATAAACACTGTGTTTTATTGATTGGTACATGATGCATAAAGAAAAGGCGAAATAAAAGCAGTCCGTATCTGATTTTAGGTTTAACTCTGTGACACTGGAGAGTCTCAACAGAGGATAGGAGGCAGTGTGAGAGCCAAAAAATCCTAATGGGTGATGATTTACGGTGATTTAGAGAGGCCTGATCTTCGTTACATTAATTAACATCTGATCCAGGTGGTTTGTCCTCATTTTTATCCGATTTATTTAATCCGTCTGCAGAGAAGATGTCATGTGAGGCCGCTGCCACACCCATGCTGCGATTTATTCTCATTCCAACACACAAAAAAGATTTAAATAGCCCCATTTATCAGAACTGAGATTTATACTTTTAATCTTTATGTGAATAGAATTATTATTTATTATATTTTAATATTCGATTATTATTAATATTGAACATATGTATATTCGTTTTTTAAAAAGATTTAAAATAACAATATGGTTATGGTTCATTGCATATGTGCACACTTCTCATGGTTATACATATACATATATCATATCTAACATATAGAAGAAACACACTATGCACACATATTATATATACATATATATATATATATATATGCGTGTGTGTGTGTGAAGGAGTGAAGGATAGATCTATAGACATACATATAATACAGTTATAGTACAATATAATACAATTATATATTATAGATATATTATGAATTATAAAACCATCTAAATATACAATATAAGAATAATTAATAATATAATACAAGTATAATAAATGTAAGCTATAAGTTAAGATATTGAATAAAAAGTATATATGGGCCATTCTACTGAATTGGTGCAAACTGCTGTCCCCGGACAAAAAAAATAATTAAAAAATCATTTAAGTTTTTCAATATTTACTAATATCCCGCAATTATCTATTGAAACCCAAAATGATATTTAAGATATCAGTATGCTGGGTACTTTACATTGGAGGTGGCTGTCCCCAACCCCAACTCCTAAATTCATGAAAATGACAGCGAAATGATTTTTGTAAATTTTTCTACTGTTGATTTTACAAGTGTCTTTTTGATTTATTTGAAAGTCAAGTGTAAAAACATAAATTGGTTTTATCTATTTGATGATGAAAATGTATGTAAAATATCTTGTCCCTTATTTTCTTGTCACTACCGAAACGTTGTAGGTTTTAGTCCATAGGCTAAGACTGATTTAAGCCACACCTCTAATTGTTTTATCAGGAAGTATTCCTTTGTCCCTCTCATATTTTGGCTGCATGGTGAGTAGCTAGCTCTGATCATTTTGAAGAAAAGGTTTTCAAAAGTCTGAAAATCAGTGTGTAACTTTAAGAGACGTCACTACCGAACACATATTTCCTGCATTTAAACAAACTTTTTTTGGTTTTATGTTTTTTATGTGTGTGCAATAGTTCAGAAAAGTGCTAGCTAACCATGTGCTGATTAGCCTCTTTAAGCTAGGCTCAAAGTTAGCTAAAACTGTCACTAGCGAAACATCTGGTGTTGTTTCGGTAGTGACAAAATGGAAACTCCTCCCTCTGTTGGTGGAAACTCCCCTTTACTTGCCCTTTACCTGCTGTGTATGAACATATGTTTTTGAGTGCACACACAGAACAGTCACCAAGGAATGTGAAGAGATATTTGCTGAAACTGACAGAAAGTGTATTGGATTACAAATGAAGACCGCACCTTTAAGTCAGCAGGTTCAATTAGTTCCATTGATCAGGCTCAGATTGCCACTGCTTTCTAATTACTGACTTCTTAAAATGTGTCGGTAATGTTCATTTCTATGGTTAACTTATACAGGGAGAGGGACAGTATGCCAGCAGAAACAGGAGCAGAGAGACTGAGGGAGGACAGAAAAGGGTTGAGGGATGACCCTGTGAAGCACAAAGAGTACTTAAAAAAGGAAAGGGAAAGAAATAACAAGCGAAGGGAAGAGGGAAAGTTGAAGAGTGTCATGCAATTATCTGCAAGGGAGCAAAGACAGCAAAGAAAGGAATGGAGGAGAAGACAGAAAAAACACCGGATGATGAAAAGACAGAAAGAAGTAGCTGTTTCCAGGGACACGCCACCCAGCACTTAAACAGTTTATATTGTGACATGTTTTCTTTTTTTAGGTAGAAACTCACTGCCAGTCTTGTCAACACCGAAACTATCCAGTGAGGTGTAATCTGAAATTCAAGCACTGTGTTATTTTCAGATATTTAATGTCAGATGTGCTGTCACTACCGAAACATGGGATGTTTAGTCAAAAATAAAGCCTATTGAATTATCAACTAAGATATTGTGATGGTGTTTGGTTCAATCTGTATTAAAACTAATAAATCCTTAAGTTTGTAATCATTATGAATAACTTTATGTCCTTTTCAAAGAAAAGTTGGATTCAAAATCCAATTATTCTGATAAATCACTTTAAAAAATTGTTATAATTATATCATTTTTAATTTACCTGAGAATTTTGAAAAATAAAATTTAAAAAATATATTTACAAGGTAGATGTAAGCAAAATCTTAATAGATTAATATAAGTCTTTTATAAGTGGTATATCATTGTGTTTTGGTAGTGATACATTTTGGGAGAGGAAACATATTCCAAAAATGTATGAAAATACAAAATGAGAATTAAGTGTACAACTACTAGAAATGTGTACCTTGGATATTATACAACTAACCTTCATGAAAAGTTTTGGGGAAAAGACACATTTATTTCAAGATGTTTCTAACTCTGACTTTGCACCAATTCTATAGAATGGCCCATATACTGTGTATATATATATATATATATATATATATATATATATATATATATATATATATATATATATATATATATATATATATATATATGGAATTATCCATCATCCATATAATTCTAAATGTAAGGATGTTTTGTTTATAATTACAGATCAAATTAATGTCACTTTCTTGTAAAACAGTTGCAGTTTGAGGTGTTACCATATGATCAGTCAGTTATCTAAATAATAACATCCAGGCTTTAAAGCACCAGGATATTCTTGGAGGAATTAATTCTTTGGTTTTAAACTCACTAGATGGCACCAGATTTCAGTATTAAATTACTTTGAGCCAGAGGTGTTTATAGTTTTCACTAACTGGATATTTACCTTAAACATGCAGTTAAATCTTTGATACATGCTGTAATGAAGTACCGGTATCTGCCCTGGTTTTCTATGCATCAAGGCCTGTTATATTATTATAGCATATTATATTACTAGTTTTTAATCACTAAATACAAGCACATGTGAGAGCATTTTAATTTTTCATTTCATTGAGACAATTTGTGAGACTTTGGGGTAGATTAATAATAAAAGTGCTGCATCATAATATTTGGCACCTTTCATATAATATCCATATTAAATAATACAATAGAATATTAATGTTTATTATCTTGTAAAAATTAAAATCATCATAAAGTAACTAAAGCTGTTATTAATGTATTGTTTTAGAAAGTAAAAATATAGTGAAGTATGAAGTGATATCACATGGAAATACACAAGTATCTCAAAATTGTACTTTAGGACAATATACACTCAGCGGCCACTTTATTAGGTACACCATGCTAGTAACAGGTTGGACCCCTTTTGCCTTCAGAACTGCCTCAATTCTTCGTGGCATAGATTCAACAAGGTGCTGGAAGCATTCCTCAGAGAGTTTGGTCCATATTGACATGATGGCATCACACAGTTGGTGCAGATTTGTCGGCTGCACATCCATGATGTGAATCTCCCGTTCCACCACATCCCAAAGATGCTCTATTGGATTGAGATCTGGTGACTGTGGAGGCCATTTGAGTACAGTGAACTCATTGTCATGTTCAAGAAACCAGTCTGAGATGATTCCAGCTTTATGACATGGAGCATTATCCTGCTGAAAGTAGCCATCAGAAGTTGGGTACATTGTGGTCATAAAGGGATGGACATGGTCAGCAACAATACTCAGGTAGGCTGTGGCGTTGCAACGATGCTCAATTGGTACCAAGGGGCCCAAAGAGTGCCAAGAAAATATTCCCCACACCATTACACCACCACCACCAGCCTGAACTGTTGATACAAGGCAGGATGGATCCATGCTTTCATGTTGTTGACGCCAAATTCTGACCCTACCATCCGAATGTCGCAGCAGAAATCGAGACTCATCAGACCAGGCAACGTTTTTCCAATCTTCTATTGTCCAATTTCGATGATCTTGTGCAAATTGTAGCCTCAGTTTCCTGTTCTTAGCTGAAAGGAGTGGCACCCGGCGTGGTCTTCTGCTGCTGTAGCCCATCTGCCTCAAAGTTGGACGTACTGTGCATTCAGAGATGCTCTTCTGCCTACCTTGGTTGTAACGGGTGGTTATTTGAGTCACTGTTGCCTTTCTATCAGCTCCAACCAGTCTGGCCATTCTGCTCTGACCTCTGGCATCAACAAGGCATTTCCACCCACAGAACTGCCGCTCACTGGATATTTTTTCTTTTTCGGACCATTCTCTGTAAACCCTAGAGATGGTTGTGTGTGAAAATCCCAATAGATCAGCAGTTTCTGAAATACTCAGACCAGGCACCAACAACCATGCCACGTTCAAAGTCACTCAAATCACCTTTCTTCTCCATACTGATGCTCGGTTTGAACTACAGGACATTGTCTTGACCATGTCTACATGCCTAAATGCACTGAGTTGCCGCCATGTGATTGGCTGATTAGAAATTAAGTGTTAACGAGCAGTTGGACAGGTGTACCTAATAAAGTGGCCCAGTGAGTGTATAACTGTACTATCTATCTATCTATCTATCTATCTATCTATCTATCTATCTATCTATCTATCTATCTATATATATATATATATATATATATATATATATATACAGCATAGTGCAGTGTAATAATTTCACTTTCTATTCCACTACATTAATCTAAAGCTTTAGTTACTTTAAGATTATATTTTACAATAAATGATTAACCTTAGATATTCTACATATAGTCCTAAATTGAATTGAATTTTCTCTTTTAAACTCATTGATAAACTAAAACACTCAAATGTTCCCACGTGTATTTAGTGATTAAAACAAGTAGTATAATACAACATAGTCTGTATAATATATACAATTTGCTGATAATATTCATAATTTTTAATTCAGGGCTTTTGTAACAGAGTATTTTTCAACATCAGTTTTTACTTTTACTTCATCCACTGCTGATAAAAACTAAAATTAACTTGTCTTTGGTTTGTACTTGACATACCCATTTATAACTGCCAGCAGTGGTGGATCATTGCTTGAGTTGAGTAATTGCTGTTTTTTGTGTGTAAATCAGATAAATTAATCAATTAACAATAAGTCCTGTTGGATCTGGTAGCTGACATTTGTCATATTTATTCTAAAAATAAACCAAATATTGATTTCTACTGACTGAACTGATTAATCAACATAAAGATGAGTCCTGACACAGCACTTTGTACCTTAATCCTTCATTCAGCTATTTATGGACACATCATTTCTCAGATTCCTCCTTACAGATGCTAAACTTCAACATGTCTTCTACACAGTATTTATCATCTTTTATCATAATGGTTACCTTGAGTGAAGAGGTGGATTCATTCGTCCCAAACTCCTGGTGTGTCACCTCTGTTCCTGTCAACCAGCGAGTGGTGACGCTGGTTGTCTTTATTGTCCGTGAGGAGGCAGCTGGTTGATTCTGTTGATTCTCTCTCTATTATTTCCTCAGTAAAGGGAGATAAGGCCCCCTCACCTCCCTCCTCTTCCCTTTTTTCTGACACACATTCACAACACTCCTTTTCGGGTTCTGCCTTCCTCATTTGCATAAAACGGTGCAAAGAGACTGCAGAGGTTTATTTGTGTCCCTGAACGTCCCCGACTGTTCATAACTCTGAAATCTTAGCCTCTTTATTGTTTCTGTCCATTCAGGATAAAACCGAGTCCAGGGACGCTGTAGACCAGAGGAATTAAACTCAGTTTGATCCTGGGTCACATCAGTGTTCTGGTTTCCCTCAAAGGACCAATTATAAAGATCATATATATGTATCTATGTATTATTATTATTATATATGTTATATTAGATAATTGCCTCTCCACTCATAATAGTGCTGGTGACAATTTGTTAAAAATCTGCTGATGCAGAAATAATGTTCTATTGTTGTTAGTGTCTAATTATTAAAATGCTGCAGTAAAACATGTCAAATCATCACAGATATCTAGAGACTCATACAAGAATATGCTGATAACCACTATTAACTATTGGATTTATTTCATGGATGTTTTAAAGATTGGAATCTATGGTTTTGTGTTGCTATGCTAAATATTAAAGAAGAGAAAGAACAAGAAAGTAATGACAGATGTACTTCAACAAAGGAAAATAAGAAAAAACAGAAACTTTCCTGTTTTTAAACAACCTTTGTGGCCGATTGAGAAAAGATTTAGGAGTTAATGAAGTCGTACAAAGACAACGTGACCAGTGTGTCTCTGTTAAGTTCAAACATTTATTCACTGTCCATCTCTCAATAAATCACACGGGTCACATATGCTATAGATTGTCGTCCTGGTCCTGGATTTTTATCAGGTGCATTATTCAGCCGGCTCATTTTTTTTTTGTTCAACTGCGGAAACACAACTCTTCCAACGTCCGTCATCAGCCTTTAAGCTGGCAGCTTTTAGACAGAAACCCCTGCAGCATTTAGCTTCCACTGCAAAAAAGATGACAACACAGGAATAGAGGGAAAACAAAGAAGAAAAAGGCCCAGCCACGCAGTTAGCTGATAAAAGGAAGTTAATCCTCACTGTGGCCTGGTCCTAACACCAGCTGCTGGCTGTGGTTTCAGCTCGCTGGGTTACACAGCATCACCTGGACCGTTTGTCTGAAAACTATGATGAAACTGAACTGAACTGGTTGGAAACAAAGAGTTCCGTCTGTGATTTGTATGTAAATGAAATGGCAGCTAAAGGGTTAAAACTGGTTGTTATGATCCAGGCTGAAAGCTGATTTTAAAAGATTTAACAAAAAAAAAAAAAAAATTAGAAAAGGTTAAAGGTCAACAACAGCTGACCGTCAATATGAAAACTAAATGAATTTTTCCTTGCTGAAATTCATTTAAATATCCCTCTGTGTTTCCTCAGACTGTTGATCTGTGGTGGAACTAAAGCAGCAAAAAGACAAAAAAACACTTAAGGTTCAAACCTTAAATCTACTGAAATCAAGTAATTTTAAACTTCATTTTAGCATCAGATCCTAACCCTAACCCCCCAATTTTAAAGTTTTGGAACACATATTTTTACATTTTTATTGAAATGTAATCAGATTAATTCCAATGAAGAGCTTCTAGATTTATTAGAGCCCTATATATATTTACTGTATATGACAGCTGAAAGTGTATTAATACTGTCCCATGTTTCAAAACACTCAATCCACAGAGAAACATACATTGAGCTTTAAAACAAGCAGTCATGACTTCCGTGAAGTTGTGATGTCACTACTATACAGTCACCACCAACACCCCCCACAGCCATTTAAAGAGGAGGAGGAGAGGCTTAGAAAGAAGCTGGAGAAAAGAAGTGGAAAACTATACTGAGATGATGTTTACTGCTTCAAATCTTGTTGTTGATGTCAAAATTCACAATAAAAACAGGAAAGTGTAGAATATGGGACATTTAAATTGTACAAAAATAATCAGTTAACTACCCAACGACCCAAAAAAGACAGATATAAATGTTCAGGATAATGTATCAAGTACTAGTTACCAACTTAGACATCCAGCTTTTCTACAGTAATGGACTTAAATAAAGTGTGTAAAGTTGATCCAACCAAGTTTCTCTGGTTAATTAACCCCCGTCTGTATATCAGCATGGATGAAGCCTGATGTCTGGGTCTTTTCTAGGACTAGAGCTAAGCAGAACCCCATGATCTAGACCTAGTTAGTCAGGAGTTCATCCTACAGCAACATAACCCACATCAGACCTCTGGGCTGTCACATGGCACATTAAACTAGGACCATTTAGAGAAAAACTCAACAAATCAACGTGTTCTAATATATATATAAACTTAAAATAAAATATTTTGCAAGTTTACTTTTTCAGTGATGGCCTACAGGAGACATGTTTAAAAAAATTTAATAAAAAAAATTTGTGCAATAATAAGACATGTGGTGCTGTTTTTTTTTTACTTACGTTTTTTAAATTCTTGAACTAATGATGTGTTCAGGTAGGCTACTTTAGTGGAAATATAACAGATTTGCTGTAAGATTATATCTACATGGCAGCACTATCACTCTGGCTGAATAAATGCATCACAGAACTAAAATTTGAATAATCATGATTTCAATATTGACCAAAACAATCATGATAATGTTTTTTTTCCATAATAATTCCATTTAAAAATCCAAGCAAATTGTCACCAGCACTATTATGAGTGGATAGGCAATTATCTAATATAACATATAATACAAATAATAATAAAAATAATACATGGATAGATACATATATATGATCTTTATAATTGGTCCTTTGATGGAAACCAGAACACTGAAGTGGCCCAGGATCAAACTGATGATTTAACGTGTCACCTGACGTAAAAGGACAGCAGCAGCCAATAATGAGGAGGACATGTGTGATGATAATGACTGGCAGGTTTATTTAGAGGGGGGTGTGTTGCAGGCTTTAGGACCCAGCAGGTCCGTCTGGGCCTGCCCGTGCTCCCTCCTGCAGAAGCAGCTCAGACACTAGCGCAGTGCTGCCGCTCAGCTGATGCCTGCTTCCATCCTACCGTGCAGCTCTGCTGTTTTTCCTCATTTTTCTGCCCATCGGAGGGGGAGGGCGGTGGGGGGTCGCCACCACCCGCCCCTCACTAACTTCCTGCCGGCTTCCAGCAGCACAGAGGAGGGACGGGGATTCTACTGAGGGTTTACTGTAGGATCCTGTAGAGATCCTCTCCTCTCCAGCAGCATCCTTCCTTCCTCGACCCCCTTCTGTCTGGATCCAGTAACACTCCCCTCCTTCAGTCACTTCTGTGGGGGTGGGGGGGGCTCGGCGACAAGGAAACATGTCACATACTAGGAGGAGCACGTACTCCAGGGTGAGTGTGTGTGTGTGTGTGTTTCTAGGTCCCAGACATGTGAATGAATGGGCCAGACTGTGGCGTTTTAACTTTGTCCCGATCGGTGCATCATCGATTAGTTTCAGTCTGTCATCCATGTTGAATAGAAGGGGTTTGGGATGGTTTTCAGTCGCCTCTTTGTTGGGGTTCAGATCCCTGTGATGACTCGGTGGATGCTGTGAAACAGAAGGTGATCGGTTTGTTATCAGCAGATAAAACACTTCCTGTTCGTCATCAGGAGGGATGACATCAGTGCTCCTCATACCTGGAAAACTGGAACCTTTCTGCTCCTTTGTTCTCCTTCAGATCAGAGAAACTTCTAAATCAGAGGAGTTAAACTCAGTTTGATCCTGAGCCATTTCAGTGTTCTGGTTTCCCTCAAAGGGCCAATTATAAAGATCATATATATATTGTTTGTATGTATTGTTATTATTATATATGTTATTATATTCGATAATTGCCTCTCCACTCATAGTAGTGCTGGTGACAATTTGGTGACAATCAAGTTTTTTCAGAATTTAATCTGTGAATCATCACAGATATCTAAAGATTGGAATCTATGGTTTTGTGTTTCTATGCTAAATATTAAAGGATAGAAAGTATCCTTCAACAAAGGAAAATAATTGGGTTGACACATGTTCTAAAGGATCAACACCGGTGATTAGTTTGCAAGTTAGACGGTTAATTTTGACAAGGATTTTTGGATCTTTTTAGTCACAATTACAAGTTAGTAACCATGTAACCATGTTACAAATCCTTTGCATCAGAAGACTGAGAGAGAGATTTTCTACCATATTTGGTAGAAATACATGAGTTTACTCTGTAGTTGCAGCTTTACTTTTAAGATGAATGTTATAATGATGAAAATAAATCATCTTTTCAAAAGTTGCTTAATTTAATCTGTTTTCTGCTTTGCTGCTCAAAATTTGATATCTGGAGTTTTCAGGTTGCTTCTTTAAAACAACATTTGATCTGTTGAGAAAAATTTTGTTCATGAATAGATCGTCTCCGAAATTTACACCAAGCTTAAGAAATGCTTTCAGTCGTTCAGCAAAATCTGTTTTGGTATCATGAAACTGAGAAAATTATGGCTAAAACATTAGCTAAGTGACACTGACTCAACCTAGGATCAAACAAAAGAAAAAAAAAGCTAAAATTGAACTTTTACTAAATATTTTGTTCATATAAGGGAAAAATTAACACTGTTGAAGCTTCTTTTTATTGATAAAACAAAGCCAAAGCATCAGGGCCTGCTGTGTTTGTTTCATCACAGCATGCTGAGGAGTTTATTTCCCTGTTCTTATCGTCTCTGGAAGCTGGCGTGTGTTGTAGTTGGAGTAGGATGGCACTAAATAATTCAGCAAACCCTCCTCAGGCATGAACAGGTCCAGGCAATAACTGAACAACACTCACTGCTTTATTACTGACTGTAAGTTTTAATTATTTTATGACTCAAGAGAAGACATGACGTATGAATCCTACTGGACGTTTGTTTGCAGATTGTTGACAGGTGGTTTTAGCCGTGTTGTCTCCCTAAAAGCTTCTTGTCTTGGGTGTTAAGTGGTTTGATGACTTTAAACACATGTTAAAATCTAAACAGGATTCAACGTGACATAAAAAGCAAAGATGCACATTACCAGTTAACCCTCTTCTGTATAGTGTTGCCATACTGTATGTCAACAATTACTTTATCTTTTATATCCTTTATCAATTACCTTATCTTATATTTTTTTTAAAGCTGTGATATAAAATCTATTTTTACAGTTAGGTCTAAAAATGGGGCTTTTATTTTGAAGGACATACAATTAATGAGGTCAAATGACCAGGATATCCTGTTTGCATGAACATTTGTCATGTGAATATCACTGTCACAACCGAAGGTTTAAAATTTTAATCAAATAAAAAATTTTACTTGAATTTATTTAATTTTTAATTCAATTTAATTTGTTTCTAATGTGCGTCTAATGTGTTGTTTCAAGGTGTCAACAATATCCAAATATGATAAATTCCTAGTGTATACAACCTAATGGAGTCCCATTGACTTACATAACATGAAACTATCCCGAGACTATGGTTACTACTTTTTTCTTATATTTCTTAAATATATCTCTTATTTAGTAATATTAAGTAATAAAAATACTAAAGTAATAAAAGCATTCAAAACATTTTACCTGTCTAATTAATATTTCATGCAATAAGAAGTAATTAAAAGTTAGTTTTCAAGCAAAGCTGCCAAGATGATTACTCCAGGTTCTTAAATGGGATAATTTGCTGTTTTCTTGGTTTAAATTTGTTTTTTATTTTTTTTTATTTTAAATGTTGGTGTTTTAGATTGTTTGTCAAATAATAGACATTTGATGACATTTTCTTGTTCTCTAGAATGTTGCTGGCCATTTTAAGTAATAAAAAGATTCAAAACATTTTTTTTTATCATGTATAAGTAATATTTAATGATTTAATGCAGTAGAGGGTTGAAAATGTCTCTTTCCCTTGTGGCAAGGAAGAGAGCCTAGTTTATACTTCTATAGATATTAAGCATTTAAGATTCTGTGTTGAAGGAAATTCCTTGCTTCCTCTTCACAGGAGCAATCGTATGCCAGACAAAAAACAAAGTCAAGACAGAAAAAAACAGGCAAAGAAACATCATCTTAACCCATTGAAGGTCATGTCATATTTTTCCATTTTCTAGTATTTTCTTTGCAGCAAATATCGGCTGTTATAGTTGTCTGCACAAATCAGCCCATAAATAAAAACCTATTCATCCCATGTTGTTGGGGGATTATTCTATAGACTTGAATGATTAAATAGAATCATACATGTCAGGGTTGAAAATCATAATAATCTAAATAAAATGACTCTATGGGCAGGTTTGTCTCACCATGTTCTCAGGAGGAAGTTGATGACGTCATGACCGTATATAAACTGGCTGCGATAAACCAATCAGAGAATATGTAGAGTGAACCTGGCAGTAATAAACCCATACGTTATGCATATAATAGGTACGCTGGCAGCGATTAACCAATTAGGGAATATCACATAATGTGTAATATGTACGTATGCTGGGAGTGATAAACCAATCAGAGAACAATACGTAATATGTATAGTACACACGCTGGGAGTGACAAACCAATCAGAGAATATTATGTAATACTTATAGTACATACGCTGGAAGCAATAAACCAATCAGAGAACAATTCATAATACGCATAGTACGTACGTGGCAGCAATAAACCAGTCAGAAATCAATACGTAATACTACAGTACGTATGCTGAGAGTGCCAAACCAATCATAGAATATTACATGATATGTACAATAAGTAGGCTTGGCAGTGATGAACCAATCAGAGAATATTACATGATATGTACAATAAGTAGGCTTGGCAGTGATAAACCAATCAGAGAATATTACGTAATACTAATTACGTAATAGTACTATATACGTACGTATGCTGGTAGCGATAAACCAATCAGAGAACGTTACGTAATATTCATAATATGTACGCTGGTAGTAATTATCCAATCGAAAAACAATATGTAATACATTTAATACATAAGCTGGCAGCAATAAAGCAATCAGAATAATACGTAATACGTATAGTATATACGCTAGGAGTGACAAACCAATCAGAGAACAATTCATAATACATATATAGTACGTACCTGGCAGCAATAAACCAATCAGAAATCAATACGTAATACTACAGTATGTATGTTGCAGCGATAAACCCATCAGAAAACAATATGTAATACGTACAGAATGTACGCTGGCAGCAACAAACCAATCAGAGAACAATTGATAATGTGTATATAGTACGTATGCTGGCAACGATAAACCAATCAGAAAAGAATACGTAATACGTACGTATGCTGGCAACTGTAAACCAATCAGAGAACAATTGATAATGCGTATATAGTACATATGCTGGCAACAATAAACCAATCAGAAAAGAATACGTAATACGTACGTATGCTGGCAACTGTAAACCAATCAGAGAACAATTGATAATGCGTATATAGTACATATGCTGGCAACGATAAACCAATCAGAAAAGAATACGTAATACGTACGTATGCTGGCAACTGTAAACCAATCGGAGATCAATACGTAATATGTATAGTACATACGCTAGTAGCGATTAACCACTCAGAGGATAATACGTAATATGTATAGTACAGGGGTTTTCAAACTCATTGATTGTGAGCCTCCCCTTGGAGTAGGTAAAGACAACTGAGTCCCCACCCCGCCCCAATAATAAATAACTGATAGCCTTGTGCTTTTTTTTTTTCCAATTGTCTCTTTCTTTATAACAAAGTACATTAATTAAAAACATCATTAATAACATTTAAAATATGATAAAATAAAATATTTCCATCTTATTGTAGGCTACTTTTACTGTAACATTACAAACAGAAGGCCTATCCAAATCATTGCTTCACATCTTCAGTGCCAAAAACAGTTGACTACACCTGCTGTTTGAAATCAACACCCTCTTGCCCTGTCAATAAATGGTATAATAGTAGGCTCTACTTTTAATATTGAACAGTCTTAAGAGTAAATTTATAAATGATTGTTCTCAACAACAGACATCAACTGAATTACACAGATGCCAATGTAAAATTGAACTCAAGTCAACAACAGATGTCAACTGAAAAAAAAACATGAAACAAAGATCACCTGCTAAACAGATGTCAACTGAATTAATGTCATCAGAAAGAACATATTCCAAAATTTAGCTGTTGGGCTAATTGTACACATTGTAAACCTGTGTAAACAATTATGTGTTGATGAGTATGTATTTCTGTTACTCACCTATGCTTTTAAGAAGCATTCTCAATGCGAGCAATGAGGCCATGCCTTTGATGCGCAGAGATGTTTGATGCAGGGTTGTGCAGAGGAGAGAAATAACCGCAAGTCATCCTGCACTTGTAGCCTTGAGCGGTATTTGTTTTTGATCAGGGTGAGTGTGGAAAACCCACATTCACATAGGTAAGTGGAGGTGAAATATGTAAACCTTTTATCCCTTGCACGTTGAAAGATGTTCACTGACTTCACGTTTCTGTGAAGAAATAGGGCCAGTGGGCCAGATTCAAACCTTTACTCCTTTTTTCTGGACCCTAGGCCGCATGTTTGACTCCCTGTTTTTAAGGAAGAACATTGCCATCATGAAAACATAGTAGGGCATGTATGTGTAGAATTGAATTTATTGTATTTCTCTTCTGATTTACATTTTCAATTACTTTGTTTCATGAGGGCATTACTGTATAATTATGTAAATGTTGAAGGTTTACTATTGATAAATGCTACAAAGCAAATATTATTTTCTCAATGCATTTAATACATTTAACCGCCAATCAATTAAATACAATTTAATCATACAATTAAAATACAATTAGTGTTTTTTGTCAAACATTAATGTATCATTGCTCACATGAAAAGAAAATTAACTCAGGTTTATTTGTATCACAGAATCACAGATTTGCCTCATATTAGAGGGATTTAGTCTGTACAGCAACACACCTTCAGCTGTCCTTCGACCCTCCACTCCAATAAAGAAAATCTTCCTTTAAAGAGGAAAAAAGAAAAATGATAGAAACATCAGGAAAAGCTGACAGAGGTCAGCTTTTCCTTTTCCTCTGTTGTGTTTGAACATGTGGTTATATAGGACAAAAACAACAGGATGATTGATTGTAGGAGGTTTACCCTGACAGAGAGATCTAGTATTGACGTTATCAGTATTATAAATATTAATATTCTTTTAGATGCTTTCAACATATCTTTTTTCACTTAAGTTAGACCAACTGCTGGCTGAATAATATTAATTCAAAACAATATTGTAAGGACAATGAGTTTTTTGACCAAAATAAATATAATTTAAATAACATAACTTAAATACCTATGTTGATGTTGAATTTTCTTTTAAATTTATAAATGCCTCCAATAGGCAGTGTCATCAAGAGATGTGGCACCAATTGTCATAGCTATGCTGACAATACACTGCTGTATATTTCCATGGCCCTAATGACTTTGGGCCATTTGATGCCAGAATTTTATCATTTAAAGAATATAGCCAGAGTTCACCCGTTTCTCTCTCGGGAAACGAAAGAGATGCTGTTGCAAGCTTTTATCTCCAGTCATATTGATTATTGCAATGCCTTCTTTCTGGTCCTCCTAAAAGAACACCTCAAGTCTACAACAATGTCATAAATAAGGTTAATGTTTCCTCCCAGCATTAAAGTTAAAGCCTTTGGTTCCCCAGTGAGTTTTATAGATTTATCTGGGAAAGTTCACCAGTCCATCGACTGGAGACAGTCCCTTTTGTGATGTAATATGACACATTGTTGAGAAAAAGGCTAACTTTAAGTGCGATACTCAAAATGCTAACTGTTCTGTATTAATTCCTGCCATTATGTCTTATTAAACTAATAATATAATATGTTAAATTTTCACAGGATAATTAAATCCATTAAAAAATGTACCTGCAAGTAGCTCTTTATTAATAATTTAATTAATAAATATGCAAGATGCAATTCAGGTCCTGGAAAAAAAATCTGTCCAGTAAATTCAATGACGTCAAAGATCCAGACAGACGCAAGTTTTACAATTTTTGTAATTGCGAACCGATCAGAGTCTCCTTTGCTCCCATCCTCCTCCTCGTTGACCCCCGGGCTAACACTGGCTGTGGTTGTTGCTGTTGTAGCATATCCCCGGCTCGTGCTTGCAGGGTCGCCATCTACCCCAGTAGCATCGGCTTCAGTGCTGATACTAGTAACAGCAGCAGTTGATGTTTTTATAAAGAAACAATCTAAAACTTTAACATTTTTAATCACCTCTAGACGCCTGGAATCTTTCTCTTTTTTAATTTTCGTCTTCGCGCAACCAATCAACTGATGTCTGTCCATTTTTCTTTTCTATTGCAGCTTTTTTTTTGATACGTTTCACCATCACCTAGGCTACAGTTGGACTGGCTCAACTGACAGGTTGAGAGGGGGGTTATGTCACATAAGCCATTTCTTACTTAGAATTATGATTTCGCTGCCTATTAGCCTATATTAGATTTTATAATAAATTATAGCCTATGTTACTATTTAACTAAGGCAATTGCCATTTAAGTGCACAAGAATTCACGAAAAATATTTTTAAAATTTTTGGCTGTGCCGTGTGCCCATATGGTTAATCCGGCCTTGGTAGTACGTACACTTGAAGCGATAAACCAATCAGAGAACAATAAGTAATATGTATAACACGTACGCTGACAGCGATAAACCAATCAGAGAACAATACGTAATACGTATAATATGTACGCTGACAGCAATAAACCAATCAGAGAACAATACGTAATACGTATAATACGTACGCTGACAGCGATAAACCAATCAGAGAACAATACGTAATACGTACGCTGACAGCAATAAACCAATCAGAGAACAATACGTAGACTGTACCTGGCAATAATAAACCCATACATAATACGTATAATATGTACGCCAATTAGAGAACATCATGTAATATGTAAGATAAACCGTACGTATGCTGACAGTGACAAACCAATCAGAGAACCATACGTAACACGTATAGTATACACTCACCGGCCACTTTATTAGGTACACCTGTCCAACTGCTCGTTAACACTTAATTTCTAATCAGCCAATCACATGGCGGCAACTCAGTGCATTTAGGCATGTAGACATGGTCAAGACAATGTCCTGCAGTTCAAACCGAGCATCAGTATGGGGAAGAAAGGTGATTTGAGTGACTTTGAACGTGGCATGGTTGTTGGTGCCTGGTCTGAGTATTTCAGAAACTGCTGATCTACTGGGATTTTCACGCACAACCAGGTTTCTAGGGCTTACAGAGAATGGTCCGAAAAAGAAAAAAATATCCAGTGAGCGGCAGTTCTGTGGGCAGAAATGCCTTGTTGATGCCAGAGGTCAGAGGAGAATGGCCAGACTGGTTGGAGCTGATAGAAAGGCAACAGTGACTCAAATAACCACCCGTTACAACCAAGGTAGGCAGAAGAGCATCTCTGAACTCACAGTACGTCCAACTTTGAGGCAGATGGGCTACAGCAGCAGAAGACCACGCCGGGTGCCACTCCTTTCAGCTAAGAACAGGAAACTGAGGCTACAATTTGCACAAGCTCATCGAAATTGGACAATAGAAGATTGGAAAAACGTTGCCTGGTCTGATGAGTCTCGATTTCTGCTGCGACATTCGGATGGTAGGGTCAGAATTTGGCGTCAACAACATGAAAGCATGGATCCATCCTGCCTTGTATCAACGGTTCAGGCTGGTGGTGGTGGTGTAATGGTGTGGGGAATATTTTCTTGGCACTCTTTGGGCCCCTTGGTACCAATTGAGCATCGTTGCAACGCCACAGCCTACCTGAGTATTGTTGCTGACCATGTCCATCCCTTTATGACCACAATGTACCCAACTTCTGATGGCTACTTTCAGCAGGATAATGCACCATGTCATAAAGCTGGAATCATCTCAGACTGGTTTCTTGAACATGACAATGAGTTCACTGTACTCAAATGGCCTCCACAGTCACCAGATCTCAATCCAATAGAACATCTTTGGGATGTGGTGGAACGGGAGATTCACATCATGGATGTGCAGCCGACAAATCTGCACCAACTGTGTGATGCCATCATGTCAATATGGACCAAACTCTCTGAGGAATGCTTCCAGCACCTTGTTGAATCTATGCCACGAAGAATTGAGGCAGTTCTGAAGGCAAAAGGGGGTCCAACCCGTTACTAGCATGGTGTACCTAATAAAGTGGCCGCTGAGTGTATACGCTGGCAGCAATAAACCCATCGGAGAACAACACATAATGCGTACGTATGCTGGCAGCTGTAAACCAATCGGAGATCAATACGTAATACGTATAGTACATACGCTGGCAGTGACAAACCAATCAGAGAACAATACGTAACACGTATAATACGTACGCTGGCAGCAATAAACCAATCGGAAAAACTGCTGCATTCACACCAAAAGCTGTGTGCATACATGGTTTTTATTTAGAAAACATTGTAGTTTAGTTAACAGATTAGACCAGCGGTCATCAAACTCTGCTGCGGTGCCAAGATCTCTTTTACAAGGGTGACCTGGCTAAGAGGTCAGCAAAACCTGATAAAACAAACAACTAAAAAAATAGGATGTTAAAATGTAAGGGTGCAGTTATTTACAATAAAAAAAAAATTAAAAATATGCAATACAAATAGGATGTTTAAAAAGCAAGGAGCAGCAGGTGACAATAAAAGATAAAATGTATTATTTATAGTGCTGTCATTTTAATGCGTTAATTCAATTAATTAATTACGCCACAATTTAACGCGTTAAAAAATTTAACGCAATTAATTATGAGTATCAACAGTGGCAAGCTCAGGGGTGAAAGTGAACCGGAACTGTCCGGAACTACTTTCCGTTAAAAGATTCATGACCAGAACGGCGTTCCGTTAAAAAAGGAGAAGAAGCTCCCTGTCAACATCCCATGTTAAATAAAGAAAACGATGAACTAAAGTCACATTCGTTACATTATCCGAGTGCTGGAACAATTCCAGTGGCTCGTTTCAGTGTAATCTACACTGTTTCGGTGTCTGTCTGTGCCGTTTGGCACAGTGCGACAATTCTGAGTGTCTCTGGTTGCTATGCAACGCGAGGCGAGCCGAGCTGAACAAATGCGTTTCTGGTTGGTCGATGGACACGTGGTCACGTTATCAGCATCGCTAATTCTGATTGGTTCAAACCACACGTGTTTGCTCTCACTGAGCAAAAACTATGTTGGCACAATGCAGCGCAAAATATACGACTTCTATTATTCATTTTTTAATTGCTATATTGAGCTTAAGTGACTATTTGAGACAGCCTTATTTTATTTCAGAATTTTATTTATTTAACTGTATTTGTTTTACATTTCTGAATAATGCACCTGGTCTAACTGATTTAATGTGCTGGACCTTTACTTTTGGATTTAATTCATGAAGCACAGTTCACCAATAAATAATTGGATCTTCTCTTCTTACTGTATTCAATTGATTAGTCATGCACTACAAATTATTAATATCCTAGAATTCAAATTATCAGGAGACCTTTAAAATGTGACTAATTCGATTAATTTTTTTAATCGACTGACAGCACTAATTATTTATCATATTACATCACCATGAACCAGAGGCTGAGGAGCTGTTAAAATCTGATATTGAACTCCTATTTCTTCAGCAAAGACACTATATAATTGTTACCTGACTGGCTATAGCATATTTATCCAACCCAAGGCCCGGGGGCTCAATCTGGGCCACCACCTCATTTTCTGTGTCCCCTCCAGAGCTTCACAGACTTGTGTGATTTATTGAGAGATGGAAAGTGAATAAATGTTTTCAGAGACACACTGGTCACGTTGTCTTTGTACAACTTCATTAACTCCAAAATCTTTTCTCAATCGGCCACGAAGGTTGTTTAAAAACAGGAAAGTTTCTGTTTTTCCTTATTTTCCTTTGTTGAAGTACATCTGTCATTACTTTCTTGTTCTTTCTATTCTTTAATATTTAGCATAGCAACACAAAACCATAGATTCCAATCTTTGAAACATCCATGAAATAAATCCAATAGTTAATAGTGGTTATCAGCATATTCTTGTATGAGTCTCTAGATATCTGTGATGATTTGACATGTTTTGCTGCAGCATTTTAATAATTAGACACTAACAACAATAGAACATTATTTCTACATCAGCAGATTTTTAATTTCTGTTTAAAAATCTTAGTAAATTGTCACCAGAACTATTAGGAGTGGAGAGGTAATTATCTAATATAATAACATAATAATAATAATATGTAGACATATATATGATCTTTATAATTGACCCTTTTAGGGACACCAGACCACTGATGTGGCCTGGGATCAAAGTGAGTTTAACTCCCCTGCTCTATGAAGAGGTTTCATATCAACTGTTGTATTAAAATCTTGTCCAGATTTGTAAAAATGCCAGTTTTTTTTGTTACTTAACCTTTATTTAAGCTTTTATGATAGCAGCAGATCCACAGTTCATGTGTAGGAGAGTGAGAACAGAGCTGTTGTATCTGCTTCCCTCTGTTGTTTTGCTGAGTCACCGTCAGTTTTAGCACAGCACTGTAAAATAGGTTATGCAGGATTATTTGATTACAAAATATTGCAGCCTGGGTAAATTCGCCCCTGCTGAAGTGATTTGCAGCCGTTTGTTCTACACACACACAAACACAGAGCTGGATTATGAAGTCTGGGGTGATTGTTGCCATGGAATTATCACAAAAATGTGGATCTTCAGCAAGAAGCCAGCAGCAGTGACATTTAAAGAGGGCAGCAGGAGGACAGGTTCTCACTCTCTGTGTGGTCCTGCACAGCTTGGCTGGTCAGAAGGACACCCAGCTACCACACTAACCTACTACACACCCAGCTACCACACTAACCTACTACACACCCAGCTACCACACTAACCTACTACACACCCAGCTACCACACTAACCTATTACACACCCAGCTACCACACTAACCTACTACACACCCAGCTACCACACTAACCTACTACACACCCAGCTACCACACTAACCTACTACACACCCAGCGACCACACTAACCTACTACACACCCAGCGACCACACTAAACTACTACACACCCAGCTACCACACTAACCTACTACACACCCAGCTACTACACTAAACTACTACACACCCAGCGACCACACTAACCTACTACACACCCAGCTACCACACTAACCTACTACACACCCAGCGACCACACTAAACTACTACACACCCAGCTACTACACTAAACTACTACACACCCAGCTACTACACTAAACTACTACACACCCAGCTACTACACTAAACTACTACACACCCAGCGACCACACTAACCTACTACACACCCAGCGACCACACTAACCTACTACACACCCAGCTACCACACTAACCTACTACACACCCAGCTACCACACTAACCTACTACACACCCAGCTACCACACTAAACTACTACACACCCAGCTACTACACTACACTACTACACACCCAGCTACCACACTAACCTACTACACACCCAGCTACCACACTAACCTACTACACACCCAGCTACTACACTAAACTACTACACACCCAGCTACTTCATGAAACTACTACACACCCAGCTACTACACTAACCTACTACACACCCGGCTACTACACTAAACTACTACACACCCAGCTACTACAGTAAACTACTACACACCCAGCTACTACACTAAACTACTACACACCCAGCTACTACACTAAACTACTACACACCCAGCTACTACACTAACCTACTACACACCCGGCTACTACACTAAACTACTACACACCCAGCTACTACAGTAAACTACTACACACCCAGCTACTACACTAAACTACTACACACCCAGCTACTACACTACACTAAACTACTACACACCCAGCTACTACACAAACTACTACACACCCAGCTACTACACTACACTACTACACACCCAGCTACTACACTACACTACTACACACCCAGCTACTACACTACACTACTACACACCCAGCTACTACACTACACTAAACTACTACACACCCAGCTACTACACTAAACTACTACACACCCAGCTACTACAAGCTAAACTACTACACACCCTGCTACTACACAAACTACTACACACTAAACTACTACACACCCAGCTACTACAAGCTAAACTACTACACACCCTGCTACTACACAAACTACTACACACTAAACTCCTACACACCCAGCTACTACACACTAAACTACTACAAATAAAAACTACTACACTAAACTAAACTACTACACTATACTACACACTAAACTACTACACTAAACTAAACTACTACACACCCAGCTACTACAAATTAAACTAAACTACTACACACTAAACTAGTAAAAACTAAACTACTACACACCCAGCTACTACAAATTAAACTAAACTACTACACACTAAACTACTAAAAACTAAACTACTACACACCCAGCTACTACAAACTAAACTACTACACACCCAGCTACTACAAACTAAACTACTACACACCCAGCTACTACAAACTAAACTACTACACACCCAGCTACTACACACTAAACTGCTACACACCCAGCTACTACACACTAAACTGCTACACACCCAGCTACTACAAACTAAACTACTACACACCCAGCTACTACAAACTAAACTACTACACACCCAGCTACTACACACTAAACTACTACACACCCAGCTACTACACACTAAACTACTACACACCCAGCTACTACACACTAAACTACTACACACCCAGCTACTACACACTAAACTACTACACACCCAGCTACTACACACTAAACTACTACACACCCAGCTACTACAAACTAAACTACTACACACCCAGCTACTACAAACTAAACTACTACACACCCAGCTACTACAAACTAAACTACTACACACCCAGCTACTACACACTAAACTACTACAAACTAAACTACTACACACCCAGCTACTACAAACTAAACTACTACACACCCAGCTACTACAAACTAAACTACTACACACCCAGCTACTACAAACTAAACTACTACACACCCAGCTACTACAAACTAAACTACTACACACCCAGCTACTACAAACTAAACTACTACACACCCAGCTACTACACACTAAACTGTACACACACAAATCACACAGAATGTGTTAAATGTCAAATGGTGTAACTGAAAAAGAATGATAAATCTTAAATATAAAATCATATAATCATGTGTTATAAGACCTTTTTAATCGAGTTAAACTATCTGCTACCAAGTTTTTAGGGTTACACCAGCAGTTTTGTCACTGACCCAAATACACACTACTCACAATAAGTTAGGGATATTGTGTGAGACTCAGTAGTTGATTTTGTACATTTTAGCGGTAATAAATATTAAATTAATGAAAATGGTGTTTCTTCTCAATCATTATTGGTATGTACATATACTATAATATACATAAGGGAACTTTTTCATTAAAATTCAGATCAAATAGTAAAAGCACTAAAAGCAATATCCCTAATTTGTTTTCAGTAGTGTGTATATGTCTGTGTGTGTATTTTATTATATGGTGTGCCTTGTGGTAAAAATCCACACATGCTAGTATAGTATATTATGGTAGTATATTATTTGTTTTTGTGTCATTTCCAGAAATTATTCTCTGAAAAATTACTGTTTATTGTCCCTCCATCAATAAAATAGGCCCCTGGCCATGTCCCTTCAGTTTAAGATCAGGTGGGATTGATCAGGGTCAGAGCAGCTTTAGATGGTTCCTACATCTGGATTCAACTTCTGTTTTTCTCTTATTCAAAACTTAAGAGAATGTTGCTGCAATGTTTGAAAGCTTCTTGCTGTTTGATCATTTAATTGTTTTTTTTATGTTTGACATTTGTTTTTATGTTTGACATTACAGAACCAAATTACAATGAACAATACTTATACATATTAGAAACATCAACATTCACTTCTCAGTCACAACATTTGTACATAATTTAATGGCTGTAAATACTTAGGAGTATTGAACTTATTGTGTTATGAAGTTTATATCACTGACGTATCCCCCTTCGTTGTCAATTGCCAGATTAATACCATTAATATACACAATTAATAATAAAGAATCTTTTCAAACATATCATGCCTTCCTTTTTGTATTTATATTACTCTCTCCATAGGGAACATTGCGAGCATTTGCTTCACCCAGTATGGAACACTTCTGTTGTTGGTCTTTTTCCACAACATTGCAATAGATCTTTAACCAACATTAATATTACTTTATTTTTATTGTATTTTTTGACCTTTTGAATATATTCCTAAGACAAAAATTGCAGGATCCATTGAAACATATTTTGGAGAATGTCAGGCCGGTCTTAGAAGCGGACTCAGGCACAGGGATGTCAATGAGCTCTTTTATTGAAATAACAAAAAACCCTTGACAGAGTGAGGCTATGGCAGGCTATGAAACAGGCCTAAACTAGGGAAAACAAAAATCACTCCAAAGGAGGCAAAACTCTAATCTGCGTTATGAAAATTTATCAAAATCAAAATTACTCACAATGAGGAAAACCAAAAGGTTGAAAAAACATTAACTGAAATATCTAAATCTCTAATCTGACATAAAAGTTATCAAATCAAAATCACTCATGAGGAAAATCAAAAGGCTGAAAAACATTAAATAAACTAAGGACTAGAAAACAAACGGCTATACTAAGAAATTTACAAAAAAAAAAAATCACTCAATCGAGGCAAAACAAAGAGACACACGAGCAACAAGACTATGACTGTGGCTGTGCAAGGAAAAAGGCTTTGGTGATCAATACTGGGACGAAACACTTCGGTACAAGACAAGGGGAGACGCAGACAAGATATACACCAGGTAATGGGGAACAGGTGGAAACAATCAGGGCGGGCAAGACAATCAGACCAGTGACACATGAGGAAGGGCAAGTGACCTGAAATGAGAGGAGAGTTATCTTTCAAAGTAAAACAGAACTCACAAGACATAACAACCCACAAGACCTCTCCGTTGTGTGACAGATATTTCCTTCTATTCCCTTTTTTTAACCTCCTCCCAACAAAATGTATCTTACTACATCGCCATAGATAATGGAATAATGTTCTCTTCATCTCAATACATTAGGTACACACATCTGGGATATAGTTGTTTAATTTAACTGGTGTAGTATAAACTCCCAACCATTTATACTGCAGTAATCTAAATGGAGTGTTGATTGATTGAGACTTAGTGCATATTGATTGCCAGTCTTCAGTCTTCTAATGATATGTGTCTAGATCTTCCTTCCACACTTCTTGTTTATGATCTGTACTTTCAACTGAAAGTGATATTTATATAGCTCCTCTATAGCACCTTTATTAAGCTGTTCTTAGACACAATTATTTCCAAGTCAGAAACTGGAGGTGTGTTTTGGTTCTACTAATGTAATTCCTAAGATGCAGGAATTTAAAGAAATGTTTTTTATCCATGTCATATTTATGCCTAATTTGTTAGAAGGACAACATGTCACATCTGAGCTGGGCAGATACAAATCTTCTCGTCGTCTCTTGGACGCCCACTTTCTGTATAAAACACGCTGATTTCTCCAGATAGGAGTGGACTGACATAATTGTTGTTTCTTGTAGTTTCTTTATCATAATCTTCACAATGGGATTAGTAGTTCTTTTTTTAATCAGGGTTGGCACTGTATCAGAGAAAGATACTGGGGCAAATGCAAACATTCATCTTTGTTGTAAAACAGAATTTAATAGTTCTTGGGTACTGCCCAATAATACCATGTTATATTTGGACATTTCAGACCTCCATTACTATATGGTAGGGATAACAAGGATAGTTGAATTCTAGCTTTGATTTTTTGCCAAATACAACCAGGTGTTTTAGTTTTAGACTGTACCAATGTTTCTGTACTGTGTGTGTGTGTGTGTGTAGACAACCAGCAGCGGCAGCAGCAGGATGAGTTCAGACGGCGGCGGGCGGCCCGTGAAGGTGGGCTCCCTGGTGGAGGTGATCGGGAAGGGTCAGCGCGGCACCGTGGCGTACATTGGAAACACGCTGTTCGCCTCGGGGAAGTGGGTGGGTGTCATCCTGGACGAGGCCAAGGGCAAGAACGACGGCACCGTGCAGGGAAAACGCTACTTCACCTGTGAGGAGAACCGAGGGATCTTCGTCAGGCAGTCACAGGTAAGGCTGTACAGTTAGATGAACTTTAACCTCTAAAATGACATGTCCAGACTTAATGCAGTATATCTCTACAACGACAGGGGTTTACTGAATGATCTTGGGTTTAAATAAAGCTAACACCTGTGAGATAGTTGTATCAGTGACAGGATCAATTTAACATGTACAGTGTTGAAGTACATCCAGCTAGAATAAAGCACAAAAGTTAAAAAATTATCTCCACCCAATAAAACCCATCTATTTAGTTTAAAAACCAGCTGAAAATCATGTGTTAGTAGCTCAATTCATCTATGGAGCAGTAAAGTAAAGTCTGATCAGTTACAATTACACTAAATGTCAGAATTACAAGGTGAACCAGACCAGTTTTAGACATGTTTTAGTACAGGTGTGTCCAGGTGTTATTTCATTAATATTATCACAAAATGCAGAAATCTACAGATTTATATTTTCTATAAATGTTTAGTTAATCTAATAATGTTTGATATAGACTTGTAGCTGAGTTTCTTGTTGACATGTTGGTGTGTTACATGAACATATTGATGCTGCTACTGAACTAGAAGGATTCATTATTATATAAGGCTGCTTTCCTTCTTCATGTCTGATGTATAGAGGCCTGATGTGAGATCAGGAAACTGACACGACTCGTAACCAACTAACGTTCTCATAATCCTGTAAAGGGTTTGAATCTCTGAAAATATTTTTGTAAGACTGAAAAGTCATTTTGAATCTCAAAAAAAGGTTTTAAATCTATGAAAAAAAATCTGAAAATGTTTTTCAAATATCATTTTACAGTGTTTCACCAATAGACTTTCAGAGGCTCAAATTAGTCACAGCTCAGTTTCAGTGTGTTTTGGTTGTGTTCTCTCTAGGCGTGAATTTGTTTTCCATGTTTGAAACCCTGTAAACTTCCAACATACAATATTTGCAAGACTGAAAACTCATTTTGAATCTTTGAAAAAAAGTTTTAATAGCCTGAAAAAACTATTTCAGGCTATTATATTGTTTGTTTTTATCACTGACAAATACATATGAGAGCATTTATTTTGTCAATCACTATGCAGCCAATTTTAGATACTTTCAATAAATTACTAATAATGTAGTACTACATTACAGTAATATTAATTAAGAGCAGATACCTTAAACAATTATAATAATTTACAGTATGACAGAGTAACTAGTAATTATAAGTGACATAAATGTAGTGGAGTAGAAATGTAGTGAAATATAATATAGCATCACCTGGAATTACTTTTAGTTAAAATCACAGTACAATACTTACTTACTTTCCAGGTGAATCCAGTTTAATGAAAACGACACTGCAGCTGTTCTGACATTTAGAAATTGTTTAATTATTAGGATCCTCACTAGTTTTCTTTCTGCAACCACATAAACCTCCTGCTCCAAGAACACTAGATTTGAATCTTCATTTCTAACATGTATGTGAGCACTGAACAGTTTATTACAACTTACAAAGAAAATAAAAGAAACAAATTAATGGATAAATAAAAGGACAGAGGAAGACAGGAAGCAATAAATAAACAGAACAAACCAAATAAATCCATCCTTTTTCTTTATTTCCTTGTTTTCTATTTTCTCTATTTTTCCTTCCTATCCCTCCACTAACCACTAAATACGGTATCTATAGGATCTGTCTCCTAATTATTAAAGGAATACTAATAATACTATCAATAATAATATTAGTAATAATAAATACATAAATAAAAAAGCTAAACATGTTGGAAAAGGAGTAGGAAGAAGTAAAATACATATTTATTCCTACCCCCACATTCTAATCTATTATAATAATGTAGACTATTATTTCCAATATACCACAGTAAAGAGACTTGTGACAAAACCCTGAAAAACAAGCTGCACCACTGTCTTATGATATAACAAAATTGAGCTTATATGTGGCCCAGCAAAACACACACAAGTATTGATTCGGTGTTGTATTACTAATCTTTTCCATAATGTCGTCTTTGTAGCATAAAGACTGTCTGACCCTGACTGTCTCTGCAGTGGAATGTAAGAAAATGTATTTAATGACAACGTGCTAAATTATAAATGAATATGAATAACTATATAATGAATATAACATGGTTCAATAAACACCCTGTTTAACATGTGCTGCAGCTCTGCTGATGAAATGACATCAATCTAGACCATATGTATCCAACACAAGGCCCGGGGCCCAAATCTGGGCGACCACCTCATTTTCTGTGTCCCCTCCAGAGCTTCACAGACTTGTGTGATTTATTGAGAGATGGAAAGTGAATAAATGTTTGAACTTAACAGAGACACACTGGTCACGTTGTCTTTGTACGACTTCATTAACTCCTAAATCTTTTCTCAATCGGCCACGAAGGTTGTTTAAAAACAGGAAAGTTTCTGTTTTTCCTTATTTTCCTTTGTTGAAGTACATCTGTCATTACTTTCTTGTTCTTTCTATTCTTTAATATTTAGCATAGCAACACAAAACCATAGATTCCAATCTTTGAAACATCCATGAAATAATTCCAATAGTTAATAGTGGTTATCAGTATATTCTTGTATGAGTCTCTAGATATCTGTGATGATTTGACATGTTTTGCTGCAGCATTTTAATTAGAAAGGGGAACCAATTTCAAAAGAAAAGCGCTTCACCAAAGAGTGGGAAGGACTGACTAGGAAAATTTTAACAAAACAAAACTCACTCCAGGAGGAAAACACTATAATATTCTATTGAGAAAAAACAGGAATAGTATCTAAAGCTAAGAAACAAAAAACAAACCCAAAGGATGAAAATCTACCAGGAAAATAATGAAACAATCAAAACTAACTCTAAATCAAGGCAATAAAAAAAAAACTCACAAAAAAGAGACCACACTCAGGAAAGGCAAAGGCTGTGATATGAAGGCTGGCTTGGCTGCAATGATCAGGAAGGAACAAAGACACCTTGACAAGGGGAAACGCAGACTATAAATACACAAGGAGGGGAAATTGGGAACAGGTGGAGACAATCAGGAATCAGGGCAGACGATCAGACAGGTGACACATGAGGAAGGGCAAGTGACCTGAAATGAAAGAAGAGTTAGGATTTCAAAATAAAACAGGAAATGCACACAACAAAAAACCCAGACAGGACAACCTCACTGCTGTGACAAAATCAGTGAATTTCTGCCTTTTTGTGATAATATTAATGAAATAACACCTGGACACACCTGTACTAAAACATGTCTAAAACTGGTCTGGTTCACCTTGTAATTCTGACATTTAGTGTAATTACTGATCAGACTTTACTTTACTGCTCCATAGATGAACTGAGCTACTAACACATGATTTTCAGCTGGTTTTCAAACTAAATAGATTGGGGTCTGGCGTACAACTATCTCACAGGTGTTAGCTTTATTTAAACCCAAGATCATTCAGTAAACCCCTGTAGTTGTAGACATATACTGCATTAAGTCTGGACATGTCATTTAGAGAGGGAGATGATAAATAGGCCTAGAGGAGAACAGGTTAAATGTTGGAAAAACTACACAAACAAAATATAAGGGGGATAAATGTGGAGTTTCACCTACTTTGTCAAACTGACTGATGTTCCTCTCTGTCTCAGATCCAGCTGGTTGATGACGGGGCAGACACCACGTCTCCAGAGACACCTGAGCCTGGCACTGGCAGGGTTCCTAAACGAGGTAAACTCACATTCAGCCTGAACCAGGTATAGTAGTCCTTGTAGCCCGGGTAGCCCAGTACTTGTTTAGTCTGCCTCCAATAAATCCTGACTACTCGTCTACGTGAACCTCCAGGGCTGTGATTGGTCAGTTCAGTCCTGGTGGTCTACAGTCGCCTCCACTAACGTCTTCTCTGTCGATTCCACTTCTACATTTGTAATAAAATAATTTTCTCTTTGATATCAATGAGCTACAAACACACACTGCATCCTTGTACAAGAACAAAAGAAGAAAAAGTCTGGTACATCCAGTCCACAATATGTGTTGTTTAGGTGTTTTATTCCAGTTTTTTCTGTTTTGTGCTGGACTTTCTTTAGTTTTTTACCTGGTGTATGGTTGCTACTGTGAAGAGGAAGCATTGATTCATCAGACCAACATGTTCCCTCTACTCAGAACTAAGAATGAACAAGGTCTGATGCTGTAGCTACGTAGCAGAAGAATAAACTAGACTTTAGAAGAATAAACTAGACTTTAGAAGAATAAACTAGACTTTAGAAGAATAAACTAGACTTTAGAAAGGCCAGTCCTATGGTGTCATCACGTGATCCTGACCTCTCTAGAATGGAAGCTGCCTCTGAGACAAGAACATTAAACGCAGCTGTAAAAAAAATAAATAAAAATGTGAGCACCCAGACTGTGACAAGTACCTTTTTATGATGATCTAAAGAAGAAAATGAAACCGTTGTTAAACCTGTGTCCTTGAAGACTCTGTAACTAAACCTCCTCCTCTACTGGAAGTCACTGCTGCAGCGTTTTGGCTCAAAGCCGAAAGCACAAAGTGCTTTATTAAATATCTCGTTACAGGCAGCCACTCGTATTCCACCAGGCTGTGAGTCACTGATAAAGCTGAGAATCCTCCTCCAGCTGATGTTCTGTAATAGCAGATTTAACTATAACATGTCTCACAGAGGGACGACACGGTGGACCACTGGTCAGCAGGAAGGTCACAGGTTCCAGTCCTTGGTCTGGGACCTTTCTATGTGGAGTTTCATGTTCTCTCTGTGTCTGGTGGGTTTTCTCCAGGTTCTCCAGCTTCCTCCCACAGTTCAAACACATGCTGAGGTTAACTGGAGACTCTAAATCACCATAGGAGGGAGGGTGGGGGTGAATGGTGACCATCTAGATCAGGACTCATGAGCCATATCAGACCAAAAAAACAAAAAATAAATCTGTCTGGAGCCACAAAAACTAAACTCCTCCTCTAATCCTGATCTGAAGGCAGCCCAGGCTGTAAGTGTATATTATCTATATTAGCTACTATCAACATGACTAAGTAGCTACAAATACATAATGAGCATTCATGATTAAATGTTTATTTCCCTGCAGCTCATCCTGGTGAGAATGACACCATGTGACTACTCTGCTGGACCAGATTTGCTGCTTTAACTTGAACTTACACAATCTATTAGCTTTATTATAGAAATACAATAAAGAAATCTGGTTTTTGGTTCATTAATTTTTATTTTGAGGATTTGATCAAAAACTAAAATCCAATCCTCTTCTCTTTCCTCCTTATCTGGACAACAGAGGCAGTAAAACACAGCCTGTAATTATAACAAATAAAACAGCAGCCTTTAGAAAAGGTCAGTAGTCTATATAAAACTACAATAATCCAGTTTAATTAGTATTTCAGGTGATTTCTGGTCATTCTACTGACTTATTCTACATCCAGCTGTTAGTTTACAGCAGCAGCTGCCTGGCACCGCGGAGCTGAAACGTCTCAGGCTATGATGTAAATCTACGTTGACAGAAATGTTGACATTTAATATTTATTAGACACATTTTTCAGTATTTTGAAAAAGCTCCAGGGAGCCACTATGGGGGCGCTCAAGAGCCACATGTAGCTCTCGAGAATATGGACAGTGTGAATGTAAAACATTCAACATTCTGAGGTTTCCTTGTCTCAATATTCTCAAGGCTGTCTTCAAAGTCTTCAAATGGCCACACAACTAATCTAAAAAACCTTTTTTTGTTTAAGTAAATTGATGTGTGATAAGATTAAGATGTGAATTCATTCACATCACATCATTCATTCACTTTAGCATTATTGGTTAATTTAGTTTTTTTAACTAAATCTCTTTGGTTGTGGACTATTGCTTGATCCGTTCTGAAGATGTCACCAGGTGTGGAATTTCATCATTTTAGGGGCAAGGCCACTTTGCTTTTTGTGTCGGCAATTTTCTGAGGTCACAAAGACCAAAAGCCAGGGCACCATGGTATAAATTAAACACAAACGTTTGACTTTTAATTTCAAAAGTAGCACAGGTCAGAGATCTGAATTATTAAATTAAACTTACATTTTCAGAACAGAAACACTGCAGGATATGGACAAATTCTGGTATCTCAATATCAAAGCCAAATATCTCTAATGATATGATGTGACTATGATTTCACTGTTATAGCTTTGGATTAACCCTTTAGGCACCAGAGTTTTTTTTCTAAAAAAAATAAATTTTGATGTCTTAATTTCAGAAGGCTATAACATAAAAGTGATAAGAGGCTTTCTGTAAATTAGAGAAATATTCATATAGGGATTACATTTACCAATCTAATTTGCATATCATGGCATCATCTTTATTTCATGAATATTCATGAAATGTCACATATATGAACCCTCTATTGCATAGTGTTGCCATGTCAACAGGTATTAGATATTTATCTTAATTTTTCTAAAAAGTGATATAAAATCAATGTTTTTACAGTTAGGTGTGAAAAGGTTGCTTTTATTTTGAAGGACAAACAACTTATGAGATCACATGACCAGTATTTCCTGTTTGCTCATGGACATTTGACATGTGAGCATCACTGTCTCACAACTGAAGGTTGACTATTATTCAGAATTTGGAAAATTGTCACTAAACAAAAAATTTAATTTGAATGTAATTAAAAAAAATTTAAACTTTTTTTGTTGCCATATAGCAACAATATGCATCCATAGGTATACAACCTAATGGAGTCCCGTTTCTTAAATATATCTATTATTTAGACCATTTTAAGTAATAAATACAAATGCAAACACTCACTCATGGTGACAGTATCACTCTGATAAAATGGTTCATACATGTGACACCATATTTGACGTCTTGCTGGTTGAAGTCTATAGTAGCTCCTAGAGGCTTAATTCTCCTGGTTGGTGGTGATAGGTTGGTGTCTAATTATCAGCAGAGCCTGTCCAAATCAAACCCATGGAGTGTGTATTTTTTTCTGAAATGTCACTGGTGTTGGTGCTGTGTTGAGAGAAAAAAGTAGACGATGAAGCCACTAAATTAACTGAGGCATCAAGGACAGTGCCACTGCTACCATGATGGTTGATCTGCTGAATTTGGTTCAAGAACATCCGCTTCCTGCTGACAGAAAGCAGCTGGTCAAACACTGGTGTCAGTAGATGATGCAGTTGTAACCTGGCAACAAGACAATTCTTCTGAAAAAACAACAGCTAAACTGAGTCACTGCTGCTACTCTGACTACCAACATTAGAAGATTCTGGAAAAATGACATTTAACTAGTTTACAAATAAAAAGGAAATGGTGCTGTGCCCTGTTTGGAGCAGGCTGACAGAAGGAATGCTGCTGGTGATGGAGGATGGATGTACTAAATGTTCCTGTTCAAAGCATCTTTACTGAGAACTGAACATCTGATCAGCTTCACACTCTGAACTGCACTCCCTCAGCTCCTCTGGACCACACCCACCAAATCTGAAATCCCTATGATGAACTCTTCTCAAGATATTCAAAGACGAGTCATAGAAAGGACATAGAGGCCTTCCTTTATAGAACATAGTGTTGCTACAGCGCCACCTATTGGCCAAACAGCACCAAAGTTGTTCAGCTCACTCAGACGTATCTGCACAAACAGCATAACATGTTAACCTATTAAAGACTATGAGCCTTTAAGTCTATGACTGTCATTTTATACTTAAAAAATCTACTCATTCAGCTTTTTTTAATGACAAAGTAGACAACTTAGACAAAACATGAACAAACCCTCCCAGACAGTCATTTTATTTAGATTATAATGATTTTCAACTCTCTAGAACAATCCCCCGAAAATGAAGTTTGTACATGGGATAAATAGATTTTTGTTTATGGGCAGATTAGTGCAAGTAGCAACTATAATAGACATTAAAATGCTATTTTCTGCAACGAAAAGTACATGATTGTTAATAACTTATATAATTATATGAATGAAATCTTTAAGTATAAAATGACAGTCATAGACCTCAGGATTAAATGGGTTAAGGGACTACATTTGTTGACAATTGCTTCAATTTGTAGGAGAAGTAGAAGAAAAACAGATTTGAACAAAAAGTGTGATTAGTGTAAAATCTTTATAGATGCATGGGTGTGGTTCTGTCTGGATCCAGGGAAAAATAGTCTGATTCTGAGACTTACTGTCAAAAAGGTAAAAGTTTTAATGTCTGACCACATTCAACAATGGACTTCCTGTAGTCTCCAGAAATACATCAGCCCCCTATGAAGTGGATTAGATCAGAAGAACTGTTGTCAGGATTTGTGACACAAATAGATACAGATAATATAGAGATAGTTAGTTATTGATATAACTAAGAGCAACTCGGCAGCAGAACAAACTCTGAGAAAAATTTACCAGCTACATTTTATATTCTCCAATATTATGTGAGTAAAGAAAAGGGACACAACAAAATGAGGAAGTGGTGAAAATATGGTTCATTGATCTCTAGTTTATTATTTAGTATTAAGGTGGACCATGTTGTCTAAGGACAATAAATCATGTTGACAGCAGCAGGATCTTTGCTGGACTTTACACCTTGGAAAGACCTTTTTTTTTTTTTATCTCCTCAGAGATCCTGGAGCCGCCCAAGTCTACTAAACTGGTGAGTGTGATAACAACGAGCAGATATGGATGACACACACACACACACACACACACACGCTGGCACATGCATGCATACTGACTCTATTATCTAAAGTAAACCCTGTTTTATTCCTGTTGACAATTGAAGGATAAAGTCTCAGCCTGATTAAACACTGACGTTCCAACTATTAAAAAACCTCTGACCTTTCAAAGGAGAAATATTTAGACTTTTATTGTTTGTAGTTTAAATGCATTTATTTGCTCGATGTTTTAATTCAGTCTAAATATGAGCCACCTAAAATTTTAAAAAGTTGCACAATTTGTAATTTGAAACTAACTAAAACTAACAAATTAACTTTAAAAACTAATTACTAAAAACTGAACTGAGTGATTGAAAACTAATTCATAATGAAATAAACTAATAAAAAATTCAAAACTATTAACCTTGCAACAAGATATTTTCTTTCTTTCATTTTTCTTTTGTCTTGACTTTTTTTCAATTCAGTTTTATCTTAGTTTATTAGTTTTAATTATTTTGTACTATGGATTATTTGTCATTTTTTGTAAAGCCTTGGTTTTTATTTTAGAAATAAAATTATTACCAATAACGAATAAATATTTTGTCATGATAATAATGTTGTCTTGTGGTACAAAATTATAATGTACATAATGTACTAAATTACAAAATGTAAGTTATTTTACACATCTCCACAAACAGATGAAGTGTAAAGCATGAGTGAGGAAATCTATAATTATATAATGTATTCTTCCCGTATCCTGGAATATTTAAAAAGCAGTAAGTTTACCTGTTTGTTCTAAATAAATGCAGGTTTTCTTATGTGACCAGCAGAGGGCGATGTTTCCTTAGAAATCCAACTCATTATTCACTATTAGAAACTGATGGAAGAGACACACTGAATGTTTATTCATTTTTAAAATTATTGTTTTATATTTTTTTTTCATTTATTTTTTTTCTTGAAATTCTGGAAATTCAGAAGTGGAAAGAAATCAGAAAAATAAGGTTGAAGATAAGGTTAAAAATTTGTCCAATCAGGCTTAAATTCTCCTCTTAACATTATATAATTTTGTTAGTCTGTGATCACATTTACTATAGTGAAGTGGTTCATCCTTTCCAAATGACAAGTGTCAGTTTTCACCTTTATTTTCAGTGTAATCGTGACTCAAAAATACCAAGTTCTGCCTCCATCCTGTCAGATTTTATTAGATTCAGCCTTAAATGTCAGCATGGTCATAACCTAATATTTGACATTTCCCGGACGAATCATCAGTTCATTTATAATTCAGAAGGAGATGTGTAGTATTTTATTCAACTATTTAACAGGATCCAAGACTTATTATGACTCAATAAAGATAAAAATAATGATATATGACAAACATAAATCACTGTATATAAATATTCTGAAGAAATCCTCATGTGTACATGTTATTGCAGATTGATCTTTGAAAAAAAACATAAAATGGTCTGTGGGATGACGGTGAAAGTGTTATTTATAGAGACAATGATGTTAAGGCTGGAAGCAATTGCTGAGTTTGGTTCAACATATTTGAATATATATGAATAATTAGTGTTTTTAAAAGGGTTTCTAATCAGTGAAATATTTGTGAAAATGAACTGAATGAAGAAATGTGTGTTTTGTAAAAGGGTCAGTGACAAAACTGCAAAACTGTGCTGTAACCCTAAAAACCAGATAGTTCAAATCTTTTAAAAAGGGTTTTAAAAATAAAAAAAGGTGTTATCAACAGGTTTTATAATCGAGGTGGATTAGATATTTAAATTTATTATTCTTTTTCGGTTACACCATTTGACCTTTTGTGTCAAAAAATCATGATTTTTGTAAAAAAAAAAAAAAAATAAAAAAAATGTGGGACTTTCTCATCTTGCCAAACATTGTTTGTCACTGACCCAAAAATACACTGAATGAGACCTGTGGTCCATCGATGGAGAACACTGATCCACTACAGTCCCCTTCACCTCCTGCATGCCACTGACATGCCTGACCTTTGACCTTTGACCTTCACCCACCCTCCCTCCTCTCTTTCCTTCCTTCCTTCCTTCCAACCACGCAGCGAGGAGTGAAGCCCAAAAAGGTGCAGCATGTTTCTCTGACCTCGGTACAGTGGTGATGTTGTGATGATGATGGCTGTGGTAACCGTGGTAACCGCTGCATGGCGACAAGGCCCCATCCCTCCATCCATCCCTCCATCCATCCCTCCATCCATCCCTCCATCTATACCTCCATCCATCCCTCTATCCATCCCTCCATTCATCCCTCCATCCATCCATCCATCCATCCATCCATCCCTCTATCCCTCCATCCATCCCTCCATCCATCCATCCATCCATCCATCCATCCCTCTATCCCTCCATCCATCCATCCATCCATCCATCCATCCATCCATCTATCCATCCATCCCTCTATCCCTCCATCCATCCATCCATCCATCCATCCATCCCTCCATCCATCCATCCATCCATCCATCCATCCATCCATCCATCCATCCATCTATCCATCCATCCCTCTATCCATCCATCCATCCATCCATCCATCCTCATTTAGCCCTTATGGTGCCTGGCAGCTCACCTCGCCGCCATCCTCTGTCTATTGTCTGAGCTGCTCTGTGTTTCATGTGAGAGCCACACCCACTTCCTGTCACCTGACCCCTGTCACCTGACCCCTGTCACCCCGCCCCCGGTTCTGTTTGCATTGGTTCAGCTCTGTGTCTGCTGCTTTCTGTGCATTAGATAAAGAAACTGAAATGAAGAAAAAAACACTTTACTTCTGGGAAAGAAGGTTTTATTGATTTTTCCTGATGCATCAGTATGAGGACGTAGAGATTCCAGCTGATTACAGCATTGAAGTCACAGCTGTAGACTGTGTGGACAGGTGAAGCAACTACAGATTTACCCATTTAAGGATAGATTTTTTTCAGAGATTTCATGCATATAATTATATCAGTTGAGTCACTAACAATCATTGTATTTTTCCCATTTTGTCCTCTTTTCTTTGCAGAAAATAGTATTTTAATGGCTGTTAATGGCTGATAGTTGTTGCTTGCACAAATCTGCTCTTAAACAAAGCCTATTTATACTATACTATTAAATATAAAATTCTTCTTTTGGGGGATTATTCTAGAAAATCAGAACAATAATCAGAACAATAAACCAACCTCTTTCTGTTCAGTTTGTTTTACCCAGGAAGTTGATGTTGTATGAGAGGAAGCACTCTGAAACTTAATTTTTTTTCTTAAAATGTAAAAAAGTTGTCTACTATCATGTAGAGCAAAAATCTAAATCAGTTACAATAATTCATTACTTTTGTAATGTAGTATTACTCCAACACTGATGAGGAATCAGTAAGGTATAGAAAACGACTGACTGACTGAATTCAAACAACTTTTATGAGCACAGCAACATGGAGTCTGATTAGACCTGGTTATATTTAGTGTATTTTGTATTTATCTTCCATAAAATGATGGATTGCAGATACAGAATTTTGCAGTTTTCATACCTGCATCTCTATCTTGAGACGTTGCCTTCCTGTCAGCTCTTTAGTGTGGAACCAGGATGTTTAGATATTTAATTATTAGTCCAGATCAAACTTAGGGCTGCTGATAGTAAACATGTTAAATAGTGAACACCAAATTGGGGCCCAAAAATAAACAGAAAATGTAGCTCTTTATAAGATGGATCTATTCAGACATGTCAGACTGGTACCTGAGCACATTCTCTGCTCAGTAAACTACACAATCAATTTCATTTGCCCAAAACAAAAATGGTAAATCTAAATTAAATTAAATCAACCACATGACCAGGATTTGCTGTTTGCTCATGGACATTTGAAAAACATTTGACAAATTTCACCAAAAAAAACTGAACTCATTACCTGGGATAATAAACTTTATTATTATGTTTTGAAGCTCTACGGGAGGGGATACATTTTCAAAAGAAACTAAATAGTAAATATATATATATTATTGTGGCAGTCTCGCTGCCCCCGTGGGTTCCCCCGGCACAGAACAGACCGATACCAGATCTGTTTTTGGTTGAAAGTGTCTTTTTTATTATACACACACACACACACGCACACACACGCACGCACGCACGCACACACACACACACGCAGGCGCACACACACGCGCGCACACCGACCCACTGCAGCCGATCACAGGCCAACACTGCCATCTGCTGGGTCTCCTTCGTGCGTGGTCCTTCCCCTTCGGGTCCAGCCTGCTACCGTGTTTTAAAGAGAGGGTGAGAGTAATTAGCACACCTGTAACCAACTGCCAAATCACTCTCACCTGGCGCTGCTCCCCTGAGCCCTCCCCACACCTCTCTCCCCGCTGATGCACCACGCCCCCCTCCACAATTACAGTTTTAATATGTGGTTGTGTTTGTGAGGTTTACTGGCCTCATCACTGTTGGTCACTTTATTTGAGATCTTTTGGTTCTTAGATGGAACGTTTAACCTGTAGAAAGTGAGTAAAAGTGACATCTTGTGTGCATTAACTGTAGTAATGATAGAGAAAAGCAAAAATTTGATTCTGCCATATTATTAAAGCTGCTGCTCTGGAGGAGAAGCTGTCATAATCAAAAATAAATGACTCATTAAATAAATTTGTTGAAAAATGTAGAAATAAAATGTTCAATTCTAATGATATAATGAATTTTTCATTCAAATTAGCCTCCAGCGTGTAACTGTTTGTTGAGCTTTTGATTTCTACATTTCATCCTCCAGTTATTTATTTGTGATTATGGCATTTTCAGACCTCAATAGAAGACTAATGAGTATTTTCATTAATAATCAATCTGCTAATCACGTTTTCCAGAAAAATGGTTAAAATGGTAATTTTTGGTTGGAATTTCTTCCAGTTTATGTTCACATCTTCAAATGTCTTAATTTGTACTTGTTAACTATCATGTGATGCTGAAAAGGTTCAAATCATCACATTTCAAATGTTTGATGTAAAAAATTACTAAAATGATTTAATCATCAAAGTAATCATAGCTTAGACATCTATCAGTTAGATTCTCTGATATTACAAACAGCTGAATGTCATGTTTTCTCAGCTCTGTATAAGCTGAGTATGTCTCTGCTGCGTTAAAGTGGTTTTTGCAGTAATTCTATCCCCTTTGTGCTGCTGGAGGCTGCAGAGCAGTGACCTGTCTATGCTGGAAAAGCAGAAACCTGATATATCTGCATCCCATCATCCTCTCTGCCTCTCTCACTCCATCACGTCCTCATAGACCCGGGACGTCAAACTCTATTTCATCCTGGGTCACATCAGTGTTCTGGTTTCCCTCAAAGAACAGTTATAAAGATCATATATATGTATCTATTATATTATATTATTATATTATATAATATATATCTATTATATTATTATAATATATATATAATATATATATAATATATATATATATATATATATATATATATATATATTATATATGTTATTATATTCAATAATTGCCTCTCCAATCATACAAGAATATGCTGATAACCACTATTAACTATTGGATTTATTTCATGGATGTTTCAAAGATTGGAATCTATGGTTTTGTGTTGCTATGCTAAATATTAAAGAATAGAAAGAACAAGAAAGTAATGACAGATGTACTTCAACAAAGGAAAATAAGGAAAAACAGAAACTTTCCTGTTTTTAAACAACCTTCGTGGCCGATTGAGAAAAGATTTAGGAGTTAATGAAGTCGTACAAAGACAACGTGACCAGTGTGTCTCTGTTAAGTTCAAACATTTATTCACTTTCCATCTCTCAATAAATCACACAAGTCTGTGAAGCTCTGGAGGGGACACAGAAAATGAGGTGGTGGCCCAGATTTGGCCCCCGGGCCTTGGGTTGGTCACATATGTCATAGAGCTACATTAGCTTGTGTTGCACAGACAAAACGAGCAGAGGGAAATTAATATTTCAGCAGGAGAGATTTCCCTCAGCTGCTCTGTAATGGATACACATAAACATTTTCTTTCTGGTTCAGCAGCAGACTCTGGAATCCTGCTACTATCTTTTCTCTCTTTGTTTCTGTTTGTTCTCTCTTTAAAACCATTCTTTCAATTCCACTTCACCTGGATCCTCAGAAACACACACTCTTAGTCTGACGAGTGGCTTTCAACATATGCAAATTCATGTCATACCAACATAAATATAGAGATTCAGTCCTTAATAGTTACATGATGCTGTTACAGCACCAACTATTGGCCTATTGGCACCAAATCTGTCACTCATGTTTCTCACAAAGTTTATCATTCATGACATGAATCAGAGTATTCCTGTTGGATTCATCTTCTTCCATCCTTCTCTCTTCCTGCCCGAAAGAGTGATATTACAGCATAATATCTGCTTTAATGGCTATGGTATCACCTTTCAGCAGCAGCTGATTTTCTCCTATTGGTCGCTTGTGGTTCTGCAACAAAAAATCCCATGTGACCCAAAAATCATTTTCTCATAGATGTCAATAGTAAAAGAGAAGCTAATAAACTGTCTCCAGGACACCCCCAGATATGACCCTGGTAATAACTGATCTTTTGATTCTAGATTTTTAAGTCATGGACTTTTTATCCATCAAAAACCTTTATAACAGCCAGAAAAGCTTTGGAAAAGCTTTGGAAATTCCCTTTGTGATGTCACAGCTGTGTGACAGGGTGGCCGTGCTGCATCTCTGGAGCGAGGATGGGTTTTTATTTATTAATTATTTTTTTTTGTTTATCTATTTTATTTTTTAATGTTTTTTAATGACTCAAATGTGAGTTTTGTTTGTAATTTACACATTCTCATCACATCATAGGAGGTGACTCTACTGATCAGTCAGAACAGGAAATAAACCAGGAAGTCAGGAACTTTTTCCTGACTGAACCAGGAGAGAAACTAACATTGAAATGAATGGAGACCATTTTTCAGTCTGTTATCCAGTTATTATTATACACCCATGGTTTTAATTAGCTTTGGAGGAATCTGTGGGCGTTGCTAAGCGACGGGAGAGGCTTGCATCAATGTCGCTGCTCGTCTGTCTCACCCCTCCCTCCCCTGCTCTCTCACCCCTCCCTCCCCTCCTGTCTCACCCCACCCTCCCCTGCCTGTCTGTGGCCACACAGTGATGTAATGCAGGAGCGCAGGGCATCAGCTGGGCCGGCGAATCACAATGAAGCAGTGCAGGAGGAGGGGGAGAGGAGAGGAGAGGAAGGTTAGGGGAGGAGAGGAGAGGCGTCTCCTCCTGTGGACGGCAGCAGGTCGGAGGAGGAGGCAGCAGGAGGAGGATGATGATGTCTGAGTCCTGATCGCTGCAGAAAAGGAAAAGGGAGGCGTCGGCTCTGTGTTTTTATGGATTATGAGAGGAGCTGAGGAGTAGAAAGGAGGACGATAGCAGGAGAAGGACGAGGAGGCAGGGAGGGGGAGCACGGCGGCCATTTGCAACCACTGCAGCTTCAGCCTGAGCAGCTGTCTGTCTGTCTGTTTGTCTGTCTGTGTCTGTCTGAACGTCCTGAATCTCTCAGCCTCTCCTGTTTTATCACCTTACTCTCTGTATCTGTGTGTGTGTTTCTCCGTGACTGTGTGTGTGTGTGTGTGTGTGTGTGTGTCTTCTTCTCTTGCAAATATGATGAGACAGACTCCTGCACCCCGGAAGGTACAGAACTCCACCTGATCCTTCTTATCTGTTGCAGATGTTCTTGTTGTCACCATCCATTCATTGTGTTGGTGGAGCAGCTGTAAAAAGTCACGCTCAGCGGTTTCATTTATTTTTTCAACGTAAAAAGTGTCTGCAGGTTTCATTTTGTTTTAATTCTCAGTGCTCATGGAGTTATTTCATGCTCCTACGGTGCAGCGTCTCTCTGTTTCAGCCTCATCATGACATCCACTCTTCCACAGCTCAGGTTTATCAGCTCAGTGATTTGTTGGGAGAATTTAGTGATTTCACGCTCGGTTGCAGATGTAATAAAAAGGGGGACAGCTTCAGAGGAGATCAGCTGTTATTCGGTACAGCTGTTCAGCTCAGGGCTGAATTCTGCTGAATGCTCTTCGCTCTGGTCCAATAAATCACCATGACTCCTGCAGAGAGATATTAAGATGGACAGAATGAGAGTATCTTCAATAAATCTAGTAATAGAAAAGAATATGAAGCGCTAGTAATATACCCTTTGTCATTATGCTCGTTATGCCTCTTTGAGTGATGTTTGTGTCCAGCTGCTTCAGAAAATGGTTGAGTCTAAAAATAAGAAAATAAAGAAGAAATAAAAACAAACACTATCTGTGTCCAAGCAGGCAGAGATTCAGATTCAGGAGTGAAGGATGAGAGATCATTGCTCATTAATGGATCCAATTTTCACAGCAGAAATTTTGTCCCTGCATGAGACCACAGGTGTTACTTGTTACAGTAACCATGGCAACGTTCTGTTCAGGTGTGTTAAGGTGTGACACTTCCACACCACTTTTTGTCTTTTTGTGTGGATGTAACCTGAAACTGAAGCAGCTAAATGGTACTTTTATTGGAATATTCATGCCTCTGTGACTGTAAACTTCTCTCTTGCTCCAGGTCCATTTAGCAGCTGGAGCTTTCAGTCATAGCATGAGCTTCATCAATCGATGGTGTTTGCTCAAAAAATGATTTTACTTTTTGGGCATTTTGCCTGTTGAATAGTGAAGAGGCAGAGAGGAAACAAGGGTGAACAGAGATGGGTTTAACCAGGTCCCTGGTTGGAATGAAAGGAGGATAACGAGCTATTCTCTCAGCTGATCTATGAAAACCTGACGTGGATGAAGTGGATCTGTTGTTTCCCACAGACACAGAGCAGCTATTGAGGCCACAGCAGCAGAACCAGGACCAGTCACTGAGTTTCTGTTGTTACTGAGGCAGAAAGAGGAGAAGAATGAAGCAGGGATTGGTTGTTACAGGCTGATAGAGGAGGAGGATGTTGCTGTAGCAGCATCTCAGGAGAGTTTAGAGAGTTTCATCAACTCATTTTCTGCTTTTGTCTGTGATTTCCTTTATTATGACCTTTGCCTTGAATTACTAAACCTGGCTGTTTGTTTCCTTCCCTCCTTCCCTCCTTCCCTTCCTTCTGCTGCCCTTTGACCTTTCCTCTTTACTCTCTTCCTCTTTTTCTCCTCCCTCTACTCCTCAGACCACGGCCAGAAGGCCCAAGGTGAGCCCTCTCCTCAAAGTCTTCTGGGCTTTCCATTATAAAAATATATAATATCTTTATTTAATCCATTTCAATCAGTTGTAATTACCAATGTGTGTGTGTGGTATGTCTCCATGCAGCTGTGTGTGTGTATGTAACAAACATCATCAATCATCAGACATGAAAATCAAAAAGAAACAGTTGAATAGAATGAGACTTGAGTCAGTTTGAGTCAGTTTTACAGTATTGTTTTGTCTCTTTCTTCGTTTTAGAGACACGTCTAACTTCATGTTATTGATTTAGTTTAGTTTTGTTGGTTGATTTGTTTGAACCAGATCTCTTTCAACACAATAATAATAATTGATTGATTTGATTGATTCATTTTTCTGCCACATCCTGAACCTCGACTGCAGCCATCATGGAGGTCCACAACAGAATTAACAGATTTATTAAATAAAAATAATAATAAAGTAGAAGTTAGTAACTGAACAGTATGGCAGGAACAAACAGATTAAAATATATTGATTTATGAATGTATTATTACTTGGAGTAACTACTCAATAATATTTAGACATTTCAGATTCGTATTTTACATATAATAACAGCAGTTCATATAATATCAGCAGTTTTAACAAAAGCACATTTGCCCTCTATTCTATACTATTTCTACCTAGCATCAGGTCAGAGCTGTCAGATTTACTGTATATTGACCTTATAATGTAGTTCAGGCTTTTACATGAACCGTTTACTGCAAAGCAAATACATTGAATTATGTACTTTTAATATTTCAATCATTTAAGTTAAGTATGATTATGATGTTGATACTTTTACTTTTTTAGGATTTGAGTATTTCTTCCATTTCAGCTGTCACTGAGTTACACCTGAAAAAAGCAAATGTTTAACTGCAAAACAAGTCATTAATAAAGTATTAGAGAGCTAAAGTGCAACCCGAGATTCAATAATCACTAGATTCAATTCACAAAATGTCAAATGGTGTAACAAAAAAAGAATGATACATTTTAAAGATATAATCCGCCTCGAATATAAAACTAGTTAATAGCATGTGTTAAATCAAAGCCTTTAAATTCCACATGTGTAAACACATGTAAAAGCACATTACATTCATGTCACATTGCTGCACAATTATGTTGAGTTATGTTGACTGAAAATCCTCAAATACTGGTATGAATATATGCAAAACATGAACATGAACACATGCTATCAACTAGTTTTATATTCTAGTTGGATTAAATATTTAAAATGCATCATTCTTTTTCAGTTACACATTTTACACATTTGATATTTCATGTTAAAAAAACAGTGAATTGTCATTTTTTTTAAATAATACAAATGGACTTTTAAATAACCAGAAACCAACATGAGACCTGATGAATGATTCTTAAAACTGTATTTTAAAAAGTTTTTGACTTTCTCATCTTGCTGCACATTATTTGTCACTGACCCATAAACAGATTTTTGGAAAAAAATATATAACGATATTTGACATCTTTCATTACACAACGGTATTTTATTGTAAGTCAACATCAGAAACACTGATGAATTTCCCAGGACTGTTGACCACTACCAGTGGATGAAGCTGCTTAAAACTGTATTTTAACAAGTTTTTGACTTTCTTATCTTACCAAACATTATTTTATTACATTTCTGACCCTTTTACAGGTTAAAACTTCAGAAAGATGCTGCTCTTATCATGTTAAGGAGGACCTCTGTCATGGCTGCCATTATCAGACATCCACTTCCTGTATATCTGCGTAGCTTCATGCTTGTTTTTTCCTCATGATTTCTCTAGTGTTTTTCTTTAATATTAATTTACTCTCCTCCTGCAGCAGCCCAGCAGAACAGGCACTGCTGGTAAAGGTGCTGCGTCCGGCTCGGCTTCAGCCTCAGCCGGTGAGATGAGCAGCAGCGAGCCCAGCACGCCGGCCCAGACGCCGCTGGCTGCACCTGTTATCCCCACCCTCCACTCACCTGGAAACCCTCCGACCCCTTGCCCCAGCAAGGTCAGTACGGCCTCAACACCCTCAACACCCACAACACCTACAACAACCACAACACCCTCAACACCGTCAACAACCACAACACCTACGTCACCTCCAACAACCACAACAACCACAACACCCACAACACCTACAACACCCTCAACAACCACAACACCTACAACACCCACAACAACCACAATACCCTCAACACCTACAACACCCTCAACAACCACAACACCTACCACATCCACAACACCTCCAATAACCACAACACCCTCAACAACCACAATACCCTCAACACCCACAACACCTACTACACCCTCAACAACCACAATACCCTCAACACCCACAACACCTACAACACCCTCAACAACCACAATACCCTAAACACCCACAACACCTACAACAACCACAACAACCACAACACCCACAACACCTACAACACCCTCAACAACCACAACACCCACAACACCATCAACACCCTCAACAACCACAACAACCACAACACCCACACCTACAACACCCTCAACAACCACAACAACCACAACACCCACAACACCCTCAACAACCACAACACCTACAACAACCACAACACCTACGTCACCTCCAACAACCACAACAACCACAACACCTACGTCACCTCCAACAACCACAACAACCACAACAACCACAACACCCACAACACCTACAACACCCTCAACAACCACAACACCTACAACACCCACAACAACCACAATACCCTCAACACCTACAACACCCTCAACAACCACAACACCTACCACATCCACAACACCTCCAATAACCACAACACCCTCAACAACCACAATACCCTCAACACCCACAACACCTACTACACCCACAACAACCACAACACCTACAACACCCTCAACAACCACAACAACCACAACACCCACAACACCTACAACACCTTCAACAGCCACAACACCCACAACACCTACAACACCCTCAACAACCACAACACCTCCAACAGCCACAACACCCACAACACCATCAACACCCTCAACAACCACAACAACCACAACACCCACACCTACAACACCCTCAACAACCACAACAACCACAACACCTACAACACCCTCAACAACCACAACACCTACGACACCTCCAACAGCCACAACAGCCACAACACCATCAGCACCCTCAACAACCACAACAACCACAACACCCACACCTACAACACCCTCAACAACCACAACAACCACAACAATCACAACACCTACAACACCCTCAACAACCACAACACCCACAACACCCTCAACAACCACAACAACCACAACACCTACAACAACCACAACACCCTCAACACCCTCAACTATCACAACAACCACAACACCCACACCTACAACAACCACAATACCCTCAACACCCACAACACCCTCAACAACCACAACACCCACAACACCTACAACACCGTCAACAACCACAATATCCTCAACACCCACAACACCCTCAACACCTACAACAACCACAACAACCACAACACCTACAACACCCTCAACAAACACAACACCCACAACAACCACAACACCTACAACAACCACAACACCCTCAACTATCACAACAACCACAACACCCACACCTACAACAACCACAACATCCACAACACCCACAACACCTACAACACCCTCAACAACCACAATACCCTCAACACCCACAACACCCTCAACAACCACAACACCCACAACACCTACAACACCCTCAACAACCATAATATCCTCAACACCCACAACACCCTCAACACCTACAACACCCTCAACAACCACAACACCCACACCTACAACACCCTCAACAACCACAACAACCACAACACCCACAACACCTACAACACCTACAACACCCACAACACCCTCAACACCTACAACAACCACAACAACCACAACACCTACAACAACCACAACAACCTCAACAACCACAACACCTACGACACCTACAACACCCTCAAAAACCACAACACCTACAACACCCACAACAACCACAATACCCTCAACAACCACAACAACCACAACACCCACAACACCTACAACACCCTCAACAACCACAACACCCACACCTACAACACCCTCAACAACCACAACAACCACAACACCCACAACACCCTCAACACCTACAACAACCACAACAACCACAACACCCTCAACAACCACAATACCCTCAACACCCACAACACCCTCAACAACCACAACACCCACAACACCTACAACACCCTCAACAACCATAATATCCTCAACACCCACAACACCCTCAACACCTACAACAACCACAACAACCACAACACCTACAACACCCTCAACAACCACAACAACCACAACACCTCCAACAACCACAACAACCACAACACCTACAACACCCTCAACAACCATAATATCCTCAACACCCACAACACCCTCAACACCTACAACAACCACAACAACCACAACACCTACAACAACCACAACAACCTCAACAACCACAACACCTACGACACCTACAACACCCTCAAAAACCACAACACCTACAACACCCACAACAACCACAATACCCTCAACAACCACAACAACCACAACACCCACAACACCTACAACACCCTCCACAACCACAACACCTACCACATCCACAACACCTCCAACAACCACAACACCCTCAACAACCACAATACCCTCAACATCCACAACACCTACAACACCCTCAACAACCACAACACCTACGACACCTCCAACAACCACAACACCCACACCTACAACACCCTCAACAGCCACAACACCCACAACACCCACAACACCTACAACACCCTCAACAACCACAACACCTACAACAACCACAACACCCACAACAACCACAATACCCTCAACACCTACCACATCCACAACACCTCCAACAACCACAACACCCTCAAAAACCACAATACCCTCAACACCCACAACACCTACAACACCCTCAACAACCACAATATCCTAAACACCCACAACACCTACAACACCCTCAACAACCACAACACCTACGACACCTCCAACAGCCACAACACCCACAACACCATCAACACCCTCAACAACCACAACAACCACAACACCCACACCTACAACACCCTCAACAACCACAACAACCACAACACCTCCAACAACCGCAACACCCACAACTCCATCAACAACCACAACACCTACCACATCCACAACACCTCCAACAACCACAACACCCACAACACCCTCAACAACCACAATACCCTCATCACCCACACCTACAACACCCTCAACACCCACAACACCCTCAACAACCACAACACCCTCAACAACCACAACACCTACGACACCTCCAACAACCACAACAACCAAAATACCCTCAACACCTACAACACCCTCAACAACCACAATACCCTCAACACCCACAACACCTACAACACCCTCAACAACCACAACACCTACGACACCTCCAACACCCACAACACCCACAACACCCACACCTACAACAACCACAACATCCACAACACCCACAACACCTACAACACCCTCAACAACCACAATACCCACAACACCTACAACACCCTCAACAACCATAATATCCTCAACACCCACAACACCCTCAACACCTACAACAACCACAACAACCACAACACCTACAACACCCTCAACAACCACAACAACCACAACACCTCCAACAACCACAACAACCACAACACCTACAACACCCTCAACAACCACAACAACCACAACACCCACAACACCTACAACAACCACAACAACCTCAACAACCACAACACCTACGACACCTACAACACCCTCAAAAACCACAACACCTACAACACCCACAACAACCACAATACCCTCAACACCCACAACACCTACAACACCCTCAACAACCACAACACCTACAACACCTCCAACAGCCACAACACCCACAACACCATCAACAACCACAACACCCACACCTACAACACCCTCAACAACCACAACAACCACAACACCCACAACACCTACAACACCCTCAACAACCACAACACCTACGACACCTCCAACAGCCACAACAGCCACAACACCTACAACACCCTCAACAACCACAACACCTACAACAACCACACCACCCACAACAACCACAATACCCTCAACACCTACAACACCCTCAACAACCACAACACCTACCACATCCACAACACCTCCAACAACCACAACACCCTCAACAACCACAATACCCTCAACATCCACAACACCTACAACACCCTCAACAACCACAACACCTACGACACCTCCAACAACCACAACACCCACACCTACAACACCCTCAACAGCCACAACACCCACAACACCCACAACACCTACAACACCCTCAACAACCACAACACCTACAACAACCACAACACCCACAACAACCACAATACCCTCAACACCTACAACAACCACAACACCTACCACATCCACAACACCTCCAACAACCACAACACCCTCAAAAACCACAATACCCTCAACACCCACAACACCTACAACACCCTCAACAACCACAATATCCTAAACACCCACAACACCTACAACACCCTCAACAACCACAACACCTACGACACCTCCAACAGCCACAACACCCACAACACCATCAACACCCTCAACAACCACAACAACCACAACACCCACACCTACAACACCCTCAACAACCACAACAACCACAACACCTCCAACAACCGCAACACCCACAACACCATCAACAACCACAACACCTACCACATCCACAACACCTCCAACAACCACAACACCTACAACACCCTCAACAACCACAATATCCTAAACACCCACAACACCTACAACACCCTCAACAACCACAACACCTACGACACCTCCAACAGCCACAACACCCACAACACCATCAACACCCTCAACAACCACAACAACCACAACACCCACACCTACAACACCCTCAACAACCACAACAACCACAACACCTCCAACAACCGCAACACCCACAACACCATCAACAACCACAACACCTACCACATCCACAACACCTCCAACACCCTCAACACCCACAACACCCTCAACAACCACAACACCCTCAACAACCACAACACCTACGACACCTCCAACAACCACAACAACCAAAATACCCTCAACACCTACAACACCCTCAACAACCACAATACCCTCAACACCCACAACACCTACAACAACCACAACACCTACGACACCTCCAACACCCACAACACCCACAACACCATCAACACCCTCAACAACCACAACAACCACAACACCCACACCTACAACACCCTCAACAACCACAACAACCACAACACCCACAACACCTACAACACCCTCAACAACCACAACAACCACAACACCCTCAACATCCACAACACCTACAACACCCTCAACAACCACAACACCTACAACAACCACAACACCTACAACAACCACAACACCCACAACAACCACAATACCCTCAACACCTACAACACCCTCAACAACCACAATACCCTCAACACCCACAACACCTACAACACCCTCAACAACCACAATACCCTAAACACCCACAACACCATCAACACCCTCAACAACCACAACAACCACAACACCCACACCTACAACACCCTCAACAACCACAACAACCACAACACCCACAACACCTACAACACCCTCAACAACCACAACAACCACAACACCCTCAACAACCACAACACTTACGACACCTCCAACAGCCACAACACCCACAACACCATCAACACCCTCAACAACCACAACAACCACAACACCCACACCTACAACACCCTCAACACCCACAACACCTACAACACCCTCAACAACCTCAACACCCACAACACCCTCAACAACCACAACACCTACAACACCCTCAACAACCACAACACCCACAACATCTACAACACCCTAAACAACCACAACACCTCCAACACCTCCAACAACCACAATAACCACAACACCATCAACAACCACAACACCTACCACATCCACAACACCTCCAACACCCTCAACACCCACAACACCCTCAACAACCACAACACCCTCAACAACCACAACACCTACGACACCTCCAACAACCACAACAACCAAAATACCCTCAACACCTACAACACCCTCAACAACCACAATACCCTCAACACCCACAACACCTACAACAACCACAACACCTACGACACCTCCAACACCCACAACACCCACAACACCATCAACACCCTCAACAACCACAACAACCACAACACCCACACCTACAACACCCTCAACAACCACAACAACCACAACACCCACAACACCTACAACACCCTCAACAACCACAACAACCACAACACCCTCAACACCCACAACACCTACAACACCCTCAACAACCACAACACCTACAACAACCACAACACCTACAACAACCACAACACCCACAACAACCACAATACCCTCAACACCTACAACACCCTCAACAACCACAATACCCTCAACACCCACAACACCTACAACACCCTCAACAACCACAATACCCTAAACACCCACAACACCTACAACACCCTCAACAACCACAACACCTACGACACCTCCAACAGCCACAACACCCACAACACCATCAACACCCTCAACAACCACAACAACCACAACACCCACACCTACAACACCCTTAACAACCACAACAACCACAACACCCACAACACCTACAACACCCTCAACAACCACAACAACCACAACACCCTCAACAACCACAACACTTACGACACCTCCAACAGCCACAACACCCACAACACCATCAACACCCTCAACAACCACAACAACCACAACACCCACACCTACAACACCCTCAACACCCACAACACCTACAACACCCTCAACAACCTCAACACCCACAACACCCTCAACAACCACAACACCTACAACACCCTCAACAACCACAACACCCACAACATCTACAACACCCTAAACACCCACAACACCCTCAACACCTACAACAACCACTTGCTGTTCTATCGTCAGGAGGAGGTTAGATTTGTGCTCATATTTTAAAGACTTAACTCATGGTTTCTTTGCTATGAGCAGGAGTAACACATTACAAAAGTAATTTAATTATTTAACCTAGAGCTGGGCGATATGGCCTAAAAACTAAATCTCCAATTTTTTTTTTTTTTTTACAAAAAAGTCTGATTTCCAATTTGAATCGATTTTCTCTGCCCTAATCAAAAGCAAATAAGAGATGATAAATAAATGGCTCAAAACAAGTTTTAAGTTTATTTTTTTTCCCTCGGTCACTGCCATGCTTGTGAGTCTACAGTGTTTGGGTGCACCCCGCTAACTTAACCGTTCCAACACAATAAAGAGTCTAAATAAATGTTTTATTTGTCATATTAATTGGATATTCAACATCTCATTATACAACTTCTCTCTGTTTAGACATGACAGTTTAACACTTTATTTTTTCGGTGTGTCGTTATTCCTGCATCAGGCGACACGCAGTCGAGTCCAGTCACTGGAGTCACGTCACATTTCCGCAGATTTGCGGAGATGTGGTTGAAGCAGAGACTCCACGCTGCTGAGATGTTGAGTTGTTTATATAAAGTAGACCTGATATATCGTCAACCAAGTTGGGATATAGATGGGGGTGTGTGGCTAAAAAATAACAAATATAACTTAAAATGTAATTACTCTGTACAAAATATCAGTAATGTACACTACAATGTGTTTTAAGATGGACGTGGTCGTTTTTCTTCATACAAATTAAAAATCACTGCAAGATCAGCAGCAGTGAAACAACCAAAATATTCCACTTCATATTGTACTTTTCATTCCGCTACATGTATCTAACAGGTTTAGTTACTTTCACATGAAGTTTTTAATATTTTACATAAAATTAATATATTTTAATATGGAGCCAGTGATCAATTAAACATAATTAAATCAGGCCCAGATTTGCACCAGTAAAACCACCTCGTTGTGTTTTTCTGTGGTCAGGTTGAGATTGTAGTGTGGTTTTTAGATGTTAAATGTCAGGAATTATCACTTTAACATTTTGTAAAAGTCAGCAGCCTTTTTAATTGTGGAGGTGGCAGCATCAGTCTGATTCCTGTTTTCTCCCTCAGGACGACGTCAGCACAGAAACACAGGTGCAGTGATGTGGTGTGATGCTCTACAACTTTTTATTTTTCCTCTTGCTTACATTTGGTGTGTGTGCTTGTGTGGAAAATGCAATATTATTAACAGATTAAACTGTAGAATGTCTTGTAGTGAAACTGTCATCATGTGTGGTGTTATTATCCACTAGTAGAAGGAACATCTGTTTAAAGCCCTCGTCCCATCAAATTCACTTGACCCTGCATTCTTTGGTTGAAGGAGATTCCAACATCCAGAGGTTTCAGTAACATGATGGAGTCATAGTCACGCAGGCATCATGTTCACTGAATGTGGTGACAGTAGCACAAAGTGTTAAGGAGATATGACGTTTATTGTAATATTAGCCATGTCCATAGCATTTCAGCAAAATTTGAAGGGTCAGCTACGATGAAATTGTATGAATATTAAAAAAAATCCAAAATGGAAAACATTCTCAAAATTGCTCAAAATTTCCATGACATTTTTATCTAAAGTTATCTAGGCCAAAGTGCACCACACCTAACTTCCTGTGGTGTGTATTGGATCAGATAAACACTTTCTGAGATATGTGATGAAATCACATGAGTTATACATTGAGATGTGCATATACGTGTGTGTTTTTGCAGCAAAGAGTGTGTGTGTCTTAACACTGCATGTGTGTGTATTAGCACTGACTGACTCTTCTTCGCAGGTGGACATGAAAACCTCGGACTCATAAAAAGATGAAACTGCTGCTACCACAGAGTCAAAGCTTTGTGCTTTTATTATTCACTGTGGAAAATATCTGATGAATTATGGAAATGAAACAGTTTAAGTAAAAAAAAAAAACAAGTGTAATGTATGATTATTTGTCCCTGAACCACTGACATGTGCTAACATCTGCATGTCCTCCATCTAGGAGGAGGAAGCGCTGCGCTCTCAGGTGAAGGACCTGGAGGAGAAGCTGGAGACGCTGAAGATGAAGAGGACAGAGGACAAGGCCAAGCTGAAGGAGCTGGAGAAGCACAAGATCCAGCTGGAGCAGCTGCAGGAGTGGAAGACCAAGATGCAGGAGCAGCAGGCCGAGCTGCAGAAACAACTCAAAGAGGCCAAAAGGGTAAAGAGATGAGTGGAGGTGGAGGGAGAGTCATCAGCTTAACAGGTGTTACATTAACCCTTTAGGTGCCAGAGGTTTGTTACTAAATGTTTGTCACGAAAATGTTTGATTTTGAATCTTAATTTCAAAAGGTTAAAACATATAAGTGATAAGAGATAGAGAAATATTAAGGATGACCCATAGTTTATATAGGGATTAAATTTACCCATCGCATATGTCATATTGCAGCAGCCAACTAGGATTAAATAATACCCATGAAACGCCAGATATTATAACCCTCCATTTTAACTTTGTTTTTTCCAAAATGCTGTGGTAAAAAAAATCTGTTTTTACAGTTAGGTGTAAAAATGGGGCTTTTATTTTGAAGGATATACAGTTTATGAGGTCACATGACCAGGATATCCTGTTTGCTCATGGACATTTGACATGTGAACATCATTGTCTCACAACTGAATGTTGTCTCTTATTCAGAATTTGGAAAATTTTCACCAAACAAAAACAATTAACTTGATTTTAATTATTTTTTTCTAATATGCTAAAATAGATGTGTTGCTATATGTCACCAATGTGCAAATATAATAAATTCCTAGTGTAAAGAACCTAATGGAGTCCCATTGAATTAAATAACGGGAAACATCCTGAAACTATGTTTACAACTTTTTCTTATATTTCCTAAAAATGTCTATTATTTAGGCCATTTTAAGTAATAAAAACATCCAAATGTTTTTTACCATGTCTATGTAATGCTTCATACAGTAGAGGGTTAATAAGGGTTAATGATGTTGATGTCAGATCAACCTCAACATTCATATATAGCTGCTGTGAATTTCATCCAGGGGTTGGTGAGATATTTCACTCTGGAGCAAACTGCAGGTTTATAAACTCTTTATTAAAACTCTATGAAGACTCCACAGACACAGAGGACCTAATTATACCTGATTGTATTTCTCTGTGCAGGAGGCCAAGGAAGCGCTGGAGGCCAAGGAGCGCTACATGGAGGAGATGTCGGACACGGCGGACGCCATCGAGATGGCCACGCTGGACAAAGAGATGGCTGAGGAGAGGGCGGAGTCTCTGCAGCTGGAGGTGGACTCCATGAAGGAGAAAGTGGACGAGCTCACCATGGACCTGGAGATCCTCAAGCATGAGATCGAGGAGAAAGGTACAAGAAGACAGAAACCTCACGAGGCTTCATAATAATAATAGTCATGATATGGTGAATATTGAAATCACAATTATTCAAACGATTATTTTTTTGTTACACAATGCATTTATTCAGCATGAGATGTGCTTTTTGTGAGAAGTTAAACAGATCTGATGTGTTTTCTTTTATAGTAAATCTCATTATGTTGCTTCTGCTTCTGCTCATAAATTGTGTAAAGAAAAATGTAAAATAAATCCTTTTTTAACTTGATTATATGAGCGATTTACCAAAAACTGGCCTAATTTACCTGATGTCACTCTATTTGTTTATTTTTTTTTAGATCCAGTCGAGCTCAGCTGTGTTTTTGTGTTTTTTCTCAGGTTCGGATGGAGCTGCTTCCAGTTATCATGTCAAACAGCTGGAGGAGCAGAACGGCAGACTGAAGGAAGCACTGGTCAGGTGGGTACACGACTTCTTTTTATTGGATCGTCCTGCAGGAGCAGAACAACATCACTTATTTTGGTCTCATTTTTACTTCATTAGAAAAGTGAGTGGAAACTTGAGAGACGTGAGAGTGAATAAAGTTAACAGAAGTGTTTCTCCTGTGCATCAGGATGCGGGATCTGTCTGCATCAGAGAAACAGGAACATGTGAAGTTACAGAAGCAGATGGAGAAGAAGAATGTGGAGCTGGATGCTTTAAGGAGCCAGAAAGAAAAACTCCAAGAAGAGAGGACGGCGTCAGAGAAGACCATTGATGAGCTGAAAGAACAGGTCTGGATTTCTGTTTGATCAGAAGAATCAGATGCTATAAATCCTACTTTCTACTTCTAAAGTCTAGTTTATTCTTTCTAAAGTCTAGTTTCTACTTCTAAAGTCTAGTTTCTACTTCTAAAGTCTAGTTTATTCTTCTAAAGTCTAGTTTATTCTTCTAAAGTCTAGTTTCTACTTCTAAAGTCTAGTTTATTCTTCTAAAGTCTAGTTTCTACTTCTAAAGTCTAGTTTATTCTTCTAAAGTCTAGTTTCTACTTCTAAAGTCTAGTTTATTCTTCTAAAGTCTAGTTTATTCTTCTAAAGTCTAGTTTATTCTTCTAAAGTCTAGTTTCTACTTCTAAAGTCTAGTTTCTACTTCTAAAGACTAGTTTATTCTTCTAAAGTCTAGTTTATTCTTCTAAAGTCTAGTTCATTCTTCTAAAGTCTAGTTTATTCTTCTAAAGTCTAGTTCATTCTTCTAAAGTCTAGTTTATTCTTCTAAAGTCTAGTTTCTACTTCTAAAGTCTAGTTTATTCTTCTAAAGTCTAGTTTATTCTTCTAAAGTCTAATTACTACTTATAAATTCAGTTTGAGCCAGCTGTAGTCAGGATTTATTGGAGGTGAAGTCAGCCTATGATGTAGCTACGTAGCAGAAGTAGAAACTAGACTTTACAGCAGAGGACGCTGTTTTCCTGTGAAAAGGTTTGTGATGATGTTCTCGTTGTTTCAGGTGGATGCAGCTTTAGGGGCTGAGGAGATGGTGGAAACCCTGACTGAAAGAAACCTGGACCTGGAGGAGAAGGTCCGGGAGCTGAGAGAGACGGTCACTGACCTGGTGAGTGGAAAACAGACAAGACTAAGAATATCAGGTTCTAGTGTCATCATTAAATTATTCAGTATTACACAAAAATACGGGCGACATGGTGGCGCAGGGGTTAGTGCTGTTGCCTCACAGCAAGAAGGTCGCAGGTTCAAGAACTCCTTGGTCCTGGGTCTGGGACCTTTCTGTGTGGAGTTTGCATGTTCTCCCCGTGTCTGCGTGGGTTTTCACCGGGTACTCCAGCTTCCTCCCACAGTCCAAAAACATGCTCAGGTTAATTGGAGACTCTAAATTGCCCATAGGTGTGAGTGTGTGAGTGAATGGTGTGTGTGCCCCACGATTGGCTGGTGACCATCTGGGGTGTATCCCTGCCTCTCGCCGTAACGCTGGGATTGGCTCCAGCAGACCATGTGACCCTAATGAGGAATAAGCAGGTATAGAAAATGACTGACTGACTGACACAAAAATGCACAACGTGAGAAAAAAAGAATCAAAATTTGTTTCTTCTTTCTAGTCAATCTATCATCTCAAGATTGTATTTTATTTATTTTATATCCTAACCCATATGTGTCCAACTCAAGGTCCAAATCTGGGCCACCACCTCATTTCCTGTGTCCCCTCCAGAGCTTCACAGACTTGTGTGATTTATTGAGAGATGGAAAGTGAATAAATGTTTGAACTTAACAGAGACACACTGGTCACGTTGTCTTTGTACGACTTCATTAACTCCTAAATCTTTTCTCAATCGGCCACGAAGGTTGTTTAAAAACAGGAAAGTTTCTGTTTTTCCTTATTTTCCTTTGTTGAAGTTCTGTCATTACTTTCTTGTTCTTTCTATTCTTTAATATTTAGCATAGCAACACAAAACCATAGATTCCAATCTTTGAAACATCCATGAAATAAATCCAATAGTTAATAGTGGTTATCAGCATATTCTTGTATGAGTCTCTACATATCTGTGATGATTTGACATGTTTTGCTGCAGCATTTTAATAATTAGACACTAACAACAATAGAACATTATTTCTGCATCAGCAGATTTTTAACTTCTGTTTAAACTATTATGAGTGGAGAGGTAATTATCTAATATGATAACATATATAATAATAATAATACGTAGATACATATATATGATCTTTATAATTGGTGCTTTGAGGGAAACCAGAACACTGATGTGACCCAGGATCAAACTGAGTTTAACTCTCCTGAATGAGTCTCTATGGATCCAGTTCTGGTTCTGACCCTGTTTGCTATGACTTGTTTCCTCACTGCAGGAAGCCATCAACGAGATGAATGATGAGCTGCAGGAGAACGCCAGGGAGACGGAGCTGGAGCTGAGGGAGATGTTGGATCTGGGCGCCGCCAGAGTCCGAGAGTCTGAGAAACGAGTGGAGGCTGCTCAGGAGACGGTGGCTGACTACCAGCAGACCATCAAGAAGTACCGCGAACTCACAGCTCACCTGCAGGTACCTGGCTGTGATGCTGCTGCAGATTTAGCAGCAGCAGCAGCAGGTTTAACAGCAACAGCAGGTTTAACAGCAGCAGCAGGTTTAGCAGCAGCAGGTTTAAGAGCATCAGCAGCAGGTTTAACAGCAGCAGGTTAAACAGCAGCAGCAGCAGCAGGTTTAACAGCAACAGCAGGTTTAACAGCAGCAGCAGGTTTAGCAGCAGCAGGTTTAAGAGCATCAGCAGCAGGTTTAACAGCAGCAGGTTAAACAGCAGCAGCAGCAGCAGCAGGTTTAACAGCAGCAGCAGCAGGTTTAACAGCAACAGCAGGTTTAACAGCAACAGCAGGTTTAACAGCAGCAGGTTTAACAGCAACAGCAGGTTTAACAGCAACAGCAGGTTTAACAGCAGCAGGTTTAACAGCAACAGCAGGTTTAACAGCAACAGCAGGTTTAACAGCAGCAGGTTTAACAGCAACAGCAGGTTTAACAGCAGCAGCAGGTTTAGCAGCAGCAGGTTTAACAGCAACAGCAGGTTTTAACAGCAGCAGGTTTAACAGCAACAGCAGGTTTAACAGCAGCAGCAGGTTTAGTAGCAGCAGGTTTAGCAGCAGCAGGTTTAATAGCAGCAGATTTAACAGCAGCAGCAGGTTTAACAGCAGCAGCAGCAGGTTTAACAGCAGCAGGTTTAACAGCAGCAGCAGCAACAGGTTTAGCAGCAGCAGGTTTAACAGCAGCAGCAGCAACAGGTTTAGCAGCAGCAGGTTTAACAGCAGCAGCAGGTTTAGTAGCAGCAGGTTTAGCAGCAGCAGGTTTAGTAGCAGCAGGTTTAGCAGCAGCAGCAGGTTTAGGATCAGCAGCAGGTTTAGGATCAGCAGCAGGTTTAGCAGCAGCAGCAGGTTTAGCATCAGCAGGTTTAGCAGCAGCAGGTTTAGCAGCAGCAGGTTTAGGATCAGCAGGTTTAGCAGCAGCAGGTTTAGCAGCAGCAGCAGGTTTAGGATCAGCAGCAGGTTTAGCAGCAGCAGCAGGTTTAGCATCAGCAGGTTTAGCAGCAGCAGCAGGTTTAGCAGCAGCAGCAGGTTTAGCAGCAGCAGGTTAAACAGCAGCAGGTTTAGCAGTAGCAGCAGGTTTAGGATCAGCAGCAGGTTTAGCAGCAGCAGCAGCAGGTTTAGCAGCAGCAGGTTTAGCAGCAGCAGGTTTAGTAGCAGCAGCAGGTTTAGCAGCAGCAGCAGCAGGTATAGCAGCAGCAGCAGCAGGTTTAGCAGCAGCAGCAGCAGGTTTAGCAGCAGCAGCAGGTTTAGCAGCAGCAGCAGGTTAAACAGCAGCAGGTTTAGTAGCAGCAGCAGGTTTAGCAGCAGCAGGTTTAGCAGCAGCAGCAGCAGGTTTTGATTCTTATTTTTTTGTTTCTGCTGCAGGAGGTGAACAGAGAACTGACCAGCCAGCAGGAAGCTTCAGCTGAGCTGCAGCAGCAGCCTCCAGCAGAGATGTTCGACTTCAAGATCAAGTTTGCTGAGACGAAGGCCTACGCCAAGGTTAGAATAACAAGTACCAAAATAATAATTCATTAAATAATCAGATGTAGGATAATATGGTGGACAAACTACTCAGATCACTGTTGTTGGTGTAAAAAATACTCAAGTAAAAGTCCTGATTGAAAGTGTTCTGTATAAGTACAGAAGTATTATCAGCAAAATGTACTTAAATTACCAAATGTTAAAGTAATCACTATGGAAACTTTATGTTATTTTACTACTTGTTTTTAATTACTGAATACATGTGAGAGTATTTAATGTTGTATTTTATCAATGCAGAGACAATCTGATGATACAGTTTTGTTTGATTTGAATCTTTATTTCCAACATGTACGTGAGCACTGAACAGTTTATTACAACTTCCAAAGCAAATAAAAATAAAATTAAATAAAGAAACAAATAAATCAATAAATAAAAGGACAGATGAAGACAGGAAGCAATAAATAAACAGAAAACAAACAAACCAAATAAAATCCATCCTGTTTTTCCTCTTTCCTCCTTATCCTTTTTTTCATCTTCTTTCCTTTTCCTGTTTTCCATTTTCTCTATTTTCCCTTCCTATCCCCCCACTAACCACTAAATACAGCATCTATAGGATCTGTCTCCTAATCATGAATTAAAGGAATAATAATAATAATAGTAATAGTAATAAATACATAAATAAAGAAGCAAAAGTAGGAAGAAGTAAAACACTTATTAATTCCTACCCTCACACTCTATTCTATATAATGTAGACAATTATTATTTCCTGTGATTATCTCTATGAAACTATAATCAAATGTTATGAAAGTAACACACTAAAGGCAACAACACAGTAGAAGGATCAGTATAAACTGATGATGAAATAAAAAAACACAACATCAACATTAACAGCTTTTGTTAATGATAGAAATGATAATAGAAAATTAAAGTATATAAACTTCATGTTAATCAAAAAATCTGCACCTGAAAAGTAACTAAAGCTGTCAGATACAGTGTAGCAGAAAGTACAATATTTCTCTCTGAATTATATAAAGTAGCATCACATTGTATTTTATTTAATCTGTTCTCCTCTATGTCTATTTATCACCTGAATAGGGTTTACTGAATGATCTTGGGTTTAAATAAAGCTAACACCTGTGAGATAGTTGTACCAGTGACAGAATCAATATAAAATGTACAGTGTTGAAGTACATCCATTTTATCACTGGTGTATCAGCAGAGTTTCAGGATGTATTAGAGCAGAGTTTCAGGATGTATTAGAACAGAGTTTCAGGATGTATTAGAACAGAGTTTCAGGATGTATTAGAACAGAGTTTCAGGATGTATTAGAACAGAGTTTCAGGATGTATTAGAGCAGAGTTTCAGGATGTATTAGAACAGAGTTTCAGGATGTATTAGAGCAGAGTTTCAGGATGTATTATCTGTGAACGGTTTTGTGTTCAGGCCATTGAGATGGAGCTGAGGAAGATGGAGGTGGGTCAGGCCAACAGACACGTGTCCCTCCTCACCTCCTTCATGCCAGAGTCCTTCCTCCGTCATGGAGGAGACCACGACTGCATCCTGGTGCTGCTGCTCATGCCCAGACTGATCTGTAAGGTAAAACCATCAGAGGACACAGATATGTGAGGACAGACCTCAAACTATCTACCAGCTTTTAAATTGTGTTGATAGGCCGAGTAATTCCAGAGTTATGATGAATTATTTATGCCATAATGTTGCTGAATATGTCCTCTGTCCACATTCACTGCAGGTAGGTATTATTATGGTAAAATCAGAAGTAATCAAAAACGGACAATTACCTCAAAGAGGTAATCCTGGTAGGGTCTCCCACCCTGGTAGGGTCTCTTATCCTGGTAGGGTCTCACACCCTGGTAGGGTCTCTTATTCTGGTAGGGTCTCTCATCCTGGTAGAGTCTCTCATCCTGGTAGGGTCTCCCACCCTGGTAGGGTCTCTTATCCTGGTAGGGTCTCACACCCTGGTAGGGTCTCCCACCCTGGTAGGGTCTCTCATCCTGGTAGGGCCTCTTATTCTGGTAGGGTCTCTCATCCTGGTAGGGTCTCTCACCCTGGTAGTGTCTCTCATCCTGGTAGAGTCTCTCATCCTGGTAGGGTGTCCCACCCTGGTAGGGTCTCTCATCCTGGTGTGGTCTCTTATCTTGGTAGACTCTCCCATCGTGGTAGGGTCTCTCATCCTGGTGGGGTCTCTCATCCTGGTAGGGTCTCCCACTCTGGTAGGGTCTCTCATCCTGGTGGGGTCTCTCATCCTCTCATCCTGGTAGGGTCTCTCATCCTGGTAGGGTCTCCCATCGTGGTAGGGTCTTTCATCCTGGTGGGGTCTCTCATCCTGGTGGGGTCTCCCACCCTGGTAGGGTCTCTTATCCTGGTAGGGTCTCTCAGCATTTTGGGTTCCCGGCATAAATGATAAATGGTAAGACACGGACAATATGCAGAGACTGTATGCAAACAATGCCGTACAGCGCATTAAAAACAATAATACTGATATTATTATTAATAATAAAAAATATTGTTATAAGTATTACCCTTATTAAAATAACCAATGAATCAGAAATCATTTTTGTTTATTATATTATATACATATACGCATACATATACACACACGCTCTCTGCACCACCCCGTGCGCGCTGAACGAAATGAACGGATCTTTTTACTGAACGATCTGAACTGAACTACTTCTTCAAAGTGAACAACAATTCCCATCACTACAACTCAGTTAAATAAAAGTCTGTTGTCCAGGCATTCATATAATTTGTAATTTAGTTTTCTTAAAATCTCGTCTCGTCGCGATCTCGTGAACCCAATCTCGGGTCTCGTCTCGTGAGCTGAGCTGAGCTGAGCGTCTCGTCACACCCCTAGTCTCTTATCTTGGTAGAGTTTCCCATCATGGTAGGGTCTCTCATCTTGGTAGGGTCTCCCACCCTGATAGGGTCTCTTATCCTGGTAGGGTCTCACACCCTGGTAGGGTCTCACACCCTGGTAGGGTCTCTCATCCTGGTAGGGCCTCTTATTCTGGTAGGGTCTCTCATCCTGGTAGGGTCTCCCACCCTGGTAGGGTCTCATACCCTGGTAGGGTCTCACACCCTGGTAGGGTCTCTCATCCTGGTGGGGTCTCTCATCCTCTCATCCTGGTAGGGTCTCTCATCCTGGTAGGGTCTCCCACCCTGGTAGGGTCTCTCATCCTGGTGGGGTCTCTCATCCTCTCATCCTGGTAGGGTCTCCCACCCTGGTAGGGTCTCTTATCCTGGTAGGGTCACACACCCTGGTAGGGTCTCACACCCTGGTAGGGTCTCGCATCCTGGTAGGGCCTCTTATTCTGGTAGGGTCTCTCATCCTGGTAGGGTCTCTCACCCTGGTAGAGTCTCTTATCCTGGTAGGGTCTCTCATCCTGGTGGGGTCTCTCATCCTCTCATCCTGGCAGGGTCTCTCATCCTGGTAGGGTCTCCCACCCTGGTAGGGTCTCTCATCCTGGTAGGGCCTCTTATTCTGGTAGGGTCTCTCATCCTGGTAGGGTCTCCCACCCTGGTAGGGTCTCTTATCCTGGTAGGGTCTCACACCCTGGTAGGGTCTCACACCCTGGTAGGGTCTCGCATCCTGGTAGGGCCTCTTATTCTGGTAGGGTCTCTCATCCTGGTAGGGTCTCTCACCCTGGTAGAGTCTCTTATCCTGGTAGGGTCTCTCATCCTGGTGGGGTCTCTTATCTTGGTAGACTCTCCCATCGTGGTAGGGTCTCTCATCCTGGTGGGGTCTCTCATCCTGGTAGGGTCTCCCACCCTGGTAGGGTCTCTCATCCTGGTGGGGTCTCTCATCCTGGTAGGGTCTCCCACCCTGGTAGGGTCTCTTATCCTGGTAGGGTCTCACACTCTGGTAGGGTCTCGCATCCTGGTAGGGCCTCTTATTCTGGTAGGGTCTCTCATCCTGGTAGGGTCTCTCACCCTGGTAGAGTCTCTTATCCTGGTAGGGTCTCTCATCCTGGTGGGGTCTCTCATCCTCTCATCCTGGTAGGGTCTCTCATCCTGGTAGGGTCTCCCACCCTGGTAGGGTCTCTCATCCTGGTAGGGTCTCTCATACTGGTAGGGTCTCCCATCGTGGTAGGGTCTCTCATCCTGGTGGGGTCTCTCATCCTGGTAGGGTCTCTCATCCTGGTGGGGTCTCCCATCGTGGTAGGGTCTCTCATCCTGGTGGGGTCTCTCATCCTGGTAGGGTCTCCCACCCTGGTAGGGTCTCTTATCCTGGTAGGGTCTCACACCCTGGTAGGGTCTCTTATCCTGGTAGGGCCTCATCCTGGTAGGGTCTCCCACCCTGGTAGGGTCTCTTATCCTGGTAGGGTCTCACACCCTGGTAGGGTCTCACACCCTGGTAGGGTCTCGCATCCTGGTAGGGCCTCTTATTCTGGTAGGGTCTCTCATCCTGGTAGGGTCTCTCACCCTGGTAGAGTCTCTTATCCTGGTAGGGTCTCTCATCCTGGTGGGGTCTCTTATCTTGGTAGACTCTCCCATCGTGGTAGGGTCTCTCATCCTGGTGGGGTCTCTCATCCTGGTAGGGTCTCCCACCCTGGTAGGGTCTCTCATCCTGGTGGGGTCTCTCATCCTGGTAGGGTCTCCCATCGTGGTAGGGTCTCTCATCCTGGTGGGGTCTCTCATCCTGGTAGGGTCTCCCACCCTGGTAGGGTCTCTTATCCTGGTAGGGTCTCACACCCTGGTAGGGTCTCGCATCCTGGTAGGGCCTTTTATTCTGGTAGGGTCTCTCATCCTGGTAGGGTCTCTCACCCTGGTAGAGTCTCTTATCCTGGTAGGGTCTCTCATCCTGGTGGGGTCTCTCATCCTCTCATCCTGGTAGGGTCTCTCATCCTGGTAGGGTCTCCCACCCTGGTAGGGTCTCTCATCCTGGTAGGGTCTCTCATCCTGGTAGGGTCTCCCATCGTGGTAGGGTCTCTCATCCTGGTGGGGTCTCTCATCCTGGTAGGGTCTCTCATCCTGGTGGGGTCTCCCATCATGGTAGGGTCTCTCATCCTGGTAGGGTCTCCCACCCTGGTAGGGTCTCTTATCCTGGTAGGGTCTCACACCCTGGTAGGGTCTCGCATCCTGGTAGGGCCTCATCCTGGTAGGGTCTCCCACCCTGGTAGGGTCTCTTATCCTGGTAGGGTCTCACACCCTGGTAGGGTCTCACACCCTGGTAGGGTCTCGCATCCTGGTAGGGCCTCTTATTCTGGTAGGGTCTGTTATGAGACCCCTGGTGGGGTCTCTTATCTTGGTAGACTCTCCCATCGTGGTAGGGTCTCCCATCGTGGTAGGGTCTCTCATCCTGGTAGGGTCTCCCACCCTGGTAGGGTCTCTTATCCTGGTAGGGTCTCACACCCTGGTAGGGTCTCGCATCCTGGTAGGGCCTCTTATTCTGGTAGGGTCTCTCATCCTGGTAGGGTCTCTCATCCTGGTGGGGTCTCTCATCCTCTCATCCTGGTAGGGTCTCTCATCCTGTTAGGGTCTCTCACCCTGGTAGGGTCTCTCATCCTGGTGGGGTCTCTCATCCTCTCATCCTGGTAGGGTCTCTCATCCTGGTAGGGTCTCCCACCCTGGTAGGGTCTCTCATCCTGGTGGGGTCTCTCATCCTCTCATCCTGGTAGGGTCTCTCATCCTGGTAGGGTCTCCCACCCTGGTAGGGTCTCTTATCCTGGTAGGGTCTCCCACCCTGATAGGGTCTCTCATCCTGGTAGGGTCTCTCATCCTGGTAGGGTCTCCCACCCTGGTAGGGTCTCTTATCCTTGTAGGGTCTCACACCCTGGTAGGGTCTCGCATCCTGGTAGGGCCTCTTATTCTGGTAGAGTCTCTTATCCTGGTAGGGTCTCGCATCCTGGTGGGGTCTCTTATCCTCTCATCCTGGTAGGGTCTCTCATCCTGGTAGGGTCTCCCACCCTGGTAGGGTCTCTCATCCTGGTAGGGTCTCTCATCCTGGTAGGGTCTCCCATCATGGTAGGGTCTCTCATCCTGGTGGGGTCTCTCATCCTGGTAGGGTCTCCCACCCTGGTAGGGTCTCTCATCCTGGTGGGGTCTCTCATCCTCTCATCCTGGTAGGGTCTCTCATCCTGGTAGGGTCTCCCACCCTGGTAGGGTCTCTTATCCTGGTAGGGTCTCCCACCCTGATAGGGTCTCTCATCCTGGTAGGGTCTCCCACCCTGGTAGGGTCTCTTATCCTGGTAGGGTCTCCCACCCTGGTAGGGTCTCTTATCCTGGTAGGGTCTCTCATCCTGGTAGGGTCTCTCATCCTGGTGGGGTCTCTCATCCTGGTGGGGTCTCTCATCCTGGTGGGGTCTCTTATAGGGGTGTGACGAGATCTCGTGTGACGAGATCTCGCGAGATGTGATTTGACGAGATTGCTCGTCGCGTTAAAATTCTGTCTCGCGAGATTTATCCACCCAGCAGCCAGAATGACGGAAAACACGGGTATTACTATTGACGATGCCCCCGCCACTTCTAAATCGTTTGTTTGGCAGCATTTTGGGTTCCCGGCAGAAATGATAAATGGTAAGACACGGACAATATGCAGAGACTGTATGCAAACAATGCCGTACAGCGCGGCGTACAGCGCGGCGCATGCGTGGTGCTCCGCTGAGCCGTTCACTGAACTACTTTCCTCGAAGTGGGTGCGAGCCGTTCACTGATCCGCTTCCCTGTTAGTGGGTGCGAACCGTTCACTGAACCACTTGCCCGTAGGTCTGAGCCATTTAGTGAACGGCTTCCCGTGAAATAGTTCTGAACGAATCCACTGAATGACTTTAAGGGGAAGCCGTTCAGTGTACGGTTCGTTCTTGTACTGTCGGTGTATGTGTCGTTTTTAAAAAAAAATTATATAGCTTTTTAAAACTCAGACATTTTACAGTAAAGGTTGGTTAAAAACAATAACAACTCAAAGTCACTTTACATTAAAAGCTAGTTAAAATTAGAATAAAAAAACAATAATACTGATATTATTATTAATAATAAAAATATTGTTATAAGTATTACCCTTATTAAAATAACCAAAGAATCAGAAATCACTTTTGTTTATTATATTATATACATATACGCATACATATACACACACGCTCTCTGCACCACCCCGTGCGCGCTGAACGAAATGAACAGATCTTTTTACTGAACGATCTGAACTGAACTACTTCTTCAAAGTGAACAACAATTCCCATCACTACAACTCAGTTAAATAAAAGTCTGTTGTCCAGGCATTCATATAATTTGTAATTTAGTTTTCTTAAAATCTCGTCTCGTCCCGATCTCGTGAACCCAATCTCGGGTCTCGTCTCGTCTCGTGAGCTGAGCGTCTCGTCACACCCCTAGTCTCTTATCTTGGTAGAGTTTCCCATCATGGTAGGGTCTCTCATCTTGGTGGGGTCTCTCATCCTGGTAGGGTCTCCCACCCTGGTAAGGTCTCTCATGGCATCAGGTCCTCAGTGAGGAACCAGATGAATGCAGCTCAAACACCTGATGAAGTCAGCAAACATTAGGTCTATGTTAACCCTGCCATCCATAATGTCTGTGACAGATCAGAACAAATGGCGGTGGAAAACATAAAGATTGTAGTGAACAGTCTCATCAACACCTGAACAGACTGAAGGATCCAGTGTGGACTAGAGCTGCTCCATTATGGAAAAAAAATCATTATCACGATTATTCTGGTCAATATTGAAATCACGATTATTCAAACAATTAAAACACTTTAGTATTTATTCAACATGAGTGACTGTGCTTTTGTTTGATATATATATATATATATATATATATATATATATATATACATATATACATATATATATATACAGTATATATATATATATATATACAGTATATATATATATATATATATATATATATATATATATATATATATATATATATATACAGTATATATATATATATATATATATAGGGGCATATATGGGTCAATGACACATGGTAACCCTAAACATTCATAGAGACCTGATGAATGATTTTTAAAACTGTGTGAAAACTTAAATAGTTTTTGACTTTCTCATCTTACCAAACATCATTTGTCACTGACCCAGACAGAGATATAGCTCATGGAGTTTAATTCTTTCATAAATTGTGTAATGAAAAATGTCAAATATCGCTTCAACTCCATTATATGATTTTGGAAATCGTTTGACACGCAAATTGAAATTGCGATTAAAATTCAATTAATCACACAGCCTTAGACCTATTTCCTCCCAGCTAAAGTAAAGACACTTGTTCCCTTTACATTTTCCAAAAATAAAACCGCTGAAATGGGGCAAAAAGAAAGATGCAGCTCCAGTTAACTGTGGTTCTTATGTGCAGGCCGAGCTGATCAGCAAACAGGCCCAGGAGAAGTTTGACCTGAATGAGACGGGCGTGGAGAGGACGGGGCTGAAGGGAGCCGTCGGGGAGCAGCTGAGCTTCGCCGGCGGCCTGGTCTACTCACTGAGCCTCCTACAGGCCACGCTGCACAAATATGAGCAGTAGGTTTCACAGCATCTACCCAATCATCAGGAGAACTCACTGCTGAATCAGCACCTTTGCAGTTGTGAATGTATTTATGCTTCATTCTTCTGTCTCCTCTTTGTGATTCTGTCTGAGCATAGGTGTAAATCAACAGTTGTCCCTCTCAAAAAATCCTGGTGAAATATTATATATATATAATATCGTTTGAACATTTATTAAAATGAAACCATGTGAGAAGTTTAGAGGGAAAAACCTTTATTTGTTGGAGCTGCTAACATAGACATATGAAATGTGAGATGACTAACAAACTGATGTTGGAAAGACGTCAAAGATTAAAATCTTAAACCACTGGCTTCATATTTAACCCTGTAGGCACCACTGTTAACTTCAGCCACATGGTGTCACATGTATGAACCATTTTATCAGTTTGTCAACATCAGCGAGTGTTTGCATTTGTTTTTATTACTTAAAATTACATTAACATATGTGACATTGCATGAATATTCTATAATCCAAGTGAGTCCCTGCCCTGTGATGTCATAATATGCTAATTAGATGGGTAAATCTAATCCCTATATGAATTTTGGGTCATCCTTAATATTTCTCTAATTAACATAAAGTCTCTATCACTTATCACGTGAAAATGTTTTTCCAAAAAAAACTTTGGCGCCTAAAGGGTTAACTATGTGTTTTATTTTAAAAACTATTTTTTTTATCCAGAGTCAAATCTGCATGTGAAGAATATCTGAATCTGTCAGATGAACTTACTGGAGTGTAAAGTCACATCAAGTGGTAATAGTAGCTCAAAATGATATTTAAGTATAATTAACACGAGGAGAAACTGACTAGAGGTCTGTTTCCTGATCTGCCAACAGGAGAATTAACAACATTGTGCTCACAGGTGTAAATCTAAAAAAAAAGTCTTTTTAAACACAAATATATAATTCTGATCATTAAAGAAATAAGAAATAAACACACAACACAGCCACTGCTAAATGTAAAACAATGTGTTTCTTAATTGTTGAAAAAAGGGCTCTGGCTCAGTGCAGTGTGGACGTCTATAAGAAGATTGGAGCTCTGTATCCAGAGATGAGCGTCCATGAGCGTTCTCTGGACTTCCTCATTGACCTGCTGCATAAAGACCAGCTGGATGAGACGGTGAACGTGGAGCCGCTCACCAAGGCCATCAAATACTATCAGGTACACACACACACACACACACGTTTCACTCACACTGACTTATCCCCCACAGTGTCTTGTGAGCCCAGTTCTTGTCCAGTTCTGGTCAAATCCAAAGTAGTCCGGCAGGTTTCCTGGGGACACTAAAATAAAATGTCTTTCTTCTCAAACAGCATGTGTTCAAAAGAGTGATTTATTTACATCACAAAACCAATATCCATGAAAAGCTGCTACTGAACAAGAAGGATTCATTATTTATTAATGAAATCCCCACTGGTGGAGACCTAGAGAGGAACAGGTTAAATAACATGTTATTTAATCTAATTTTTCCCAATAACCAGCATTCAGTGTGAGTTGATGTCAACATTTGTGTGTTTCAGCACCTGTACAGCATCCACCTGGCAGATCAGAATGAGGACTGCACCATGCAGCTGGCTGATCACATCAGAGTGAGGAAAACATACTTTACATGTGTCTTCTTTCTTTGATCCTAACATATGTATACACACACACACACACACACACACACACACACACACACACACACACACACATATATATATATATATATATATATATATATATATATATATATATATATATATATATATATATATATATATATATATATATATATATATATAGACTACAAGGGAAGCTGAACTTCCCCTGCCCTGTCAAAAATAAATGTCCAAATTTGTGCAGCTGTATTAACATTTCATTGACTATAAATCTGTTAGAACATGTTCATCTTGAAGACAAGTTCTTTCAGAATCAGCTACTTATCATAAATAAATAAATTATACATGTCCGTACATTCCCATACCGCTTCCTGGTCTCTGGTCAATGCATTTCCCCATAGACGCTGAGCGTCTCTGAGAGTGAATGGGGCTTTTTTTATCATCGTCTCGAAGCTCGGCGCCCATTGGATAAATGCTGAAAATTAGAGCCCGCCCGGACGCTGAGCGTCTCTGGGAGTCAATGGAGTGTGGGCGGGGCCTGGACGCTGAGCGTCCGCATGCTGATTGGAGGAAAATCAGAATGTAGTGGTGATGCATGGTGATTGGAGGGAAAGCAGAATGTAGTTTGACTGACAGGTTTCAAAAATATATAATGCACTCTCTCTCTCTCTCTCTCTCTCTCTCTCTCTCTCTCTCTCTCTCGCGTGCCTGCGCAATCGAATCGAAGCGATCCACGTATAATGCACGAGTTACTGTTTTGCCTGCACGCTCTCACTCGCATTGCATATTAAAAAAAAAAAAACTCGCATAGTATAAAATCCGGGATATTTTACCCGACTCGCGGGCATCATGGAGCCGGGAGACTTGGGACGTCTGCATGACGTCACCTCAGCTGCATGATTTCAGTCCCATCGCGGATTTTCCATGTGAAGTCAAATGACAAACAGAGACTATTTGTTGGCCTTTCCAGAGTGAAATAATTCACTCTTACACTGTAAATAAATCACACTCACGTATTTCATTGTTCTATAAATATTATAGTTTCCTTGTTCTTATTGTTATTGTTGTTGTTCTAGTTTTAATTACCTTTCGTTCCATAGTGCAATCATACTCGGCTAGTGCTGGTCACTAGCAGACATGATGGCAAACAATGCTAACATTGAGCCAAGTCTCCCAGAAGTTCCAGTAAACATCTCCATAAATGACAAACATCTCCCTGAAATGATTTTTTGGAACTTGGGATGTCTGTAAATAACACGTTTATGATGTACGACAAATATGAGCTTCCCCTGTTTGAAAGATCACAAATCGCCACTGATATATATATATATATATATATATATATATATATATATATATATATATATATATATATATATATATATATATATATATATATATATATTGATATGCTGTGCTGTGTCCTGTCCAGTTCACCCAGAGTGCTTTGGACTGCATGGCGGTGGAGGTGAGCCGCTTGCGAGCGTTCCTACACGCTGGTCAGGAGAAGGCTGACCTGGCCGTGCTGCTGAAGGACCTGGAGACATCCTGCAGCGACATCCGCCAGTTCTGCAAGAAGATCCGCCGCAGGATGCCTGGGACCGATGCTCCCGGCATCCCCACAGCACTCAGCTTCGGTCAGCAGGTAACCATGGCAACCGCAGCGGGTCGCAATTACAGCTCACTCAATTTAACCCCTTAACACCTATTGTCATTAATTCCCATCAAACTGTTTCCATCCCCCTGCAGCAGAGATAGCATATACATTCTACCCCCGATGCTGGTTTGTTAAAGTGAGTTTAAAAGAAGAAACATGGAGGTCCAGCTAAGGCTATTCCAACACAGGAGGTGATTCAGATGCTGTGGGTCACTGGTCAGTGGTTGAAAGTGAACAGCAACGCTGTAAATGACCAAAATGTAAAGGCCAGACTAAATAAATCCAATAGTTAATAGTGGTTATCAGCATATTCTTGTATGAGTCTCTAGATATCTGTGATGATTTGACATGTTTTGCTGCAGCATTTTAATAATTAGACACTAACAACAATAGAACATTATTTCTGCATCAGCAGATTTTTAAATTCTGTTTAAAAATCTTAGTAAATTGTCACCAGAACTATTATGAGTGGAGAGACAATTATCTAATATAATAACATATATAATAATAATAATACATAGATACATATATATGATCTTTATAATTGGTCCTTTGAGGGAAACCAGAACACTGATGTGGCCCAGGATCAAACTGAGTTTAACTCTCCTGTTCTAGAGGGTTAATAATGTTAATTATTGACATTGCTGTGTGACCTCCAGGTGTCAGACACCCTCTCAGACTGCAGGAAACACCTGACCTGGGTGGTGGCTGTTCTTCAGGAGGTGGCAGCAGCTGGAGCCCAGATGATGTCTCCTCTGGGTGAACAGGAAGGGCTGTCTGCCGTCAAACTGGAGGACGTGGCCTTCAAGGCTGGAGAACAGGTACAGAAACACCACGAGGTAAAAGAAAAAGATGAATGTGTTTTACTGCTGGAGCATAAAGAGTTACAGGTTATTTACAGAAGCATCAGTGTATGTATTTTTGGCAGGAATAAAGCATTCCAGCACCCTGCTGGGTTTCTGGTGTGCAGCGCTGGACTGTGTGAACTTCCTCTTAAAATATATATATATATATATATATATATATATATATATATATATATATATATAAATAGCATATATATATGCTATGCAACGCGAGGTGAGCTGAACAAATGTGTTTCTGGTTGGACATGTGGTCACGTTATCAGCATCGCTATATTTGAGACAGCCTTATTTTATTCCAGAATTGTATTTATTTAACTGAATCACTGTATTTGTTTTACATTTCTGAATAATGCACCTGGTCTAACTGGTTTAATGTGCTGGACCTTTACTTTTGGATTTAATTCATGAAGCACAGTTCACCAATAAAACATTGGATTTCAGATCTTCTCTTCTTACTGTATTCAATTGATTAGTCATGCACTACAATTTATTAATATCCTAGAATTCTAATTCTTTATCAGGAGACCTTTAGCAGATATGACATTAAAATGCGATTAATTCAATTAATTAATTACAAAATCCTGTAATTAATTCGATTCATTTTTTTAATCGACTGACAGCACTAATATATATATATATATATATATATATATATATATACAGTACAAAAGTTTGGACACACCTTCTAATTCAATGTGTTTGTGTGAATCAGGTGGTTCCTGTTTATGGATAAAACCAGAACTTGTTGAACATGCATTTCTCTTTGAAAGTCTAAGGAAAATAGGTCGTTCAAGACATTGTTCAGAAGAACAACCTACTATGATTAAAAAGTTGATTAGACAGAGGAAAACTTACAAAGAGGTGCAAAAAATTATAGGCTGTTCAACCAGAGACATGTGGTAAAGACTCAGCCAATGATCAGCTCCAGGATGATCAGAGACAGTCTGGAGTTACCTGTTAGTGCTGTGACAGGTAGAAGACGTCTGGGTGAAGCTGGTCTATTTACTAGAATCACCCAGAAAGTCCCTCTGTTAATAAAAAGGCAGCAACTGGCCTAAAGAGACATGGAGGAACATTTCAGTCTTGGTTCCAGGCTAATAGAATTAAAGTTCTGGAGTGGTCAACCCAATCCCTGGACCTTAATCTGATCCAGAACTTATGGGGTGACATTAAAAATGCTGTTTCTGAAGAAAAAAATATAAATTGTGAATGTTGTTAAAACATCTTGTAGTGTAATAACAACTGAGAGGTTACACCACAGTTATAAAAACTGTGGTGTTTTAGATGTTTAGATGTGTTTTCTTAGATTTTCTTTGAAAAACATGTCAAAAAGGTATTGTAGACTATTTATGCAATATTATAAGAAAGGTGAAAACAACTGCATTTGATATTTGTTTGTATGGCCATGTTAAATAGCCACTGAACTCATGAACGAAATGTCTAGTTTATGTACCTCCATTCCTTAATCCCTGAGTTAGTCAATTGTATAGTTAGTTAGTTATATAGTGAGCAAACATTTGCCTTAATTCCTGGGATTATAAACTGCTCACAGATCTGTTTTAACCTGTTCTCCTCTAGGTCTATTTATCATCTCCCTCTCTAAATGACATGTCCAGACTTAATGCAGTATATGTCTACAACTACAGGGGTTTACTGAATGATCTTGGGTTTAAATAAAGCTAACACCTGTGAGATAGTTGTACCCCAGACCCCAATCTATTTAGTTTGAAAACCAGCTGAAAATCATGTGTTAGTAGCTCAGTTCATCTATGGAGCAGTAAAGTAAAGTCTGATCAGTAATTACACTAAATGTCAGAATTACAAGGTGAACCAGACCAGTTTTAGACATGTTTTAGTACAGGTGTGTCCAGGTGTTATTTCATTAATATTATCATAAAATGCAGAAATCTACAGATTTATGTTTTCTCTATATTCTCATATTATTGGTTGGGGTATAAATGATGTTTAGTTAATCTAATAATGTTTGATATAGACTTGTAGCTGAGTTTCTTGTTGACATGTTGGTGTGTTACATGAACATATTGATGAGTTTATTGAGGTGTTACAGGTGTTCTAGGTGTTCCAGATGTTCCAGATGTTTCAGGTGTTCCAGGTGTTTACAGGTGTTACAGATGTTCCAGGCATTCCAGATTTTCCAGATGTTACAGGTGTTCCAGATGTTCCAGGTGTTTACAGGTGTTCCAGATGTTCCAGGCGTTCCAGATTTTCCAGATGTTACAGGTGTTCCAGATGTTCCAGGTGTTTACAGGTGTTCCAGATGTTCCAGGCATTCCAGATTTTCCAGATGTTACAGGTGTTCCAGCTGTTCCAGGTGTTTACAGGTGTTCCAGATGTTACAGGTGTTTACAGGTGTTCCAGATGTTCGTGATGTTCCAGGTGTTACATGTCATCTTCAGATTTATGGGTCTCAAGGTGCCAACCCCTACGAGTACCTGCGGCAGTCCTGTGGTATCGTCATAGCAACTATGAACAAGATGGCCACCGCCATGCAGGAGGGCGAGTATGACTCGGAGAGGCCTCAGAACACGGTGTGTGTTATGTGTTATGTGTGTGTGTGTGTGTGTGTTATGTGTGTGTGTGTGTGTGTTATGTGTGTGTGTGTGTGTGTGTGTTATGTATGTGTGTGTGTGTGTGTGTGTGTGTGTTATGTGTGTGTGTTATGGGGGGATGGTGCCACATATCCATTATTTACTTTATTAACTTTAATAATTTAATTTGTTTTATTTTAGTATTTTTTTCCATAATGTTGTCTTTTTAAGCAACTAATTCATTTGAATTGTATATTTTAATAACACATTTATTTATGCTCCCGTTAAAGATGTATGAATAAACAAATTTGAATTAAAAAGTTCCTGAAGAAGTACATATGGCAGAATAAACAATGTTGATGGAACAACATAGAGATCCTGACATTTAGTCCCATAATACAACAGGTAGTAACTCTTAATTAAACTCAATTCAACTTTAACCAGACACAGGGTAGAATTTAAGGGGAAAACTGAACTTAAAAAACTCCAAAAACTCATTCTACCAGGAAAAGATTATCTTTATCATCCATGGAATATTCTTCACATGGAACTAGAACATGATTCACTTTAAAAACAACTGTAAACTATTTAGGAGAAACCTTCAAATGCAGCAAAGGAAAATCACTAGTGAAAATCACTAATGATAATGACATTACTATTATTTGCATATAGATATGAATGATAGTGGGTTAAAGGATTTAATCAGTCTACACTCCTTCCTCCTTTTTGAATGTGTAAATTGAGATCAAGTGGTGTGTGTGTGTGTGTGTGTGTGTGTGTGTGTGTGTGTGTGTGTGTGTGTGTGTGTGTGTGTGTGTGTTACTGAGCATCTTTTTCTTCTTAATGTTTTTTTAGAATCCTCCTCCTGTAGAGGTGCGGGCTGCATCTCTTCGAGCTGAAATCACTGATGCAGAAGGTTTGGGGCTGAAGCTGGAGGACAGAGAGACGGTTATTAAAGAGCTGAAGAAATCTCTGAAGATCAAGGTAGAAAATCACCTGCAGACGAATGAACATTCAACAGCTGAGTCATCATCAGGATCAATGATATTTAAACTTTATTAGTCTAATCTAAAGTGTAGTTTGAGACCATATTAGCCTAGTAATTATCATGATTGAGTTTTTTAAATTAGTCAATTAATTGTTTAAAATAAAACATCAACAACACCATTCTAGAGGTGATGTCATCAAATGTCATTTGTTTGACAAATAATCTAAAATGTTTAAAATTAAAACCAAGAAAAACAGCAAATTCTCCCATTTAAGAACCTGGGATTTTATATATATATATCTGCATATTGTTGCATATTAGAACAAAACGTATTCATGTGACACTATGCAAGAGAGGGTTAATAAGGTTCATATTAGTACATTTTAATTGCACTTCAAATAAGCTCTTGTGTGTGTTGAGTTGTTTGTATAAGTAGTGATTTCTAAGCAGCTGCAGCGACATCAACCCTGTCCTGTGTTTCAGGGAGAGGAGCTGAGTGAAGCCAGCGTCCGCCTCAGTCTTCTGGAGAAGAAGCTGGACAGTTCCTCCAGAGACGCTGATGAACGTGTGGAGAAGATCCAGACCAGACTGGACGAGGCCCAGACTCTGCTGAAGAAGAAGGAGAAGTAAGAACTAGTGATGCACACATCCAGGTTTGAATGATCCACTCTGATATCAGCTGATATCATCTGATCTGATGCTACTGTTGAATGAACGGTTGTGTGGACACAGGTAGGATCACCACACTGCAGTGAGAGAATAGGAATTCTTCTTTTTTTCTATTTTTCAGTGCAGATGTTAAGATGGATGAGCCTTTTTAGCCAAAATCATATCTAACCCTAACCCTATTTTCCATGTCCAGTAAAGAGGTGAAATAGGCTTTTGCTTATTTTTTTGTACCTGGATGAATAATTTGATAATGACTTTTAGAAACAGTACCAACAAATCCACCATCCCTATCAAAGTGATCATTAGTTACTGTCAGACCGGTATTAATCACGGACTCAGGCGCAGAGGTGTAGATGAGTTTCTTTATTGCTGTAGCAAGATCCCTCGACAGAGTGAGGCTATGAAATCCAGGCCTAAACTAGGGAAAAGAAAATCACTCTATAAGTAAAACGCTAATCTAAAAGTTATAAAAGTTACCAAGATCAAAATCACTCTTAACGAGGAAAAACAAAAGGCTGAAAAACAAAAACGTGAGAAAACAAACGGCTACCCTACAAAAGTTACAACAAAAAAAACACTCTTTCGAGGCACAACAGAGAAACACACAAGAAACGAGGCTATGGCTGTGGACAAGGAAAAAAGGGCTTTGGTGATCGACATGAGAACGAGACACTTCGGCACAAGACAAGGGGAGACGCAGACAAGATATACACCGGGTAATGGGGAACAGGTGGAAACAATCAGGGCGGGGCTGACAATCAGACCGATGACACAGGAGGAAGAGCAAGTGACCTGAAACGAGAGGAGAGTTATCTTTCAAAGTAAAACAGGAAATGACAAGACAAAAAAACAACATGACCTCACCGCGTGACAGATACTATATGCTGTTACTCTCTAATCATTAACAAGAAGAAAAGTTTAATACAGAAACATAGTGTGTTTATTAAAGTGACAGAAACAGGAAACAGGGACAAGAAAAGAAGAAACATGGAAAAAAAGTCTTCTACATACAGGAATATGTGTTATTTAAGGGGAAATGGGTTTATTGGATTTTTTTTCTCTTCCACTTCAACATTTGTAATAAAATAATTTTCTCTTTGATATCAATGAGCTCTAAACACACACACTGCATCCTGGTACAAGAACCAAAGAAAAAAACAGCAAAAGTTACATCCAGTCATGAATATGTGTTATTTAGGTGTTTTATTCCAGTTTTTTTTCTGTTTTGTGCTGGACTTTCTTTAGTTTTTTACCTGGTGTACGGTTGCTACTGTGAAGAGGAAGCATTGATTCATCAGACCAACATGTTCCCTCTACACAGAACTAAGCTGTGATAAAATCATCAGTAGCAGCTTGTTTAGACCCTAGTGTACATGTCACAGATGGTTTGTGGTGTTCATTTAGTGATATTTTACCTCCACTCACAGTTTTACCAACGTAACCAGCAGCAAATATAGAATCCTAGTAACTGGATGTGTGACTGGATCAGAACATTGGATCCAGCTGATCGATATCGGAGCTGATATCCAGATAAATCAGATCAGTTCATCTCTAGTTAATGACGTAGTCATTGACAGGCCTGTGAGTGTCTGACGTCTCCTCCTCTGCAGAGAGTTCGAGGAGACGATGGACGCCCTGCAGGCCGACATCGACCAGCTGGAGGCGGAGAAAGCGGAGCTAAAGCAGCGCATCAACAGCCAATCAAAGATGACCATCGACGGGCTGAGAGGAAGTGGTGCATCAGGGATCGCTTCCATCGTCACAGGAGCAGCAGGAGGTGAGTGGAGAAACCATGGAGGTATTATAGACCTGGATAGGGGTCCTCCCCTAGTGGCCACTCATGGTACTGCAACAAATATTAGAATATATATAATATATTAATATAATATAAATGATTTATTATATATATGATTTCCTCCCAGTGGTCACTCGTGGTACTGTAACAAAAAATCCCATGTGACCCAAAAATCATGTTTTCCATAGACGTCAATAGTAAAAGAGAAGCTGATAAACTGTCTCCAGGACACCCCCAGATATAACCCTGGTAATAATTGATCTTTGGATTCTATATTTTTAAGTCATGGACTTTTTATCCATCAAAAACAGACAGTAAAGCTCTGGAAAAATCTCTATTCCCTTTGTGATGTCACAGCTGTGGTCGTGCTGTGTCTCTGGAGCGAGGACAGGTTTTTATTTATTAATTAATTATTTTTATTTACTTATTTTTCTTTGAATCGTCGTCATTGTCCCTGGGCATGATGGGACACCCCAGAGCATCATGGGAGGTGAAATAAACCAGGAAGTCAAGAACATTTTCAGTGTATGAACCAGGAGAGAAACGAATATTGAAATGAATGGAGGCCATTTTTCAGTCTGGCATCCAGTTCTATTACATATCCATGCTAGGTTGATTTATTTATTTATTTTAATCCTGATGTTGCTGCAATGTTAGTGACTTTTCAGTTCACTAACATTTCTAAAATTCTTTTTTTTTTGATCGGTCTTAAATAATATTCTAAATTTCTGAGATACTGAATTTTGGATTTTCATTAGTTGTCGGGTATAATCATCAAAATTTGTGTAATGAAAGATGAAAGATATATTATCTATATAAATCTATTTATATATATCTAATAATAATATACATCCATGGGATAAACCCAGAGGAGACGCTACAGAGCTGGAAACATGTGAAGTTAAACATCTACAAACATCATTTCAGCTCTAACTGTTTGTCCTCACTGACTCTTTAATTCTCTTTAATTCTGTCTGATCACTGGTTTACCTGCAGAGGAACACAAAGGTATCTACCTGCTGCTGCTGCTGCTGCTGCTGCTGCTGCTGCTGCTGCTGCTGCTGCTGCTGCTGCTGCTGCTGCATGCTGACACTGAAAATGAAATGGTTTTATTTTTCGTGGTTTGGCAGTAAATATTTTACATGCATGTTTTATTATTTATTCATTATCACATCAATCTGAGATTAAACCCAGTGTTCTACATTACATCTGTTCCTGTAATAGATGGTCAGGTGTGTATGGGTCAGTGACAAATCTTTGGAAAGATGAGAAAGTCAGAAAATTCAGTTTTAAGAATCATTCATCAGGTCTATAAATGTAAATGTGGTTTCTTGTTATTTAAGAATCCATTTTATCATCATTTTTACAAAAATCACGATTTTGTGTGATTTTTTTTACATGAAATGTTAAAAATAATGATACATTTTAAATATATAATCCACCTAGAATATAAAACTAGTTGATATCATGTGTTTTTAATATTTAAAGAGTTAAACTGGTATCACGTTATTATGGTTACACCACATGACTGCTTTGTCACTGACCCACATTCTACATCCATGTTTTATTAAATCAGTGTTCTATATGACATCTATTCCTGTAATAGATGCTCTGGTGTGTATATTTTCTTCCTGCATGATCTCATTAACAATCACACATTAATATCCTGAATGAGAAAGTGTGTGCAAAAAACCTAAATATAACCTCCTGACTCCAAACTGTACCGACTAAAAGATGACTTCAACTAGATTTATAAGCCATAAAAATTAAATAGAAAAAATAAATGTTGAAATTTACACTGAGGAAATGTAATATTTTCTTCTTGTTTTCCAGCAAACTTCAATTTCATTTTTGTAAAATTATGAATCAGTAACATGTTCTCAGAAAAGTCTGTTATAGTAAAACTGATGATACAAATTAAATCTGAGTTCTGCTCAAAATGAGTCACATGAATTTCATTAAATATAATTTTCATATAAGCCACAAAGTCTAAATTAAAAATCCTCATCAAAATCAACACTTCTTCTTAAACTGAGACTATCGAGTCATTTATTATTATTATTAACCTGTTCTTCTCTAGATCTATTTATCATCTCCCTCTCTAAATGACATGTCCAGACTTAATGCAGTATATGTCTACAACTACAGGGGTTTACTGAATGATCTTGGGTTTAAATAAAACTAACACCTGTGAGATAGTTGTACCCCAGACCCCAATCTATTTAGTTTGAAAACCAGCTGAAAATCATGTGTTAGTAGCTCAGTTCATCTATGGAGCAGTAAAGTAAAGTCTGATCAGTAATTACACTAAATGTCAGAATTACAAGGTGAACCAGACCAGTTTTAGACATGTTTTAGTACAGGTGTGTCCAGGTGTTATTTCATTAATATTATCACAACATGCAGAAATCTACAGATTTATGTTTCCTCTATATTCTCATATTATTGGTTGGGGTATAAATGATGTTTAGTTAATCTAATAATGTTTGATATAGACTTGTAGCTGAGTTTCTTGTTGACATGTTGGTGTGTTACATGTGATAACTCCACGTCTTCTCCCGCCCACAGCCAACATGGCGGCCGGCATGGCTTCAGGTTCAGGTGTCCAGGTGATCGACTCTCCTCTGCTGACTCAGCAGATCGAAGCTCAGAGACTCTGCATCAAACACCTGAAAAACGACAACAACAGGCTGCAGGTACGAACCACTGCAAGTCATTGAGCAAACAGGATATCCTGGTCATGTGGGTTGGACACATATGACTTAGACCCTCACATCAGACAAGGAAAAACTCCATAAAAATCCTTTAACAGGTGAAATAGAAAGAGGCAGAAACCTGATGTAATGTATTTGGTATCATATGAATGTGCTGTGTCTCAGGCTGAGAAGATGCGTTCCCAGCTGGCGGCGCTGCCTCCGCTCCACGTCACCAAACTTCCCTCCAGAGACGGAGGCCGACCTGAGGTGACCTCTAGCGCCCTCTACCGCAAAACCGACCAGCTGCTGGAGACGCTGCTGCAGATGAGTGCCAACGTCAAGGTGGTGGACGTCACCGGCAAGTCTCCAGGTACCAGAGTCCAATCTAGATAAAAAAAAAAACAAAAAAAACTACATCTGTTTGGTGTCAGAGTCTGGAGCAGAGAATCTATGTGGTTAGAGGAGGGATAGGAAGGAAAAATAGAGAACAAGGAAAACAAGGAAAGAATAAAAAAAAAAATATGAAAATAAAATAATAATAAATAATAATAATAAAATAAAATGTATATATTAAAACATTATATATATATATATATATATATATATATAGAGAGAGAGTTTTCTGTTTATTTATTGTTTCCAGTCTTTCTCTGCGATTTTATTTATCTATTTATTTATGTATTCATTTTTTCTTTTATTTTTATTTATTTTCTTTGGAAATTAAATAAAATGGAACCCTCTGAATTTATTTATTTAAAAATAATAAAGTTAATGTAACATTGAATTTATCCAGTGGTGTATTTATGAGACATGTTTTACATAACAATAAGTCTTACACTTATCATGTAATAATGTAATATAACATGATAATGATGTCTTTGCATTACATTTAGTTTTCTTCAGTGCATCAGTCATCAGAATTATACTAAAACTGCAGCTGTTCATCACTTCTTTATGTAAAACTAGAATCATCATGCAGCTGGGTTTTGGTCTCAAATCAGCATCTTTTTATCAGTCTGCTCATTAACATCAGACTAATGATCATTAATGAGTTCTAATCATCTCGTTTTTCCCCCTGTGATTCATCATCTCATTTGCCTTACGTATAAATATAGAACGTTAAGTGAATAATTAATTAACCTTCTATTGCATGAAATATTACTTAGACACGTACATAATGTTTTGTATGTTTTTATTACTTAAAATGGCATAAAGAACAGATATATTTATATGTTGTGTAATTTAAATGACAAATTGAATAAAATTCAAGTTATTTTTTTATTTTGTAAAATTGTTCCCAAATTCTGAATAAAACCTTCAGTTATGAAACAGTGATGTTCACATGTTAAATGTCCATTAGCAAACAGGATATCCTGGTCATGTGACCTCAAAATTGTATATCCTTCAAAATAAAAGCCCCTTATCACAACTACAACAACTATAAAAACATAGATTTCATATCACAGCTTTTAGGAAAATGAAGATAAAGTAGTTGTTGCCATATGGCAACACTATGTAATAGAGGGTTAATAACATTGTTTAAAACAGCTTCTTTATATAAAACTAAAATCATGATGCAGCATGGTTTATTTAGTTTTTTTCCTGTTTTTTACAGTAACACCCAGTGCTCAGCTGCTGGAGCAGACAGCCAGGTTACAGTCACTAAGTGAAACTCTGGACCGACTCAAGGTAAAAACACAGGGTTTTACTCAAATCTCTGACGGCCTCTCAGACACACACGCACTACAGTCTGTTTGACGTAGACGTCACTGTAGCACTGAACCTGAATTTAGTTTTGAAAGTGAAATGATAATTTATAAAACTTGTCCACAGGAAGCGTTTTTAAAAAGATAAATGTTAGTACAGGTAAGAAATTGAGGTGAATTCAAGCCCCTAAAGCTGGTCCTGGTGGATGGAAAGATGTAAAAAACACTTTATTGGAACAAAAGTAGTGAGTTCAGCAGTTGTTGTGCAGCTCGACTGGAGAAAAACAAGAAAAAACGTAGATTTATCCTCCTGTTGCTATGAATTCACCTTCTACACGTCATCATGAAACCCAGTTTTACATTCATCATTAGATCTGTAAACTGGACTCTTCTCCTTTTATGGTCAAATATCCTGTGGATGAACTCAACTCTGTTCTACATGATGTTTAACTTAAAGGAAGTGAATTATAGGACAGACCCAGTTACTTCTAAACAGTCAATAATGCACAGGATGCTCTGAATTCCTGAGATTCAGGTAACAAAACATCAATCACTATACATACATTAACCCCTTTAGTAGCTTCTTTATCACAAAATAAGAGGCATTAAAGTTAAATAATGTTCTGCACAGTAATAACTTAGCACTGGGATTAGTGCAGATATTTCTCCCTGGGTTTAGTCTCTCAGGCGTCATAAAGCCTGTTCTCCTTCATTTCTGAAGGTTGTTTGGTATTTGACTGCAGACATTAGTCAGGGCTGAAAATCTGTGTGTGTTCTTCTTAGTAAGATTCATTATAACACTGTCTATAGTACAGTTTGATGTCTGTGGAGGTTCTCAGTCATCCAGGTCGTCTTTATCTTGTAGAGAAAAGCAACTGGACTTTTTCTTTTATTGAAGATGTGTTTTCAGTTCCTGGGAGTTAGTGCCAGGACACCCAGGTTGTTAATTTGTCTGCAGCACATACAATAGTTTTGATGCATATCCAGGTGTTGTAGCATCAGTGCTGATGATGTGTTCATGTGTCCTGTGTCAGGGTGAAGTAGCTGAACACGTTGTCAACCAGCAGCCTGGAGCCAGAGTCTCATCAGACTTCGCCACGTTCCCTTCAACTTCATTTGTAAAGGTAGAGTAAGAAGCGGTGTTTTATTGCTTTATTGCTGTTGTCTAGAGTGGCTGTGATATGTAAGAAAAGACATCTACTCAACCTGAAGCCACTTTAGAAATGATCCTTAAATAACTGATTAAATATTGACGCTTTCAGTTGATTTAATGAAATATTTCAGATTGAATTCTGTTTATTTCAGAAGGAAAACAGCTTTACAAATGTAAATCGTTGTAAATGTAAATGGTTGGTGCATTTCAATAAAAAATAAAATAACATTTACCTGTTAGTGTAAGTGAAGAACTTACACTACCTAACCCCCTATTGGGTTGGGTTAGTTATATATGTATAATACAGGCCTAAAGTTTGGACACACCTTCTCATCAATGTGTTTTCTTTATTTTCATGACTATTTACATTGTAGATTCTCACTGAAGGCATCAAAACTGATGCTTTGTACACTCTTGTCATTCTCTTGATGAACTTCAAGAAGGAGTCACCTGAAATGGTTTTCACTTCATAGTTGTACCTTATCAGGGTTAATTAGTGGAATTTCTTGCTTTATCAATCAGATCAAAGGATGGCTATTTAGAAGAAACTAGAATATAAAACATGTTTTCAGTTATTTCATCTTTTTTTGTTAAGTACAAAACACCATAAACATGTGTTCATTCATAGTTTTGACGCCTTCAGTGAGAATCTACAGTGTAAATAGTCATGAAAATAAAGAAAACACATTGATGACTGGCCTGGACTGTGTATATATATATATATATATATATATATATATATATATATATATATATATATATATATATATATATATATATATATATATATATATATATATATATATATATATATATATATATATATATGAATTGAATTAATCACATTTTAATGTCATATCTGCTAAAGGTCTCCTGATAAAGAATTTGAATTCTAGGATATTAATAAATTGTAGTGCATGACTAATCAATTGAATACAGTAAGAAGAGAAGATCTGAAATCCAATGTTTTATTGGTGAACTGTGCTTCATGAATTAAATCCAAAAGTAAAGGTCCAGCACATTAAACCAGTTAGACCAGGTGCATTATTCAGAAATGTAAAACAAATACAGTGATTCAGTTAAATAAATACAATTCTGGAATAAAATAAGGCTGTCTCAAATAGTCGCTTAAGCTCAATATAGCAATTCAAAAATGAATAATAGAAGTTGTATATTTTGTGAAACGAGCCACTGGAATTGTTGCACCACATATATATATATATATATATATATATATATATATATATATATATATATATATATATATATATACATATATATATATATATATATATATATATATATACAACACATATATATATAGTATACAGTATATACAGTATATAACAACAAGTCTCAGGGTAGTTTGATGCGATGTAAGTCAATGGGACTCCATTAGGTTGTCAGTCAGTCAGTCAGTCATTTTCTATACCTGCTTATTCCTCATTAGGGTCGCAGGGGTCTGCTGGAGCCAATCCCAGCGCGCTACGGCGAGAGGCAGGGATACACCCCAGATGGTCGCCAGCCAATCGTGGGGCACACACACCATTCACTCACACACTCACACCTACGGGCAATTTAGAGTCACCAATTAACCTCAGCATGTTTTTGGACTGTGGGAGGAAGCTGGAGTACCTGGTGAAAACCCACGCAGACACGGGGAGAACATGCAAACTCCACACAGAAAGGTCCCAGACCCAGGACCAAGGAGGTCTTGAACCTGTGACCTTCTTGCTGTGAGGAAACAGCGCTAACCCCTGCGCCACCGTGTCGCCCTCCATTAGGTTGTATACAATCAAATCTATTAAAAATACTTAAAACATCAAAATTGAATTAAATGTAAAAACAAAAAAAATTAAAAGTGAAAGCTTACTTCCCCCCTGAACTGTGAGTAAAAGACAACCTTTGCAATTCTCAGACAATAATGTGTTGTAATGACAATAATAACCCACATATGCCTCATGTTTCTCTTTACACTGCATGCACCATCTTACACCTTTCATTTATTTAGAATTAGTTCATGTATGATTTTTTACAATGTCCTTCAAAATAAAAGCCCCCTTTTCAATTGTAAAAACAGATTTCATATCACAGCTTTGTAGAAAAATGAAGATAAAGTAATTGTTTCCATATGTAAACAATAGAGGTGTACATGTTGCTGGAAGTTTACTTCACTACATTTTAAATGGCTTCTGTTTTAAAGTAAAAACACCAGTACTTCTACTTCTATTTAAGTAGGTTCCTATACAGTAATTAATTTGAGATCTAGTATTTTTCAGCAGCTTCTATTTGCAACAGCCAAAGTGTTTATTTCCCATCAGTATCTTGGATTATTTTTCTGGTCTCTGTGGTTCTACTAACCCGTGTCCTGTGTCCAGGTGAAGGAGGAGAAGCAGGGTGACACGGTTCTGGTGGGCCGGGTCATGGTGCCGTGTTCCCGTGGTCAGGAGCAGGTCCACCGCCTCGTCCTGTCCCAGTCGCAGCTCCAGAGAGTCCACGGTCTGCTGAGGACCTGAACGTCCTCACCCACCCTTAGCTCCCGCCTGCTGCACCAACACCTCCACCATCAGCTCCATCCCTCCACCTCCACCCAGAACCAAACCAGGAGAAACGGGCTCACATCAGGTCCTGCAGGAGGTTGTTACGTTGATCTGGTCAGTTCAATCCAGACTAGTCCAGACCACGTTGCAGCAAAATGTGTTGATGCCTCGGTCAAATCTTAATTTGTTTGGACCTGGATCAGATGATGTGAACATAGAGAGCAGCACTTCTGTTTTCCATTTATGAAAAATGATGCATGGAGGTCAAAGGTGAGAAACAACCTTTTTACCCCGTTCAATTTATGGGTCAGTGACATTAACCTGTTCACCCCTAAGTCCTCTAAAACTGCTCTGGTTCACCTTGTAATTCTGACATTTAGTGTAATTACTGATCAGACTTTACTTTACTGCTCCATAGATGAATTGAGCTACTAACACATGATTTTCAGCTGGTTTTCAAACTAAATAGATTGGGGTCTGGGGTACAACTATCTCACAGGTGTTAGCTTTATTTAAACCCAAGATCATTCAGTAAACCCCTGTAGTTGTAGACATATACTGCATTAAGTCTGGACATGTCATTTAGAGAGGGAGATGATAAATAGACCTAGAGGAGAACAGGTTAAATCATATTTAATCTTTAGTAGCTCAAGCATTTATTAGCATTAACCAGGCTTTTAGCAGTTATTGGGTTTAAAGTTTACCTTAAGGCATTATTCATCTTAATGATTTTATTATAATCTAGAAACAGTTTATAATGCTGTTAACACTTAGTCTTGTATGTATAATAGTATTAGTGAACATCATTTCATTTATGTGGTGTAACACTACAAACTTGGTACCAGATAGTTGAACTCTGTTAAAAAGGCTTTAAAAATTAAAAATACATATTTTATATTCTAGGTGGATTATATATTTAAAATGCATAATTCTTTTTCAGCATACAATCATGATACTTGTTAAAAATGAAAAATACAAGTGGACAAAGACAAAACGTACATTTATAGACCTGATGAATGCTTCTTAAAACTATATTTTAAAAAGTTTTTCATTTTCTCATCTTGCCAAACATTATTTGTCACTGACCCATAAACCACAAATCACATATTTGTCCATTTATATCACTACAAAATGTTTCCTTTAAAAATAAAAAGCCAAAAAACATCTTTAAATAGAGCTTCTGAAGCTGATGGTGACATGTGCAAAAACAAGAGAAGAAGCAAAACATCACTGAGTGAAAGGTAAAGGTTGTGAGGTGACGTTCCAGGCTGTAGCAAGGAGCTGCTAAGTAAAGAGAAAATCTTCTTAGTTTTAATCTTTTACAGCTTCTATTCAGATGCAACATGTACTGACTGTCTTTATTGGACAGTTGTTTCAATGAAGTCAAGAAGCAGACTCAGTAACAACAATTAAATCCTAACAGGAGTCGACATTAGAGGAGTTTCAGAGGAAAACACGTTTCTCTGCTGTGGCTGAGTTTAATGGAAGTGTAGCGAGAGAGAGAAACAGAAACACAAATGTGATGGGATAGGTTTAAACTAACAAAAAGTACAAAATAAAATTAACTAAAATAACTTGCAATCTTGGTCTGTTTTCTTTCCAATTAAACATGTTCAGTCTCATCATTTTACAAGTTCAACTGTCTTTAATCCTTTAAATAGATGAATATCATGAAGTTGTCTCTCCTCGTTGCCTCCATCATCATGTTTCTGAAGCAGCATCCTATGATCTGACTGGTAGGTCTCTATGATCTTAAAGCTGCTGCATGCAGCCTAAATTCACTCAAACCTCAAACTCAGAGTTGTTTTGTTTTTATGAAGGATTCCTCAGACTCCTGTTTGCTGCTGGTGTGGAACCTGCACAGTGTTGGTCTGTTGGTTTTTGCAGCGTTTTAGGCCAAATACACTGGATGCTGCTGTGTTTCTATGTCAAACTACTGTTAAAGCTACACAGCAGGTGAAGGGTCATGTTATTTTATTCAGGTGTCACTGTTGTGTGCTCCATTTTTATACATGTTGAAAGGGGGAAAATGATTCTATGGCTTTGAAATGATTATGTAAAAAAAAGCGGTTTTACTGTGGTTTGATTAAAGGAGACTTTTGCACATAAAACAGTGTCTTTATGACAGAAGAAAGCAGAGGAACAGATGTGAGTTTATTGCTGTGATGATGCTGCAGCAGTAAAATCAACAGCTGATTAACCTCGAGGGATTTACTGTGTAAAACACCGATATAAGGTTCTTTTGCAGATTTTTCATATTTATTTAAAATCTGACTTTACTTTGGTCAGAAAAATAATTATGGTTTAAATTATTTAGTATTTATTACACTTGTGGTGTAAATTCCAGCAAGTTGGTACTGTCTACTTTTACATAACATACTGGTTGTATTGGTAATTTTACTGAATTACAAAAAGAAAAACAAAAAAATGGAAACAGTTTGGTCCTTTAATAAGGTCCTTTATAAGATGCTTATTAACATTATGTATTATACGTGTTAATATTATACTAACAGAAGCATTTGTTTAAGGCACTTCGAATATCAACAGAAACTTAGAGTTTCTAATAATAAGAGCATTACAAACACATTGAGTTTATTTAACCCATTCACTCACATTTAATCTATTGGATCTAAATGTGCCTTTTTTTAATCTAAACACAGTTTATAATGCTATTAACACCCAGTCTTGTATGTATAATAGTGTTATTGAGCATCATAAGGGCTTTATCACAGGACCTTTAATATAAAGTGTTTCCACAGAAGATCCAGAACCGCGTGTATTAGCTGAGATTCTCGTTGCTGTAGATTTTAAACTCGGTCCGAGCCTTAAACTCCCGTCACCTGCCTTACTCTGATTGGTTTAGAATCTTATTTAAAGCAAAACTACATTTTTGCCAAAGAATCTTCTTCACTACATTTGCCATGAGCTGATTTTAAAAGGTTTTTAGTTAGTTGATCCATGCTAATCATTTTGTTTACAGTTTCATAATTAATTTAATTAACAGGCATAGTGCATCTCTGTAATATTAAGAGTAAAATGCAGGTAATCTCATTAGTTATCGACTCAGAGCAGCTGATGTCCTGAATCTACAGCTTTGGTCTAACTTGTCTCACCTTTTCCTTGTGTGGCTTCCTGCTCTTGCACAACCAATAAATGCTCAATAAAGACATTAAAGTCACTGTTTTGTCCTTTGTCTCTGCCTTGAATTAAACACTGAATTTACACACAAAAAATACAGAAACAGTTTATTTTTACACGAAAAACATCACACTGGTCTGCAAGTAGAAAAGGTTAAAAAACAAAAATCAGTGATGCTACTAATCAGTGAGTAGAAGTCTACTTTTCAACATAATCTTTAAAATAATAAAAACATATGATCAAATAAATAAAAGTTCATTTTAATTAATTGTTACTGCCAGGCTGTTCGTCTGCCCAGGACACGGTTGGTGATTCTCTGAAAGACAGAAAACGGTACGTTCATTATTTATTTCACACAGAACAGAATATGTTTGTCTTTGATTATCAAACCATAAACATTCAGAATGTGAATAAAACAATCAGATGTAGAGTTTATCTTTATGGATGAAAGATTCATGCAGGAGAAAAGCAGCTTTACTAAGAAACCTCATGAATCTTGGTAACTCTGGAGCAAAATAGCCCAAAATTGATCAGGAAAAAAACTGCTTTGACTTTACCTCTCACCTTAAACCATAGGAGTCAAACCCTTATTTTCCTTTGTTGAAGTACATCTGTCATTACTTTCTTGTTCTTTCTATTCTTTAATATTTAGCATAGCAACACAAAACCATAGATTCCAATCTTTGAAACATCCATGAAATAAATCCAATAGTTAATAGTGGTTATCAGCATATTCTTGTATGAGTCTCTAGATATCTGTGATGATTTGACATGTTTTGCTGCAGCATTTTAATAATTAGACACTAACAACAATAGAACATTATTTCTGCATCAGCAGATTTTTAAATTCTGATAGAGATATATTGAGACATATTTTAGCAGCTACAGTTGTACCTTGTTGTAGAGTTGTGCGTTCAGTCGGTAAGATCGATACTCAGCTTTTCTTCTTTCCTCCATTTTCCTCCTCTGCACCTCCGGCAGATTCTCATAGATCCTGAAGGAGACGCATTCAGAAAAAAAAAACTTGAATAATTTAACATATACTAGTAATAATGGATTTAAGGTCAGTTGAACATAAACAAGTAAAACAAAGATTACTGCATCCAGCCAAGCAAATACTAGTTTTTATTTCTCAGGTTGTCATAAGTATCATTGTTATGGCTTTGATTTAATTTTTGTGCCTAATTCTCAGTTTAATCTGTTGCCTTAGTTTTCTGTATAGCCTATATAATACAGTTGTATTGTTTTGGATGTAATTCGCGGTCCATGAGCACCACCTACTGGCGATACTAATGTTTGCAGAGTAAGGTTTATTTTGCCGTTACTGTTGAGAAACAACATAAGTTGCAAGCTGTGTGTATGCTGTGCTGTGCGGTCGCTAATCCTTGGAGTAGATATGCCCGTAAGTTTTGTTTGCTACCTGTTAAGACATCTACAGTTGAAGTATGTATTTCTGTTGATACTGACACACAAATGAAATCGATATAATTCTAAAAGAAAAGGTTAAAAAGTTACCATGCGTGGACTGTAACTAACGTTAGCATGACTATCCTAGCTATGTTGTGTTAGCTCGCTAGCAATGTGGATGTACAATATGAATGTATATTTTAGAACCACACAGATTTGTAATGTACTTTATTTGTTTTCTCCGTAGTTTTACGGAAACTGGATGAGTTCTTCAGTAAAGCTTCATTGACAGCAACTGTGGTCCGTCTCATTCAACCGTTCGCTATCTGTCAAAGTATTGTTAGGACACATCGCTAGGACAGAATAATCATTGTTTGTCTTTTTAAGAGCCTGTGTCATACAAATTGACATTTTCATTGCTTTAATTAACCCATTGAAGCCTATGAGCCTTTAAGTCTATGACTTAAAATAAAAAATGGAAATCTTACTCATACAGATTTTTTCTGACATAATATTAGACAATTTTTTACATTTTGAGCAAATAATTTAAGTTTCCAACTACTTCCTGTCACATGACATCAGCAACTTCCTCCTGAGAACATGGAGAAGACAAACCCTCCCAGAAAGAGTCATTTTATTTAGATTATTATGATTTTAACACATGTATATATCTATTTAATCATTCAAGACTCTAGAATAATTCCCCAAAAAGAATTTTGTACGTAGGTTTTTGTTTATCGGCATCTTTGTGCAAACAGCAGCTATAACAGCCATTAAAAAGATATTTTCTGCAAAAAAAAATAGTTCAAAATGGGAAAAAATAGATGCAAAACATGATTGTTATTGACTCAACTTAAAAGGGCTTAAATGGGTTAAGTATAAAATGACAGTCAGAATTACTGCCTCTTAGGCTTAAATGGGTTAAAGAGAAGAGTCGACGTCTCCTGGGTATCAAACTCTAAATCAAATCAGAGGCTCATGAATATTAATGAGACAGATATAAACTCACCTGTTCCTTCTGGAGAGAGAATATTTAAAACTAAACTAACATGACGTTTTCTCTTTTAAACGACAAATACATCATGTGAGAGATATCACAACTTCAAATAAAACACAAAAGTGAACAAAATTATTGTCAAAAATAATGTAATTAGAATCAAATATTTAGAGTTACAGTCAAATAGTTAATGAACAGAAAATTTACTTTTAGGATGATGGAATCATCAATCCTATATACTATATAAAATACATAAAATATGGCAACAATAAAAATAGGATGCACAGCAAAGTGCAGCGGGTGACAATAACATTCAAAAACAGACACTGTCTGATTGACTATTTTTGTCTGGTCAATAAAATGAAGCAGAAAGACTAAAAGACTAAAAACAATCACTTGAATAATCGTGATTTCCACATTGACCATTAACCAGAATAATTGTGATAATGATTTTTTCAGTAACCAAGCAGCCCTAGAGTTAATATGATCTCTACAACAGCAAATGAATTCTTACTGTTTGGAGCGTTGGATCATCTCCTTCCTGGGAACAGCCCTCCTGATCACAGCAGATCCTTCACACAGGAACAGGAACAACAGGTAAAAACACTGGTAGAAACTGGCACCACCTCCTCTATGAGCAGCAGCTGTTTGAAGCATAGCCAGAAATCCTAGGGGGACTCACAAAGTCCCCTCAGGATTTCTGGCTATGCTTGTGTTTTTTACCTGCTTTAAGAGGAAGCATTGATTCATCAGACCAGACATCAGACACGTTCCCTCTACTCAGAACTAAGAATGAACAAGGTCTGATGCTCTAGCTATGTACCAGAAGAATAAACTAGACTTTAGAAGAATAAACTAGACTTTAGAAGAATAAACTAGACTTTAGAAGTAGAAACTAGATTTTAGAGGAATAAACTAGACTTTAGAAGAATAAACTAGACTTTAGAGGAATAAACTAGATTTTAGAGGAATAAACTAGACTTTAGAGGAATAAACTAGACTTTAGAAGAATAAACTAGACTTTAGAGGAATAAACTAGACTTTAGAAGAATAAACTAGACTTTAGAAGAATAAACTAGACTTTAGAGGAATAAACTAGACTTTAGAAGAATAAACTAGACTTTAGAAGAATAAAATAGACTTTAGAAGTAGAAACTAGATTTTAGAGGAATAAACTAGACTTTAGAAGAATAAACTAGATTTTAGAGGAATAAACTAGACTTTAGAGGAATAAACTAGACTTTAGAAGTAGAAACTAGATTTTAGAGGAATAAACTAGACTTTAGAGGAATAAACCAGACTTTAGAGGAATAAACTAGACTTTAGAAGTAGAAACTAGACTTTAGAAGAATAAACTAGACTTTAGAAGTAGAAACTAGACTTTAGAAGTAGAAACTAGACTTTAGAAGTAGAAACTAGACTTTAGAAGAATAAACTAGACTTTAGAAGTAGAAACTAGACTTTAGAAGTAGAAACTAGACTTTAGAAGTAGAAACTAGACTTTAGAAGTAGAAACTAGATTTTAGAGGAATAAACTAGACTTTAGAAGAATAAACTAGACTTTAGAAGTAGAAACTAGATTTTAGGGGAATAAACTAGACTTTAGAGGAATAAACTAGACTTTAGAAGTAGAAACTAGATTTTAGAGGAATAAACTAGACTTTAGAGGAATAAACCAGACTTTAGAGGAATAAACTAGACTTTAGAAGTAGAAACTAGACTTTAGAAGAATAAACTAGACTTTAGAAGTAGAAACTAGACTTTAGAAGTAGAAACTATACTTTAGAAGTAGAAACTAGACTTTAGAAGTAGAAACTAGACTTTAGAAGAATAAACTAGGCTTTAGAAGAATAAACTAGACTTTAGAAGTAGAAACTAGACTTTAGAAGTAGAAACTAGACTTTAGAAGAATAAACTAGACTTTAGAAGTAGAAACTAGACTTTAGAAGTAGAAACTAGACTTTAGAAGTAGAAACTAGACTTTAGAAGTAGAAACTAGACTTTAGAAGAATAAACTAGACTCTAGAAGTAGAAACTAGACTTTAGAAAAATAAACTAGACTTTAGAAGAATAAACTAGACTTTAGAAGTAGAAACTAGACTTTAGAAGTAGAAATTAGACTTTAGAAGAATAAACTAGACTTTAGAAGTAGAAACTAGACTTTAGAAGTAGAAACTAGACTTTAGAAGTAGAAACTAGACTTTAGAAGAATAAACTAGACTTTAGAAGTAGAAACTAGACTTTAGAAGTAGAAACTAGACTTTAGAAGTAGAAACTAGACTTTAGAAGAATAAACTAGACTTTAGAAGTAGAAACTAGACTTTAGAAGTAGAAACTAGATTTTAAAGGAATAAACTAGACTTTAGAAGAATAAACTAGACTTTAGAAGTAGAAACTAGATTTTAGAGGAATAAACTAGACTTTAGAGGAATAAACTAGACTTTAGAAGTAGAAACTAGATTTTAGAGGAATAAACTAGACTTTAGAGGAATAAACCAGACTTTAGAGGAATAAACTAGACTTTAGAAGTAGAAACTAGACTTTAGAAGAATAAACTAGACTTTAGAAGTAGAAACTAGACTTTAGAAGTAGAAACTAGACTTTAGAAGAATAAACTAGACTTTAGAAGAATAAATTAGACTTTAGAAGTAGAAACTAGACTTTAGAAGAATAAACTAGACTTTAGAAGTAGAAACTAGACTTTAGAAGTAGAAACTAGACTTTAGAAGAATAAACTAGACTTTAGAAGAATAAACTAGACTTTAGAAGTAGAAACTAGACTTTAGAAGTAGAAACTAGACTTTAGAAGAATAAACTAGACTTTAGAAGAATAAACTAGACTTTAGAAGTAGAAACTAGACTTTAGAAGAATAAACTAGACTTTAGAAGTAGAAACTCGTCTTTAGAAGAATAAACTAGACTTTAGAAGTAGAAACTAGACTTTAGAAGAATAAACTAGACTTTAGAAGTAGAAACTAGACTTTAGAAGAATAAACTAGACTTTAGAAGTAGAAACTCGTCTTTAGAAGAATAAACTAGACTTTAGAAGAATAAACTAGACTTTAGAAGTAGAAACTAGACTTTAGAAGTAGAAACTAGACTTTAGAAGAATAAACTAGACTTTAGAAGAATAAACTAGACTTTAGAGACTTGTATTGAGTTAAATGTGCAGGGTATTTGTGCTGATGTTACTCTACCAGCTGGTTTCAGCAGCCTCTGCTGTCCTCCATTCCAGTTCCACAGCTCCTCTCTCCTGTAGTTCTGCAGCTTCCTCTCCTCCACCTGCAGCGTCAGCCTCTTCACCCTCTGAATGGACCGGGAGATGAACTCAGGACGCCGCCTCTCCAGCGCCTCCTGCAGAATCGTAGGGGAACACTCACTTACTTTAATTAAACCATTTACAGAGTAAAGGTACTCGTATGGTGGAGGTCGAGCAGAGTTTGTGTGATAAACAAAAAAAAAACATGGCCACATCCACCAGTGAAATAAGGAAAAAGGCGAGAGAAAAATAACCGATGAAATACCTCATTTTTCCACCGGGCCTGATGCCTCCGCAAAACGTGGTGGCCCTAATTATTGTTATTGAATTATTTATGTCCCAAACAACATGATCCATCAATATCACGTTGAATTCACAAAGAAAAATCAGAGGATAAAACATGGCTGATGCATCCTGTTTATATGTGGAATTAAATCACCTGCAGAGAGATGTGATGGAGAGCAGCAGCTTTAGGGAGTTTGGCTGCAGGATGTGGATTAGAATCATCATGATGATGCTGGTTTCTGTTCTCCTGGACCTGTCTCTGTCGGAGAGGTCTTCTCCATGGATACGTGGAGCTGTGAGGGTCAAACCAGGCCACGCTCGGCCTCCGGCCACGCTCCTCCTCCTCCTCCGGCCGGTTCTCCTTTCTCGCCTCTGACTTTAGATCAGCAGCAGAGATGAACCAGGAGATACCTGGAGGCCACATTTATAATGATTCATTATAATACTGGAAATAATGTTGTGTTCAAATGAAGGAAAACAATAAAACACACATGCACGCATGCACACGCACGCACACAGGGAGTTGGTGGCGTACCTTGCGGGTAGCGTTTTGAGGGGCTGCTCCTGGCCCTCCTCGTCTTCATGGAGGAGGAGGAGGAGGCGTATCTGACAGATCTGGTTTCACTGGGGGAAGGAAACGTGGTTCCAACGTCTCTGGTGTGGCGGCGAGTCCCGTTACTGACGATCTCCAGGTCTCCTGAGGAGACACAGGACAAATATTAAACCATTCTGTGCTACATTTATCCATGTTAGCTAAATACACATCAATATAAGGATGAACAGACTGAAAGAGATTCTGGTCATTGGAGGTTTGACATCAAACTTCTGTAGAATAATTGTTTCAATGAGGAATACTTTCTTTTTATCTTTATTTAGGCCAACAGTGCAGGATATAGCTCTCTTTTTCCATCTTTTTTAATTAACATAACTTCTCTTAAGATTTACAGGTTCCTGATATTCAGAAAGAAAATAAAAATATTGAATAAATAAGTAAATATAAATAATAATTACAGCAAAGAAAATCACAAGGAAGGTTTTCTTTCTTTTCAGGCTTTTTTTTAAATTTACCATTTTTATATAGAGTAACAGTTGGAACACAGGGGTAGGTTCCACCATGCTTCTTACAGAAAATAATGAAGAAGGGAACATGCAGGTGCATAATCAGTTACTACAATAATGCCTCAAGTAAGATCTGGTCCTCAGGGACTATATGTTCAACATAACTGGTCCATCCAGACCATAAAACAGGAGGGAGTAGGTTAACTTTTCCATTGTGTGTATATATCATAAATTACATCTAAACAATCTCCTAATGTAGGAGATTCTGGCCCCAACTCTTATCTAGGTCAGAGGCCATCAACCTGCAGCTCTCAAGTGCCCCATAGTGGCTCCTGGAGCTTTTTCAATAATGTATGAAAATGTAAAATGATGGGGGATATACAGTAGATAATATACACTTACAACCTGGGCTGCCTTCATATCAGAATTAGAGGAGGAGTTTAGTTTTTCAGATTTATTTTTTGTTTTTTTGGTCTAATATGACTCTTTGAATGTTGTGGGTTGCTGACCCCTGGTCTAGATAGTCATGAGGAAGGTTTTCAGTAAAAGAAAACAGATGTCAGCAGCGTTCTACAGAACTTCACCAGACCGTCCTCTCAGCATCACTGACCTGCCTGGATGCTTTTACTGAGTTTCCTGACATTCTTCCTGGCAGCCAGAGGCCTGGAGGAGCCGTGGTGTGACTGGAGGCTGGAGGAGCTGGGGAGAGACGAGGAATCTACAGGAATCTGTAAAACATCACAAGTTTACTAGTTACAGGAATCAGGATAGAAAAGGGGTACTGATAAACGTCACAGCTACTTTTCAAGAAAACATTATTGCATAACAAGTTTTTTTCTCAAATCCAGAGACAATGAAGTCATGAAGAGTTTTGAATTAAAACTGGGCAAAATTGGTCTAAAGTAAAATCTCAGTTCTATTAATTTCATTTTATTTCTTATTTATTCTTTTAATTGTTGAGGTTGTTGTTGTGTTGTATCTATTTTCATTCACATTTAACCCATTTAAGCCTATGACTGTCACTTTTTTCCAAATCTTACTCACAGCTTTTTTCCTAAAGAAGTGATAGTAAACAACTCAGAGAACAGGTAATACAGAAAATAAGCCACATGAACAATGAGAGCATGATCAAACCCTCCCAGAAAGAGTAATTTTATTTAGATTAGTATGATTTTCAACCCTGACATGTATGTATCTATTTAATCCTTAAAGTCTCATGCAAACAAGTTATTGTTTGCATGCTATTCTCCTTAAAATATGAAAACTATATATATATATAAAACTATATATAAAACTATAAATGATTGGGTGGTTTTTGTTAAATTAGACACTGTTTTTTCATGTGTGATTTTGACAAAGATCAGATCACATTTGATGGTGATTTTATGTAGAAATGTTAGGATTTCCAAAGGGTTCAGATACTTTTTCATACCACTGTGTATATATATATATATATATATATATATATATATATATATATATATATATATATATATATATATATATATATATATATATATATATATATATATATATATATATATATATATATATATATATATATATATATAAATAAATGAATCCATCCTCTTTTTCCTCTTTCCTTATTTTCCATTTTCTCTATTTTTCCTTCCTATCCCTCAACTAACCACAGTATCTATAGGATCTGTCTCCTAATTATTAATTAAAGGAATAATAATAATAATACACTCAATAATAATGATGTTAGTAATAATAATAAATACATAAAAAAGCTAACCATGTTTGAAAAATAAATTGGATAATAAATAATAATAATAATAAATAATCATTATTTGATTATAATTATTATAGTACTATTAATATTCTTATAAATAATAATAGATCATGAATCTGAGTTAAAAATAGGCTAGGGTTAGGTGCTAGGGGATAGGGGTCAGGGTTGGGGTTAGGAGTTAGGGCCAAGGTTAGGATTAGGGGTTAGGGGTCAGGGTTTGTACCATGGACTCCTCCTCGGTGGCGTTGCTCCTCCCTCTCCTCTGCTGCCTCCCGTCTCTCTGGGTGCTGATGGTGCTATAGAGTTTCCTGAGGCCGGAGCCGGTCTTCAGTTGCTGGACTCTGCCAGCGCCGAAGGCCCGGACCAGCCGGGCCGTGTCCACGGTGGACATGGAGCTGGACGTGGTGGACGGGGTGTCTGTGGGACAGAGGTGGAGACTGGTGGAGGAGGTGAGGTGGGAGGAGGAGGAGCTGTCCTCCTGGACTCGCTGCCTCTGGGTCCAGGCCTGAGGAGGGGAGTTTCTCCCTGCTGATCCGGACTCCTCTCCTCTCCATCCTGGAGGACGATGCTCGGACACATCTGTCCTCCTGCTGCTGTGGATCAGACGGGACAACCTCTCCAGCCGCTCCAGCAGCGACAGCCCCCCGTCTCTTGTGGGTTGAGCCTCCTCCTCCAGGCTCCAGCGCTCACAGAACCTCATCCACAGCTGGTCCAGACACGGGTCAGCCTGAGACCTCTCTGGTTGGTCACCATGAAGGAAATGGAGTGGACTGGTTGCCTGGTCTCTGGTGGTGCAGGATAGAGGGCGTCTGCTGGAGGATACCTGTGTTTGGGAGCTTCCATCTGTGATGAGGAGAGAGACAAAGCTAAAAAACTTTTGAAAAACACACAATGTAGATTTATAGACCTGATGAAGAATGAATAGAATGATTCTATAAACTATATTTTAAAACATTATTTGTCACTGATCCAAATGTAGAATTCCATTTTCAAAAAAACTTTTAGTATTGATGACAATTATTGATAATTGTACAATTGATACTTATACTTTATAGTTATTTACTGTTTGTTAATGTTTTGTTTAGTTTTAGTTTATTTGTTTTGAATACATAAAACAACAAAGAGAAACATAAAGGTTAATAAAAAGAAAATAATACAATTATTTACAATCAATTTGCATTAATTAATCCAGATTAATCCACAGTTCTGCAGATGATGTAACATGATAAACTGATGAGTTCTGGCTCCTATTCCCTGGAGTTCACTGTTAATATATTGTGTTTTTAAACTGAATTTTGTTTAGACATTCTTCTAGTTTCACAATTTAACCCCTTGCAACTGATAAATTATTTTTTTCTGGTAATATGATTTTTTTTCCCCTTAAATTAGACCCCCCCCCTCTTTCCTGGAATATTTTTTCTATGTTGTGTGATAGGATGTTTAATTTCTTGCTTTGTTCATAAATGTTGATGATAGGTGCTGTAAAATGTAGTTATATATTGTTAAACTGACTATAAACCAGAGCTGATTTTATCCGAGTGCTGCAACAATTCCAGTGGCTCGTTTCAGTGTAATCTACACTGTTTCGGTGTCTGTCTGTGCCATTTGGCACGGAGCGACAAGTCTGAGCGCGTCTCTGGTTGCTATGCAACGCGAGGCGAGCTGAACATTGACCTGAGCGTTTCTGGTTGGCTGATGGACACGTGATCATGTTATCAGCATCGTTAATTCTGATTGGTTCAAACCACACGCGTTTGCTCTCACCGAGCAAAACTATGTTGGCACGGTGCAGCGCAAAATATACGACTTCTATTATTCATTGTTGAATTGCTATATTGAGCTTAAGTGCCTATTTGAGACAGCCTTATTTTATTTCACAATTTTATTTATTTAACTGAATCACTGTATTTGTTTTACATTTCTGAATAATGCACCTGGTCTAACTGGTTTAATGTGCTAGACCTTTACTTTTGGATGTAATTCATGAAGCACAGTTCACCAATAAAACATTGGATTTCAGATCTTCTCTTCTTACTGTATTCAATTGATTAGTCATGCACTACAATTTATTAATATCCTAGAATTCAAATTCTTTATCAGGAGACCTTTAGCAGATATGACATTAAAATGAGACTACTTTTTAATGGCACTACTATAAAGCATCTATAAACATTAAATAGTTAATGTTTATTTACTTGATATTGTATATGTTTAAAGCTACTTTATTGTGTATAAATTATTCTGTTTAAAACTAAATCAAATCTGTATAAGGTTGAGTTTAAAATACAGTTTTATTCAGCCTTCATCAGGTCTATAAATGTACATTGTGTGTTCATGTTGGTTTCTTCTTATTTAAAAGTCCATTTGCACCTTTTTTTTTTTTTTTTTACAAAAATCATGATTTATGTGATTTATCTGCTGTGTATAATATCTTCTTGCATGCACTCATTAACAGTCACACATCAATATCCTGAACGAGAAAGTGTGTCCAAAAACAACTACATTCTGACAAATCATCATTTTACCCCCTGACTCCAAACTGTACCGACTAAAACATGTCTTTAACTATATGTAGTTTACATATAAGCCATGAAAATTAAATAAATAATAAATAATTTTTCTCGCAAACTTCCAGCACCCATTTTTATAAAATTACCCAAATATTATAATATAATCTTGATCGTAGCCAAATGAACAACAAAAGTAAAAAAGTTCATTAAAACCACTGCCTGGCCCAAAAAGATCTAGACTAATGAAGTAGAAAATAATAATAATATGATTTAAATGAAGACTTTAATCATTAGAGTAAAAACTAAAACCCACAGGGGGCTGCATTCAGAGGACCTCAGAGTCAAGACTGTTTGATCCAGCTTTTAATAGATTTATTCAGATATTTCAATTATTTTATTTATTTATTTTTTTAGATGTATTAGATGTGTTTTATTTTTCTATGATGTATTTATTCTAGTAGTTTTCTGGCCCCAGTGTTTCCTCCTCACTAGGAGGAGGATCCTGATCTGAATCCTAGGTGCCTGGACATGTCTCTGTTCTACACCATCCTTTACTGGTTAAGTGTGTGTGTGTGTGTGTTTGTGTGTGTGTGTGTGTGTGTGTGGTTACTATAGTTATCCGTCTACTGATTTTTGTTGTGTTGTTTTTTTGAATCACTTTGTGCTATGTTTTTAAATGTATGAAAAGTGTGAAATAAATAAAGATTGATTGAACTTCAGGCCTAATATTTGCTGTGACGGTAAATGAATAAAGGCTGCGAGTAAACCGGTGCTCAGTCAGTGTTCAGCTCACCTCTGAGTCCAGGTTCCTGCATTCTGAACGTGGTGGTCTTCATCCTCTTACTGTAGATACCCTCTTTGTGGCAGATGGTGACTCCCCGGTCCAAACCCGGGTCCTGGTGCCCCAGGACCTCGCTGCTGAAGCGTGGAGGCACGGCGTCGTCTGAGCCTGGACAAAAAATTTAATATGAGAAGTTGTTTTCAGAGAAGGTTTCCTCCAACAGCTGAGAGAACGAGGATCAGAAACCCTTCAGGCCCCTCTCTCCCTGTTCCAGCCTTTGTTTCACTCTGCCCCTGAACATGAATAATTAATGTGCTGCTTGGTGTCAGTTACAATGGACCAGCTGCTGCAGACCCGCCTCATTCAGCAAAGACCCACATTATTCTGCTGTTCTTTGGATTCATTAAACTCCTCATTTCTTTTGTATATTTAATTTAACCTTTATTTAACCAGGTAATAAACCCATTGAGATCAATGATTCCACCTCACGTCCACACAACAGTTCATTCATTTAACAGTAGTATCAGATCGGTATCGGATATCAGCCAATATGTTCAGCCCACGGATCGGTATCAGATTAGATCGGAAAAACCTGGATCGGTACATTACTAGTTTCTATGTTAGTTCTAGATGTTATAGTTATAGTTCTGCTGTGTCCAAAAGTCCCTTAAGAAAATATCAAAGATGTAGAAAGCCCATGAGGAGGACAGGTGCGTGTACCTGTGTGGGAGCTCTCCATGGTGGTATCTGAGGGGTTGGTGGAGGACACGTCAGCTTCTGTCTGAGGGACATAGAAGAACTCCTCGCTGCCGTGAGGTTTATACGGCAGCAGGACCGGAGCTGCAGGAACCAGGAAACACCACGTCATCCAGCAGCCAATCAATGCTACTACATTAAAATACTCTGAGGCTTTTATTGGTAAGGACAGACGGCCTCAGAATATACAGCCAAACTTCAAAGATATCTCACAGAACAACAGATAATCATTTTAATAATTATTCTAATTTATAGCTTTGGGTTCATATAGAAAATCAATCATGAACCAACTGCAACTCCAGATGTCAGAGTTTTCAAAGAAAAACTGCCATGAGGGGGAAATTTCTGGGTTTTAAATGATGGCAGCAAAAACAGAAAACTGATTCAATTAAACAACTTTTCCTGACACTTTAAACTTCATGACTTTCTGATAAGGAGTGCAAACCTTAGTGAAGATGATTTATTTTTATCTGGAATCAAAAGGGAAACAGAGGATATTCGTCTAAAAATAGTAAAGGTGCAACTGGATGCTTTAATCAGGAAAAGGAAAGGAAGTAGAAACTCTATGTCTTCTAAATATGAATACAATCACACTTTAACTGTAGGGACAAAAAACAATAGTATAGATCTTAAGTAGCAATCAGTTTTACTTTTTTTGCATTTTTTCTTCAATTGACAGAAATATAAGTTTTGATAATTAATAGTTGTAGTTATTTAAGATGGAGAGATGCTGAACAGTCTCCAGTTCCAGCTTCTAAAATGTGCAGATTTTCTGTCTCTCTCTATTAAGTAAATGTAAAATATCTTGACTTTTGGACATGTTGATGGTGCAAAACACTACATTTCTAAGACAGTACTCTAGTATTCTACTAATCAACCACTAAAGTCATTACTAAGGACCTTCATTAGTAGAATCAGGTTGTTACTGCTGGTTGGAACAAAAACCTGGACCCAGACCCTTCTGGACCAGGACTGGTGACCCATGATCTACACTAATGAAGTAGAAAATAACCTTTATATGATCAATACTCCAACGTCTAACAAGCCTACCTGGAGCTTCTGTAGATGAGGACCTTGTTGAAACGTCTTTTCTGAGTCGTGTGGAGATCAGTCCTCTATGAGACGTGACAGGTCTGGACAGGGAGGAGGCGTCGGCTCTTTCGGGAACCTGCCGTCCTATTGGCTCTCTGATCTCGTACCAGTCCGGTGGACTGGACATACCGACGCCTTCGTCCGGACTGCTGGTGGCTGAGGAGTGTCTGAGGGGGACGAACTCTTTTGGTGGTGGATCCGTGGCTTTGGGTGAGAGGGTGAGGTGAACATGTGAGATGTGACCCGTCTTTGCTTGTGTTTCAGCAGTGGATTGAACAGCAGGAACAGAGGTATGCTGGATGGAGGACCCATCTTCTCCTTTCATACCCTGTGAGGTCAGGTCTTCATCGTGGCCTCCTACAGCATCTCCTCTCCTCTGGTTCCTTGCATCTACTTTGTCAGGATTAGTGGTTTCTGTAGAGAGCTGGTTCAGGTAGAGAGGATCTGGGGCTGGACTGAGAGGAGGTACAGGGGACGTGGAAGGGGAAGTGGAGCGTCTGCGGGTGGCGATGGTGATGGAGGTGAAGGCTTGAGCTTTCGTCCTAGGGAGAGTTACTCCTTCTCTGGCAGCGATCTCACACACAAGAGCCTCCAGATCTGGAGGGTTGAGGTTCTGGGACGTCTTGTTTTCAGCATCTGCAGCTGGGACCGGTTCCTGCTTCTCTGGACCTCTAACACTGGACACCTCACTGCTCTCTGTGTCTGTGCTGCCCTGGATCTTCGAGGAGAAAAAAAACAAACCAGGGTAACACAGAGGAGTTAAACTCAGTTTGATCCTGGGTCACATCAGTGTTCTGGTTTCCTTCAAAGGACCAATTACAAAGATCATATATATGTATCTATGTATTATTATATATGTTATTATATTAGATAATTACCTCTCCACTCATAATAGTTCTGATGACAATTTACTAAGATTTTTAAACAGAATATTAAAATCTGCTGATGTAGAAATAATGTTCTATTGTTGTTAGTGTCTAATTATTAAAATGCTGCAGCAAAACATGTCAAATCATCACAGATATCTAGAGACTCATACAAGAATATGCTGATAACCACTATTAACTATTGGATTTATTTCATGGATGTTTCAAAGATTGGAATCTATGGTTTTGTGTTGCTATGCTAAATATTAAAGAATAGAAAGAACAAGAAAGTAATGACAGATGTACTTCAACAAAGGAAAATAAGGAAAAACAGAAACTTTCCTGTTTTTAAACAACCTTCGTGGCCGATTGAGAAAAGATTTAGGAGTTAATGAAGTCGTACAAAGACAACGTGACCAGTGTGTCTCTGTTAAGTTCAAACATTTATTCACTTTCCATCTCTCAATAAATCACACACATAAATCAATCAAGTCTGTGAAGCTCTGGAAGGGACACAGGAAATGAGGTGGTGGCCCAGATTTGGCCCCCGGGCCTTGGGTTGGACAAATATGGTGTAACGTCTTAATGTAGAAGGAAATCTGTCTCAACCAAGAGTAGAATTTCATCATTTTAGCAGCAAGGCCGCTGTGTGCTGTGGTCTCACTTTTTATGGGCACTGAGGCGATAAGTTAAAACAATGATTTTGAGTTCTTTCTTGATCAAGGAAAAACTATTGAGGAAATAAAATGAACTAAATAGATGAGAAAGAAAACATTTGACTTTTAATTTCATAAGTAGAATTTGTGTCAGATATCTGACTTGTTAAATTAAAAGTACATTTTCACCGGGGGTGTTTCCCACAAAATTTTAAGACTATGGTGGTGCTTATTAACCCACCAATGTTATATTTCTTGAAAAGATGCTGGTGTTGATACCGTGTTGACAGAAAAGAAGTGGATGACAAAACTGAAAAAATCTGGCAGAGATTTTGTTTTTATCAAGGCCAAATTGAGAGAGAGAGTTATCTGCTGTTGAATTTCCAGCGCTGAATTATTTATCTGAATTTTTTATATCAAAATTCAACTCTTCAAATGTGTAATAACTAGTTTTCACTTTTATTTCTCAATGTTCAAAAATTCAGAGTAAAAAAAATCATAATATATATATATATATAATATATATTCCAAGTTGCTCTAATTTGAAAGGCCATATTCACTTCAATCAATCCTTCAATCAATCCTTGGTAGCCAAAGATATTACACTCAACATTTAGGATTTAATTTGAGCAACTTGAATATATACTTATTGTTTTTTAATAAACCAGTTTTTAATTCTGAATTTGTCAATATGAAACAAGAAATGCCCAGAACTGGAAAGTTTTCCCAAAGGTTTAACATGCATCTGAAGCACATCAAGCCAGAAACACACCAGTTACCTGAAGCAGCAGCAGAACTGCAGAGGCCAACATTAAAATGACAAAAAGAAAAGTCAAATATTCATGTGACTTATGGCAGAAATAAACCAGTGTCCATATTCTTAATCTGCAGTCCTTTACAAATGTAGTATCTTTCATTAACAGCTAGAAATAAGGTTTGATAATTGTGAGTGATGTGTAATGATAGAGGCTGACTGAGGATACCTTCATGGGGATTTTTAGCAGCAGTTCTCTCTTGATCTCTTCAATCCGCTGCCTGTCTTCTTTGTCCAGCTCCAGAGGCTCACACTGCTGTCCTGAAGTCTTCTGCTTGATCCACTCTGCAACACAACAACGTGCTGTTAGGACTGTGCAGATGATGGTTTATCTGTTGACACGGGTTTATCAGACAGAATTGGACAGGGCTGTGTTTGAGCAATAAGACAGTTTGTTTATTTTGGAGAAAACACAACTATAGATATGAGGAGGACATAAGGAGGTAAATTATGTTGCAAAAGCAGTAGAAAATAACAAATGTACACTCTCCTACTTTTTAACAAAAGTATAAGTCTTGTTTTTCTTTTAATGCCAGGAAACGTCTGGTTGCTGCCACGTTCCTGCCTCTCCTGGAATATGGTGATGTTGGATGCTATATATCATGGAGCTGGTTTTAAACCTCTCACATATCACTGGATATATATATAGTTGTAGTTATATTCTTAAGCTAACTGGTCAGCACCGTCTCTGCTCAGAACCACGCATTGGTTTATTTATATTTATTCTACATCCAGCTGTTAGTTTACAACAGCAGCTGCCTGGCACCGCGGAGCTGAAATGTCTCAGACTATGATGTAAATCTATGTTGACAGAAATGTTGACATTTAATATTTATTAGACATATTTTTACAGCATTGGAATATGTTAAGAATGTTTGTCATGTTTGTCTCCTACAGAAACCAAATTAAAACTAAACATATATCCCCCATCATTTTACATTCTCATAGATCAGGGGTCTCAAACTCGCGGTCTGCGGGCCAAATGGGGCCCGCCGGACGCTAGTTTGAGGCCCCCACCTTGATTTAGTGCGGCCCGCGCGAGTTTAGTACGGTAATAGGATTTAGTTTGAGCAACTTGAATATAGTATATATATATATATATATATATATATATATATATATATATATATATATATATATATATATATATATATATACCAAATTTTGATTCTGAATTAAAACTAGATACTGAAAATTTTTAATTTATTAAGAGGCTAAACATCCAGACATAAATAAATAATGTACTTTTGCACTTGTACATTTTAATATTTCATGCCTACATCTTCTTTATTGTCTGTCCTGTTTGTCGTACCTTTGTGTAATTGACGAGATACTTACCTGTGTAAATAAAGGTTAAATTAAAAAAATAAATAGAATTGCTTAGCAGTAGTATTTTTTTGCTGTTTACCTCTGGCTTTGCCCTGCTCCTGGTCAATGAGGCTGGGTGAACTGGACATGGCGGTGGCTGGAGATTCATCCTGCAGTAACTTGGCCACTCTGACGGCCAGAGAGCTCTCACTGCTCCCGTCGCTGGCCACGCCCTGATCAGCGTCCTGGAGGACAGGCAAGGAGGAGGAGGAGGAGGAGGAGGAGGAGGGGGAGCTACTCCCTGTCTGATTTTCCTGATCTGTGTCTACAGGGTTAGAGGAGGCCTGAGGTGTGATGAGGGGCATAACGGCATTATCAGGAGGAGCGGCGCTGCAGCCCTCAGGCTCCGCCCTCCGACCCGATCCAGAGAGGACGGGGGACGACTCTGCAGCTCCACCACCGTTAACACATGATGCTGCAGCAAGTGCAGCGAGGACGGGCTCTGTGGACGGATGTCCTGATGAAGCCGTACTCTCCCTACCAATGGAGCACTCTCTCGGTTTCTCCAAGGTCAACGCGGAGTCAGATGAGGACCTGGCCCAGAGCAGTCCGGCTGGACTCCTGGCGTCCTGGACTCTGCTGGTTCTGGTCCTCAGTGAGAGGAAGATGTCGTCATCTGAGAGGAGATGACAGGGCATCGTGGAGGAGGAAGACCCGGTGTGAGTGAGCAGCTTACGGATCTCCCACAATGCTTCAGTGCCCCTGAAAGAATCTTCAACGCCATGACGAACAGGTAAAGGTGAGTCTGAGTCTCTGTCCACACACCTGGACGACAGGTGGGAGTCCAACCGGTCTCTCAGCTGGACAGTGTTCTGGCTGCTGGTTAAACCGCTGTCCCTCTGCAGCGTGGAGGAACCAGAGTCCTCATCAGACCGGGAGCACAGGGTCAGTCTGGCTGCTGGATTCTCTGGAACAAACAGAGCTGGACCCAGACTGTCGAGGCTGAACGGTACGGATGCAGTGGAGTCCACTGACAGGATGCTGCATGTGGATAAGGCTGCTTTATGGGGGCTGCTGGCTGAAAATACAGAAAAGAGTGGGTCAGTGATAAAGATGTGATGTGTTGCAACCTTAGAAACTTAGTACCAGATTTAAGTTGAACTCTCTTAATCCATTAAAGCCTATGAACCATTAACATGTTCTCCTCTAGGTATTTATCATCTCCCTCTCTAAATGACATGTCCAGACTTAATGCAGTATATGTCTACAACTACAGGGGTTTACTGAATGATCTTGGGTTTAAATAAAGCTAACACCTGTGAGATAGTTGTACCCCAGACCCCAATCTATTTAGTTTGAAAACCAGCTGAAAATCATGTGTTAGTAGCTCAATTCATCTATGGAGCAGTAAAGTAAAGTCTGATCAGTAATTACACTAAATGTCAGAATTACAAGGTGAACCAGACCAGTTTTAGACATGTTTTAGTACAGGTGTGTCCAGGTGTTATTTCATTAATATTATCACAAAATGCAGAAATCTACAGATTTATGTTTTCTCTATATTCTCATATTATTACTTGGGGTATAAATGATGTTTAGTTAATCTAATAATGTTTGATATAGACTTGTAGCTGAGTTTCTTGTTGACATGTTGGTGTGTTACATGAACATACTGATGCTGCTACTGAACTAGAAGGATTCATTATTTAGAAATGAAATCCCCACTGGTGGAGACCTAGAGAGGAACAGGTTAAGTCTATGAGTGTCATTTTAAACTTAAAATAAATCAATCTGAATGTTACTCATGTTACTCAAAAAGGAATTTTGACAATGGAATAAATATGTTTTTATTAATGGGCAGATTTGTGCAAACAGCAACTATAACAGTGATTAAGACTCAACTGATATAATTATATACATGAAATCTTTGAAAAGAATCTGGGCTTAAATGGGTTAAGTATAAAATGACAGTCATTGTCCTAGTGGCTCTTAGGATTCAATGGGTTAAATGGGTTTGAAAAAATTAAAAGCACCATCAACTAGTTTCATATTTTAGGTGGATTAAATGTTTTAAATTTATCTTCCTTTTCATTTACACCACTATTTGACATTTCATGTTAAAAGAAAAAAATCACAAATAACAAGAAACCAACATGAGAATAAAATGTACATTTTAAGACCTGGTGAATGATTCTTAAAAGTGTATTTTAAAATAAATTTATTTTAAAAGCCACCTCTGGCATTGTTGGATAATTGTGTTTCTGACCTCAAAGATCATTTTCTATCAAAAAGTGTGATGTTTGTGGTGATAACATTCCTAATAAAAACAAACACTTTTTGAATTAAAGGCTGCATATAAATAAAATAATAATAATAATAATTATTATTATTATTATTATGACAAAACTACCATGTGGTTTAACCATAAAAACTTGGTACCTGATAATTCAACTATCTTAAAAAGGTTTTAAAAAATTAAAAACACATGATATCAACTTTTTATATTCTAGGTGGATTATATATTTAAAATCTATCATTGTTTTTCTGTTACACCTTTTAATATTTTATGTAAAAATAATAATCAGACAAAAATCATGATTTTGGTACAAAATAAGATATAAATTGACTTTTAAATAATAAATCAACATGAACACCATGACATGATGATGAATGCTTCTTAAAACTGTATTGTGTTATACAGAGAGCTGCTGTCTGAGACTCAGAGGGGCGGTGGAGCTGAAAGGAAAACGCTGACAAGTCCTGGATCTGCCACACCCAACCCCACCACCACGTCCTCTGAGGGCCAGCCAGCTGGGACTAGACCTAACCGGGGTGGTGGACCATGGACGGGAGCGATTCCTACAGTGGAACGGGCTCATAGAGCACAAGACCTGTCGTCCTCAGGTTAGTTTGTTTAAAAAGATCCAGCTATTATTCCATCATTAGTACAGTACAAACATATTTATATCACAAAAGATATCATTTAAAAGTCAATTTATATCATTTTTTTGTACAAAAATTATTTTGTGCAATTTTTTTTACATGAAATATCAAAAGCTGTAACCTAAAAAGAATGATAAATTTTACATCTATAATGCACCTAGAATATAAAACTAGTTGATATCATGTGATTTTATTGTTTTAAGACCATTTTAAAAGAGGTGGTCCCACCAAGTGGTAGGAAATGAATGGCTGGTCCATCCACAAGTAGAATATTCAGCTGGTTCTAAAATGTTTAGGTACCAGCCTGGACACGGTGGTTCACAAAACTCAACCAAAACATGAAAGAAATGCACTTTGAGTTGCAGTTTTTGAATTAAAGGCTGTATATAAACAAAATAATAATAATTATTATTATTATGACAAAACTACCATGTGGTTTAACCATAAAAACTTGGTACCTGATAGTTCAACTATCTTAAAAAGGTTTTAAAAAATTAAAAACACATGATATCAACTAGTTTTATATTCTAGGTGGATTATATATTTAAAATCTATCATTGTTTTTCTGTTACACCTTTTAATATTTTATGTAAAAATAATAATCAGACAAAATCATGATTTTGGTACAAAATAAGATATAAATTGACTTTTAAATAATAAATCAACATGAACACCATGACATGATGATGAATGCTTCTTAAAACTGTATTTAAAGGTTTTTGTCTTTCTCATCTTCCCAAACATTATTTGTCACTGAGCCATTATTATAATTACTAATGACTGCAGCTAAATTCATCTCCTCATCTCTGAACTCACCTGCAAATACAGACTAAAATATCATCTTTGTGGTTGTTGTAGTTAAATATATTGATTGATTTAGAATCATTTAATATTTGAATTGTGTTTTTGTTCTATTAATGAATATTGTTTTGCACACACAATATAACCCAAACACAAGTTTTACTGTAATAATGAGCTACTCTGTTTTTTGTCTTAATTCATGAAATGAATCCTTTCAGTGATTGGTGATGTTTTAGTTCAGTATAGAACTGAGCAGCATAAAGATGCTCTTTAAAAAATGATGAGTAATTTATCCAAGATTAAGCATTGGTTTGAGAAAGTTATAGTTTGTTAATTAGTTGTAGATCATGATAAATTCATTAGTTCATTTAATTTCAAACCATCTTCATCTCCTGACATTGATTTGAATGTGTTACTTGCTCTTTGAGAAATGATCAGTAATTTATCCTGTGTTGAAGGTTGGTTTTATGGTGAATCACCTTCTGAGGGTTGAGTGCTCCTGGTCGGGGTTCCGACTGATTCTTTAATTGTACAGATGTCAGTGGGAGAGAATTCGGGCTCTCTGATTGGCCCTCTGGGAACAAACGGAGTCAAGATGGCTGAGGGTGACTGGTCGATCCCAAGATTATGGAGATACAACTGTAAGAATGAGAAATGAACAGCATGTCAGAATCAGGAATACAAGCGTATATACACTCACCGGCCACTTTATTAGGTACACCTGTCCAACTGCTCGTTAACATTTAATTTCTAATCAGCCAATCACATGGCAGCAACTCAGTGCATTTAGGCATGTAGACATGGTCAAGACAATGTCCTGCAGTTCAAAGGCAGAAGAGCATCTCTGAACGCACAGTACGTCCAACTTTGAGGCAGATGGGCTACAGCAGCAGAAGACCACGCCGGGTGCTACTCCTTTTAGCTAAGAACAGGAAACTGAGGCTACAATTTGCACAAGATCATCGAAATTGGACAATAGAAGATTGGAAAAACGTTGTCTGGTCTGATGAGTCTCGATTTCTGCTGCGACATTCGGATGGTAGGGTCAGAATTTGGCGTCAACAACATGAAAGCATGGATCCATCCTGCCTTGTATCAACGGTTCAGGCTGGTGGTGGTGGTGTAATGGTGTGGGGAATATTTTCTTGGCACTCTTTGGGCACCTTGGTACCAATTGAGCATCGTTTTAACACCACAGCCTACCTGAGTATTGTTGCTGACCATGTCCATCCCTTTATGACCACAATGTACCCAACTTCTGATGGCTACTTTCAGCAGGATAATGCACCATGTCATAAAGCTGGAATCATCTCAGACTGGTTTCTTGAACATGACAATGAGTTCACTGTACTCAAATGGCCTCCACAGTCACCAGATCTCAATCCAATAGAGCATCTTTGGGATGTGGTGGAACGGGAGATTCGCATCATGGATGTGCAGCCGACAAATCTGCACCAACTGTGAGATGCCATCATGTCAATATGGACCAAACTCTCTGAGGAATGCTTCCAGCACCTTGTTGAATCTATGCCACGAAGAATTGAGGCAGTTCTGAAGGCAAAAGGGGTCCAACTTGTTACTAGCATGGTGTACCTAATAAAGTGGCCGCTGAGTGTATATTTAAATAGGCTTTGGGCAATATCCAGAATGTAATATTGCAATATGTACAATAATATGGTGAGAAGGGGCAGCAAAACACACAAATAATTATTATATTATTATTAATTATTATTATGTCTGAAGAGACATAATAAAGAAGTGAGAGTTGCAGTTCTCTGGGAGTTTGTTCAGGTATGTGGAGGATAAAAACTTAATATTTATCATTATTTTATATTAGAGGAGGCAAAGCAGTGAATAAACCTTAAATAAAAATTGTAAATACATAAATAAATAATAAAAAGCAAAAGAATTAAAGAATAATAATAATAATAAAAAAATTAAACAATATTTCAATACTATGAGAAAATATTGCATAAAATATATCAGAAATATTATATAAATATATAAAATATAAATAGAAAAACATATTATATACGGTATAAAATTATAAGATATAAATATATATAATATATACAAATTATAAAATATAAATATATGAAACATTTTTTATATATATATATATATATATATATATATATATATATATATATATATATATATATATATAATATATAACAAATATAAAATATAAATATGTAATTTTAAAACTCTCCACAAGTTTAAATTTTAATGTAGTTTTAAAGACATTATATGCTTCTTTAGACTCTTTTTTTTCAGTTTTTCAATTACCGGAATTCGTTCTTCGATGTTCAGCTCTCGAGGTTTAGGCAGCGGAGGTGGTGTGGAGAGTTTAGAGGTCCAGTGAGGAGCATAATCATCAACCTGTAGGCTGACAGCAGAAGAAGCTCCAACAGAGACTCCTGATTTATTTCCACTGTTGGAGCTATCTTGGGAACTCGACAGCATCAAATCGGTCTCAAGTGAGACATCGATGAACTGGCCGAGGTTCTCCAGAGGAGGAGGTTGTATCATGATGCTCGGATGCTGATGGACGTCCTCCTGACTCTTCTCTTTTCCTGCAGCGACCTCTGTTTGCTGACCTTTGCGGACCGAGGTGCTGATGGAGGAGAGGGGGTTGGCAGCAGGTGGCGCTGCAGACCCGGTGTTATTCCCGTCACTGGGTGCACTGCCGACAGCTTCCCCTCTTCTGGGAGAAGCCCCATCAGAGCCCTGTGGGACACTCAGAGCAGCAGGAGCTGAAACAGGATGTAAAGTCCTGAGCTGCTGAGTCAGGATGTGGTTGAGGGTGTCAGATACTGCGTTGTAGGCTTTCTGTTTAGGAGACACACCGGAGAATCCCTGCAGAGCCAAGCTGTCGAACAGCGACGTCCGGCCTAAACTCTGGTTTTTCCTCCACGCGTCCACTTTCTGCACATAGCTGAGACTCGGGAGAGACTGGACCTTTTCAGCTGTGGTTTCATGTTGATCCTGAGAGGAGGTTCCACCACTTGATTGATACGAACTCTCTCTGTTGGATTCTATCGCAGAAAGTTGGCCCAATGGAGCCTTGACGCTGGATTTGGAAGGTGCCTTAAAGATGCCCGGAGTAGACTGTGACTGTGGAAGGAAGCCCAGGTAGGACCCATCAATCCCTGTCTGGTTACCTGGAGGCAAAGGTCAGGCAGGTGTTAAACAGGTGAAACATGGAGTGCCCTAACGAAGTCGACACTCCTGTTCTCAATATTTACTAAACTATTCCCTTTGGCTTAAAAAAACCTAAAAATCCAAAGTATTCTGAAGATTCCACAATTTAGATGACAGAAGTAACACATTCAAATCAATGTCAGGAGATGAAGATGGTTTGAAATTAAATGAACTAATGAATTTATCATGATCTACAACTAATTAACAAACTATAACTTTCTCAAACCAATGCTTAATCTTGGATAAATTACTCATCATTTTTTAAAGAGCATCTTTATGCTGCTCAGTTCTATACTGAACTAAAACATCACCAATCACTGAAAGGATTCATTTCATGAATTAAGACAAAAAACAGAGTAGCTCATTATTACAGTAAAACTTGTGTTTGGGTTATATTGTGTGTGCAAAACAATATTCATTAATAGAACAAAAACACAATTCAAATATTAAATGATTCTAAATCAATCAATATATTTAACTACAACAACCACAAAGATGATATTTTAGTCTGTATTTGCAGGTGAGTTCAGAGATGAGGAGATGAATTTAGCTGCAGTCATTAGTAATTATAATAATGGCTCAGTGACAAATAATGTTTGGGAAGATGAGAAAGACAAAAACCTTTAAATACAGTTTTAAGAAGCATTCATCATCATGTCATGGTGTTCATGTTGATTTATTATTTAAAAGTCATGGTAGTTTTGTCATAATAATAATAATAATTATTATTATTATTATTATTATAATTATTATTATTTTGTTTATATACAGCCTTTAATTCAAAAACTGCAACTCAAAGTGCATTTCTTTCATGTTTTGGTTGAGTTTTGTGAACCACCGTGTCCAGGCTGGTACCTAAACATTTTAGAACCAGCTGAATATTCTACTTGTGGATGGACCAGCCATTCATTTCCTACCACTTGGTGGGACCACCTCTTTTAAAATGGTCTTAAAACAATAAAATCACATGATATCAACTAGTTTTATATTCTAGGTGCATTATAGATGTAAAATTTATCATTCTTTTTAGGTTACAGCTTTTGATATTTCATGTAAAAAAAATTGCACAAAATAATTTTTGTACAAAAAAATGATATAAATTGACTTTTAAATGATATCTTTTGTGATATAAATATGTTTGTACTGTACTAATGATGGAATAATAGCTGGATCTTTTTAAACAAACTAACCTGAGGACGACAGGTCTTGTGCTCTATGAGCCCGTTCCACTGTAGGAATCGCTCCCGTCCATGGTCCACCACCCCGGTTAGGTCTAGTCCCAGCTGGCTGGCCCTCAGAGGACGTGGTGGTGGGGTTGGGTGTGGCAGATCCAGGACTTGTCAGCGTTTTCCTTTCAGCTCCACCGCCCCTCTGAGTCTCAGACAGCAGCTCTCTGTATAACACCTGGCTGCTGTGGTCAGGCTGAGTGCTGCGGGATCCCACGCTGACGTTACACACCTCTGGTTTCTCTGCAGCTTCACCTGGAGGACCTTCTCTTCTGACACCACTCGTTTTACTAACTTTAGCTGTTTTTGATTGTCTCTTCACAGACTTGTCAGAGGTGGAGGACACGGCGCTACTGCTGTTGCTGGCCATGCCCATGTCTCTCTGAAGGAGCTCCAGAAGCTGCCGGGCGGGGACGTCTTTACTCAGGAAGAAGGTGTCGTCTTTGCTGGCTGAATCCTCTCTGAACGCCATCTCCTGCCTGTCGTTATCAGAGTGAAATGCTTCGTCTCGTCTGGTTTCCTCCGAGCTGAGCTGAGAGGGAGAGAGAACGCCGGCGTCTTCTTCTTCAGACAGGATACTGGCTTGTGTCAGAGGGTGCTGGGACAACGAGGCCTGAGCGGTGCAATCCTGGAGCGTGAAGGGAAACCTCTCTGATGCCATGGAAATGTCCGGGTAGGGCCTTTGGAAAGTTGAACAATAAATATCTATACATTCATAATTTAAGCCTCAATCTGTGTCATTTTATACTTTAAACCCATTTAACCACAGATTTTTTCAAACATTTCATGCATATAATTACATCAGTTGGATCCCTAATAATATTTATCTTTATATTTATTTTTTTTTCTTTTGCAAAATAGCATTTTAATGGCTGTTATAGTTGTTGTTTGCACTAATCTGCCCATAAACAAAAACCTATTTATCTCATGTGCAAAATTATTTTGGGGGATTCTTCTAGAGTCTTGAATGATTAAATAGATATATACATGTCAGGGTTAAAATCATAATAATCTAAATAAAATGACTCTTTCTGGGAGGGTTTGTTTTCTCCATGTTCTCAGGAGGAAGTTAATGACATTATGTGACAGGAAGTAGTTAAAAAATGTTTTTTTTGCTTAAAACCTTTGTATAAGTTCTATACTGTCGTGTCATTGAAAACTGTGAGGAACCTTTAGAATTTATTAAATTAATTCATGTAGAAAATGACAGTCATAGACTTAGAGGCTCATAGGTTTAATGGGTTAAAATGACATGTTCACAGAATCAATAATTGATGTTTAATTGATTTCTTTCTTACCTTAAAGGAGCAAATTCCATGTCACTATGTTGGAATAAAGAAAATTCAGTGATGTTGGGTTCCAGTCCAGGGATTCTGGGCAGGAGGGAGAGTGCTGGAGACAGGTTGCTGTCCTGGAAATCTGATCAGGCAGAAACGCTTCAATTATTATCAGGAATGCAAATAGAGATGTGTGATTTTTTTTACTACATTACACATACAATACATTTTTTACTTGCCTATGATTCATGAAATGGCTGAACCATAAAATTACACACAAGAACATGACATATTGACATGATGCCACGATTTCAGAAAAACAAATTATCAGAAATTATCATCAAAAAAAATATTAAAATTTAAATAATAAAATTATAATTATAAATTAAAATATTAAAATTTAAAAAATAATACGACTACTTTGGTAACCATTTCTTTTTATTGTGTCATAAATAAAATATTTCTTTAAAATGTTGTTTTTTTCAGTTTCTTTACAGAAAAACAAACAAAATCACTGTTTGAATTTGAAGAGTTGAGATTTTAGTTTTCAGTCAAATCACCATGACTAAAAACCAACAGCCTTTATTTATAACCAAAATTGTGACTTTCTCATTATAAACTAATTATATTGGAACAATTACAACTATAAGCAGAATTCCAAAGAATCTTTGTAAACACAAATAAATAATTCTGAATATTAAATAAAGGCTTTAATGGTGGAGGTTATCGATGAGGAAGAGGAAAAACACCAGAGAGAGAGGGGGAGGACGTGGGGTTTCCTCAAAGACAGATTTTCATAGTTTTTCCCTCATTTTCATCATCTCATATATATATAAATAACTGCTATAACTAATATTATGACATTTAATAATATTGTTTCAAACATGTGAGCATGCTGAGGAGAGGGAGGAGAAGAAGATAGCACCAGATTATTAATATTATGCAGAGTATTTTTTAGTATTTATACTGTTTTTTTCATGTCCCCCAAAAATGATCCTGTTTTATTTGCCCCCACTCCCAAAAAGTACTTTTTCCACCTCTGTTACTAATAATACAAAGATGAGAGCAAAGCTATTATAACAAATGCTACAATAGATAATTGATTAGTTGCCAACTATTAAATTAAATCACCACTATTTTGATAATCAAATAATCATTTTGAGTCTTCAGAGAAATTTCCAATTTCTGATTCCAACTTCCACAATTGTGAATATTTTCTGGTTTATTTAATCATATATGCCAGTTGCTGCCCTAAAATAATTAACTCCATAAATATGAATATGGCTAAATAAAAATAAAAAAAATAAGTACATTCAAAAGGTAAAAAATAACGTCTATTCAAAATTAAATAAATAAAATGATTCATCATAGCATAAAATATGATAATCCAGCTACCAAGTGCACTGCTGTTAATCATTCATGAATGCAGTTTCTCTGTAATATATAATGTATTCTGTTGTGTGATTTGTTTAAATTGTTTTAATTGGTTCTATTTCTCCATTTTAACTGCTCAGAAAACATAGAAATAAAAGCATTCATCATGATTGGGTTTAAAGTTAAAGACACCCAGAAATAAAACAGAGATGAGCTCTTTACCTTTGTCCCTCTCAGATTTCACACTGTTGGTAAATGCAGTGATAAAATAAAAAATGTACACTTATATAGGGTACCTCAGTCAGTCAGTCAGTCATTTTCTATACCTGCTTATTCCTCATTAGGGTCACATGGTCTGCTGGAGCATATCCCAGCACTTTACGGCGAGAGGCAGGGATACATCCCAGATGGTCACCAGCCAATCGTGGGGCACACACACCATTCACTCACACACTCACACCTACAGGCAATTTAGAGTCTCCAATTAACCTCAGCATGTTTTTGGACTGTGGGAGGAAGCTGGAGTACCCGGTGAAAACCCACGCAGACACGGGGAGAACATGCAAACTCCACACAAAAAGACCAAGGAGGTCTTGAACCTGCGACCTTCTTGCTGTGAGGCACCAGCGCTAACCCCTGCTCCACCGCGTCGCCCTATATAGGGTACCTACTCAATATAATTATAAATATTTGGAAATGAAATATTTGGAAGATTAAAGGATAAAGTGTGACACCCCTGATTTTTATTTATTTATTTTATTGTATTTATTTGACAGGGACAATGCAGTCAGACATAGTTACATGAATGTAACTGATGTGATGCAGACAGAGTTTAAATAATACACACACAAATATATACACTCAGCGGCCACTTTATTAGGTACACCATGCTAGTAACGGGTTGGACCCACTTTTGCCTTCAGAACTGCCTCAATTCTTCGCGGCACAGATTCAACAAGGTGCTGGAAGCATTCCTCAGAGAATTTGGTCCATATTGACATGATGGCATCTCACAGTTGGTGCAGATTTGTCGGCTGCACATCCATGATGAGAATCTCCCGTTCCACCACATCCCAAAGATGCTCTATTGGATTGAGATCTGGTGACTGTGGAGGCCATTTGAGTACAGTGAACTCAAACGAGCAGTTGGACAGGTGTACCTAATAAAGTGGCCACTTTATTAGGCATTTAGGCATGTAGACATGGTCAAGACAATCTCCTGCAGTTCAAACCGAGCATCAGTTTGGAGAAGAAAGGTGATTTGAGTGACTTTGAACGTGGCATGGTTGTTGGTGCCAGAAGGGCTGGTCTGAGTATTTCAGAAACTGCTGATCTACTGGGATTTTCACACACAACCATCTCTAGGGTTTACAGAGAATGGTCCGAAAAAGAAAAAATATCCAGTGAGCGGCAGTTCTGTGGGCAGAAATGCCTTGTTGATGCCAGAGGTCAGAGGAGAATGGCCAGACTGGTTGGAGCTGATAGAAAGGCAACAGTGACTCAAATAACCACCCGTTACAACCAAGGTAGGCAGAAGAGCATCTCTGAACTCACAGTACGTCCAACTTTGAGGCAGATGGGCTACAGCAGCAGAAGACCACGCCGGGTGCCACTCCTTTCAGCTAAGAACAGGAAACTGAGGCTACAATTTGCACAAGCTCATCGAAATTGGACAATAGAAGATTGGAAAAACGTTGCCTGGTCTGATGAGTCTCGATTTCTGCTGCGACATTCGGATGGTAGGGTCAGAATTTGGCGTCAACAACATGAAAGCATGGATCCATCCTGCCTTGTATCAACGGTTCAGGCTGGTGGTGGTGGTGTAATGGTGTGGGGAATATTTTCTTGGCACTCTTTGGGCCCCTTGGTACCAATTGAGCATCGTTGCAACGCCACAGCCTACCTGAGTATTGTTGCTGACCATGTCCATCCCTTTATGACCACAATGTACCCAACTTCTGATGGCTACTTTCAGGATAATGCACCATGTCATAAAGCTGGAATCATCTCAGACTGGTTTCTTGAACATGACAATGAGTTCACTGTACTCAAATGGCCTCCACAGTCACCAGATCTCAATCCAATAGAGCATCTTTGGGATGTGGTGGAACGGGAGATTCGCATCATGGATGTGCAGCCGACAAATCTGCACCAACTGTGTGATGCCATCATGTCAATATGGACCAAACTCTCTGAGGAATGCTTCCAGCACCTTGTTGAATCTGTGCCACGAAGAATTGAGGCAGTTCTGAAGGCAAAAGGGGTCCAACCCGTTACTAGCATGGTGTACCTAATAAAGTGGCCGGTGAGTGTTTGTGTGTGTGTGTATATATATATATATATATATATATATATATATATATATATATATATATATATATATATATATATATATATATATATATATATATATATATATATATATATATAATTTATAATAATAATTTATATAATTAAACCCGTTACTAGCATGGTGTACCTAATAAAGTGGCCGGTGAGTGTGTATATATATATATATATATAAAAATAAATAAAAGAGGTGGACCTCTTTAAGCAGGCTTTTGTTCTGCAGGTGACCATCTTATATTCTGAGGTGGATTTTATTTCTGGTGGCAGTGAGTTCAGAGTTTACAGCTTCAGAATGACTGTCCCAAAGTTGTCCTGAAGAATTCAGGGATTTTTGTAATTGTGTTTTTTTTGGATTCTCTGGTGACTCTGATGTTGTTTTATCTCTCATCGAATTTCCTGAGTGGCTCGGTGCTATATAATTATAATATTTATACACTTGAATATTAATTTAAGAAAACAAAGATCACTAAAGCTTTGAAAGCTTAGTGAATTATATTTTTTGAGGATGTGACACGTGTGACTGTTTTTTTGTCCATTATTATTATATTTTTTTATACAGAGAACAGATGTGCTTGGTGGCAGTGGGACATGTAGTATGAGATGTTCGAAAAGATCATAGCATGTACAGCAGATTACAACCATTATTATAATTATTATTATTATATCCATTATAGAAATAATGTCAAATGTTCCCACCTAGATGCAGAGGGTGTTCTGCTGGCTGCTGGTCATCAGTCATATCTGCATCTGCTGGAGGAGACACCGCCACGCTCTGGAAACCAAGCACCATGACCATCAGGCAGGATTTAGACCATATGTGTCCAACCCAAGGCCCAGAGGCCAAATCTGGCCCGGCACCTCATTTTCTGTGGCCCCTCAAGAGCTTCACAGTAACAACAATTAAACTAGTTAATAGTGGTTATCAGCATATTCTTGTATGAGTCTCTAGATATCTGTGATGATTTGACATGTTTTGCTGCAGCATTTTAATAATTAGACACTAACAACAATAGAACATTATTTCTGCATCAACAGATTTTAATATTCTGTTTAAAAATCTTAGTAAATTGTCACCAGAACTATTATGAGTGGAGAGGTAATTATCTAATATAATAACATATATAATAATAATAATACATAGATACATATATATGATCTTTATAATTGGCCCTTTGAGATAAACCAGAACACTGATGTGACCCAGGATCAAACTGAGTTTAACTCTCCTGCTTTAGAGGGAAACTACATAAACACTCCTTACAGAGAAAACTCTGTAAGGCTTTAAGATGAGCGTTTTCTATGATTGGTACATAAAGGAAAAAGTAGGGGTGAGATGAAAGAAACCTGCATCTTATTTTTGGTACTATTCCAAATCATCAGTTAAAAATATTGCTGCTGCTGAAACTGTTTAATAGATGATAAACGTTTTCTAAACCTTTGACGGGTGTTTGGGGTCATTGTTCTGTTGGAAGCACCAAGACCCAACGTTCAGGCTGATGATTTTAGGTTATCTAGAAGAATTTGATAGTATTAACATAATATCTGAAATGTGTAAGTGTGCATTCCTTTATGTCATTTTAAAGAGAAATGTATGCATTTGAAAAACCTTAATGTCAAAAATAATAATAATTTTTCTTTGTTTTTCGTTTGACTTGATTTTGTATTTAATTAGATTTAAGTATGGAGGCATATACATGAAATATTTAAAAAGAAAAAAATGTTAATGCTAATTAATCTATTAATCATTAAAGCAATTTTCAATTAGCTGTTTGGTTCATAAAATGGTGTAAATTTTCAATCACTCTTTCCAAAGATTCAATCTAAAAATGTCTTTTTTTTATTTTGTCCAGATCAACAGTCCAAAGATCATCAGTTTACTATTATAGAGACTAAAGAAACCAGAAAATAATCAGAGAAGAGAAGCTGGAACCAGAGATTTTGTTGGATTTATTATCTATATAGTTGCCAATTAATGTAATAGTTGTCAATTAATCAATTAATCAACTAATCGTTACAGCTCTAATAATAAAATAAAGAGTCAACGGTTGTAATTTTGAAAAGAGCAATTGAAACAAAGAGGTTTGGAAATCTAATATTATAATCTAATAAACAGATTTTGCAGCAGTGAAATTTTTAACAGATGATATGACAATATGTTCTTTAAAAGTCTATGTACATTTGTTATCTCTTTTATTAGTTAATTATATGTTAGGGTTATATATAGTTTAAAACAGTTATATTAGTTAGTTATATATTAGGGTTATATATAGTTTAAAACAGTTATCTTCTGACGACTTTATAGTTTAGAGACTCGTGACTTATTAACCATCCTAAGTATTTTATCCATGATTAAGACCTTCCGTTTTAAAGGGGGTAAAGCATGGGTGTATAATATAGTTTTATAATACATTCAGGGCTAAAGTTACCGTTTGTGATGAATTAGCCAGTAAAGAACTTAGCAAAGCAGCTAGCATGTAGCATTAGCCGCCGTTTACTGCAGCGGCGTTAGCCGCGTTTCAAGTGCCTGTAAAATAAAATAACGTGAAACAAAACCTTCTTTCATTTTATTCTTTTTACAGGAGGTGAATAGTTGAGATTACCTCTGGAGGCTCCATGTTGTTGCTGCTGCTCGTATCCAGGGAACGTTGCTAAGAAATCAGGAAATTGAGTGGAAAAAAGGAAACTCACGCGAGATTTGAATATTTGAACTGAATCAAAGATTGTATATTGAACATACTCGCGCGAGATTTGAATATTTGAACTGAATCAAAGATTGTATATTGAACATACTCGCGCGAGATTTGAAGATTTGAACTGAAGCACAGATCGTCTATTGAACAGATACTTGAACTGATGCAAAGATCGTCTATTGAACATACTCGCGCGAGATTTGAAGATTTTAAATGAAGCATAGATCGTCTATTAAACAGGCAATCATTTAACAACATTCTTTGGGGAACAACAGTGCAATCATAGTTGGTCGAAAATAACTAAGTATTTTTAATAAAATAATTTATTTATGTACAATTTTGAAGTACTAGTTTTAAACTTATTTCTATATGTATTAGTATTTCTATATGGTGTTAGTTGACTACATTTCAGTGGGAATGTTGCACTACTACTATTCCACTATACTTATCTGAGTGCTTAAGTGACTTTAAGATGAATATTTAATATTTCACTTAAATTATCTACCTGTTATCTATATTCTATTAAATTGTCTCTTTTCTTTTTTTTTTTTTTACATGTTTTTGTGTGAAAGCTGCCAAATGATGCTGTACTATTACTATTAATCTACACAACCTTAAATTGATAAAACTAAGACATTGAAATGCATTTATGTGTATTTAATGATTAAAAACAAGTAGTATAATATACTATAATGATATAAATCAGTAAAATGAGCGCTTCTACTTTGATACTTTAAGTATATTTTGCTGGTAATATCTCTGTACTTTTACTTAAGTTTAAATTCAGTACTTATTCTTGTTATTGAGTATTTTTAGATGAGAGTATTTTTACTTTTTACACCTCTGTTACTAATAATACAAAGAAAATAAATAAAACAAGATGAGATCAAAGCTATTATAACTCAAGTCATTTTCTAAGAAGGAAGTTTCCAATTGCTAATTCCAGCTTCCACAATTGTGAATATTTTCTTGTTTCTTTAATCCTAAATGATCATAACCTGAATATTTGTGGACTGTCGCTCAGAACAAAATATTTAACATTAACATTAATATATATATATATATATATATATATAACATTCTTTGGCTTTGGGGTAAAGTTATCAACTTTTTTCAGCATTTTATGGACCAAACAACTAATTGTTTTAATAGAGAAAATGATCAATAGATGAAAATCAATAATTAGTTTCAGCCATAAAATAATTAACTTCATGTATATAAATATGGGTGAAAACATGTCTATTTAAAATTTAAATTTAAAAAGTACGCTTATATAGGATACCCACTTTGGTCAATAATAAACTGTCACGATTATTTTGGAGAATTAAAAGATGAAGTCAAACACCCTGTTTTTTGTTTGTTTTCTTTATTTTATATACATACAGACATTTTCATATGTTGGTGTGGTTGTTGTATATCTACTAGATGTGAACTGGACTGCCTGAATATTTTTGTACATTTTGCGAATAAAACTTTGAAAAGGTTAAAGGTTTAATATTTGGTCAGGAGTAATTCATGTTTAATCATGAATAAGACCTTGTCTCTGTAGCAGGGCTTTATTTTCCCCATTAAAATATGATGATATGATATATTTATGATATGATTCTGGGAACAATATATCAGGTTAAAGTAAATGACACTGATTAGTCAATTAATCAATTGACAGAAGAAGAATCTGCAACTATCTTGATAATTGAAATGACATGAAGTCTTAATGAATCTTTAGTAGTTTTTTTATTTTTCTCCACACCAGTAGGTGGCAGTAATATGCCTCCCGGCTGGTTTAGAAATACCAAGAAAAAGGTTTCTCAAAGTAAAATAATGAAATGAACAGATATCACTTTCCAGATGTGTCACTCTTACAATAAGACAAATAAGAAAATGAGTGTTCTATTGATGTGTTGATCTGCAGAAAGTGTTGAATACCATAGATCACAGACAGTTTTTGAAGAAATTAAAGCCGTAGCATATGAGCCGTTGTTCATTCTTGGCTGGAAAGCTACTGAGGCCATAGACAACAGTGTGGACAAATCTATGATACATCAGCATTTAGAAATTAGATATGTAATATTTGCAGATGATACGATTTGTTTTGCTCTGGTAAAAAATTAAAGTAACTTTTGTGTTGTATAGACATGGAGCTGGAAATTTTCAAGACCTGGTTTGATGTTAATAATTTATCTTTAAATGGTAAGAAAACAAATAAATTTATAATTTTTTGGAATTTAAATGAAAGTGATTGCAACATTAAATTAAACATATGTAATGTTGACATTAAAAGGGTTATTAAGACTAAATTTATTGACCAAAGGTTACCATGGAAACAACATACTGAATACATCAAAGGGATAATCACTTTCAATCCTGTATAAATGTAAAATGAATAGAACTCCAAGGCATATGATCTACTATTTATTGATTGTTCCTTATTTATCTGTGGTGAACTGTGTGGATCCACCTTTAAAACCACCTTAGATTCAATAATTAAACAGATAATTAAACTGTAAAACAAGTCTTATGTATCATCAATAATTGTGATTACTATGCTGCCACAGAGACACTTTTTATAATTTTATGAGTTGTTTTATTATAAATTGATGCAAATTATGTTCAGAGACTAAATCCAAAATGCTCCCTGACTCAACACAGAGGTTCTTTTTAATTCAGGAGACTCTGTATAATCTCAGAGGTTTTTGCAAATTTACTAAACAAAAAGCTAAAAAAAGGAATTAAAAGTAGATGTGTCTTCATTATTGGAGTTAAATTCTGTAACGATGCCAACGTTAATTTAAAGTTAATTTAAATTTAATTTAAAGTTTAATTGACAGAAGAAGAATCTTGAACTATTTTGATAATTGAAATGAAATTTAGTATATTTTTTTGTTTTTTATATTACTCCACACCGGTAGGTGGCGGTAATGGCGCCTCTCGGTTGTTTGGAAACACCAACGAAGAAGAAACTACTGTCTCTGAAAGCGGAAGTAAGGAAATGTTCGTGCTGAACTTCAACTCGAGTTATAATTAAATAAAAACAGGAGCAGAAAAACGTCAATGACCGTCAGAGAACAGCAGGAGATAAGTTAGCACAATGCCGAAAAAGAAACCCCATCCAGGTAGGAATGGCGGTAGTGACATGTAGCTGCTGATGTTGTAGTAAATGTTGAGCTAATATTAGCAGCTCAGAAGCTCTTATGAAACTGAGAATAGTAAATCTCCTTTAATTTACCTCCTGTTTTTCCTACAACCATAAAATGAAGTGGAATGTTTGTTTATTCAATATTGCATATGCCTCCAATATTTTTTTTAATCTCGAATTCCCGTCAAAAACCTGATTCTGTGCTGTATAACTGCAGCAGGTGAAACTGATTTACATGTAGCAGGTTTTAGGGGCAAACACGAGATAAAATGCTTTTTTGTTCTTGGACTAATACGCAGCTTTAAAAACAGACACCCAGTAATGTGGGATAACAAACTATAGCCTTAAGGGGAAAAACTGTCCTTAATTATTGGTACATTAAAGATAAATGAAATGAGCCTCTATCATTAATGTATATATGAGTTGACCTTGGAAAAGTCTAACACAAGGTTTCTCAAAAAATTTAATGAACAGATCACCATGGAACTGCCCAGGTTCATCACTTAATAAGACACATACGTTTTGTATTACAAGTTTTGTCAGATTTTATGTTTAAACACGGGGACAAATCTAATTAAATATGCATTATATACATACAAATGTTGTTTTTATATTATATTGCTTTGCCGTGTTGGTGGTTTCTGTGGTTCATTTAATAATAATAATATTTTTTTTTGCGAAACAACAAAATCCATCCATAATTATATATTGTATTTACTATTTCTAGTCTTTATTTGTTATTTATTTTTATATTTTATTCAATATTTTATATTTTTTTCACTGAACACTGGGCTGCCCCAGGACCAGGGAACCAGATTAGTCACTTTGACTAAATACTTTGAACAACACTGTCCTTCTATTGATTTCTGATTGGTTTTGATGTTTATTTCACCTTTCAGTCGGACTTCCTGTTAGATTCCGAGACACTTCGCGAGTAATGAAGGCACATGTGAGTATGATTCAAGTTGTGGATTTACTCGTACTCTTCTGTAGATAACACAGTATTTTCAGCTTAAGCTGATTAGTTTAAGCCTCTTTTCTGGTGCTAATAAGACCAGGCAGTTTTATTTATATAGTACTTATTATGAAGCATGTCCATGTCCTTCAGAAAACATTAAACACAAAAACATAAAAAATAGAATATAACTACTTTTGGAAGATAAAGTGTTCCAGAAATAATTGTGATATATAATGATGTAATTTTAAGACCATTCTGATGCCACTGATGTCATAATAATAATAATATAATATATTTAATAATAATATATAACAGCAGAATAATGCAAGTCAACCCTTTCTGACAGCAGTGATTTATTTTCAGGAGTCAACGCAACAAAAGTTAGTTTTTAAATTCCATAAAAAGCCATAAAATTGTCTTTTTTCTCAAAATGTTGTCTTATTACATAACAAAAAAATTAGGTGTTAAGGAAAAATTAAACATGAGCTAACGTGGACAAGACAAAATTCTTTTTTAGGAGGATTATTCTAGAGATTTTAATGATTAAATAGATATATACATGTTAGGGTCGGAAATCGGAATAATCTAAATTCTGGGAGGGAAGCACTAAGTTGTCTACTGTCATATCATAAAAAAAAAATCTGAGTAACATTTAGATTTTTTTTTTAATTAGAAAATGACCCGGAGGCTTAAATGTGTTAATGTGGCTGATAAAACTCAGGTTGTTTGTGGATTTAGAGATGAATAATTGAAGGGAAGCATTGACTTTTGTCTTTCTTTGTCTCCAAAAACATTAACTTCATCTTTCAGACAATCGTTTAATCCAGTGTTAATTTTAAATAATTAAAAAAAAATACTCAAATACTGATTTCTGCTGCTCAAATAGAAATACATTGATCCAAGCTTTGAAGTTTGGCTGTATTTGTATCAGTCCTGCACCATAATTCTTCATATATGAAGGAATACTGATGTACTGTTATAGCAGCAGCTCGTTAATGCTTTTAATTATTTTTTTTTCTTTTTCAGGAATCAATGGTGGATTTAATTAATGGTCGCCATTCTGGAGGCTCTTTCCTGGATGTTTTTGCCTCTGGATTATTGGGTAAGACTGAGTTTAAAATTCAGCTAAATACATCAAGTTGATTTGTTTATTATTAACAAATTAACAAAATCTACTGATGCAGAAATAATGTTCTATTGTTGTTAGTGTCTAATTATTAAAATGCTGCAGCAAAACATGTCAAATCATCACAGATATTTAGAGACTTGTACAAGAATATGCTGATAACCACTATTTTAAATATTTATTGTAATAAATTGTATTTATTTTATGGAAGCTCTTGAGGGGCCACAGAAAATGAGGTGGCGGCCCAGATGTGGGCCCCGGGCCTTGGGTTGGACACATGGTTTAAGGTGTCATAGAGACTAATAATGGACATGTCTGTGGATGTTGGTTTTGAAAAAACTTTAACCTAAAAGTAGAGTTCAGATGTTATCGCCTGCTTTAGTGTGATTTAACCATTAAATATGAAAAAATGAATTAAAACTATTTAAAGCTCATAACATCAAAATTAAATTTAATAATAATAGGTTTACTTACTCCAAATAGTGAGTTCAATTTTTTATTTGTGAAAATTTTCCAAAATTCTGAATAAAAGACAACCTTCAGTGATGCTCACATATCAATGTCATGTATATCCTTCAAAATAAAAGCCCCAACTGTAAAAAAAAACAACAACATAGATTTAGTTTTACAGCTTTTATTTTAGAATATTGAACACCCAGTATTTAAAGCTTTAGCGCTTCAGCACCATGAGAAGAAACAAAAGAGAATCACAGTGAATGAATGGAACCTGTTTTCATATCTGTTGTCATATCCTGCAGGTTTAGACATCTTCAGAGGACTTGATGAAGAGCTGGAGAAGGACATCATTTACTCTGATGCTGATGATGCTGATGCTGATGATGATGATGACGAAGATGATGATGATGAGGATCATCTTCATCCACCACATCCAATAAAACCTCTAGAACCACATCCACGAATCAGACAACTCACTGATGAGGTGGTTATTTTACAGGATTGGTGAAATAAATGTAAAAACACTGTACTTCATGTTGAAGTTTCTTCATTTAGACTTTGTTGAGTGTCGGCTAACACACAGATTCCCTTTGTCAGGAGGCTGAAAAACATGCAAAAGAACTGATAGAAGAAGAGGAACGACGTAAGGACAGAACTGAGAAGAACAAGAAAAAGAAAATGGTCAGTGTTGGAGTCAGTTAAATGAAAAGTGAATGTTGGTGTTTGAATCGTCTGCAACTCACTGCACGTCTCTTCTTTATGTTCACAGCGTAAAAAACAGAAAAAGCGTCAAGAAAAAGAGAATGCTGTTAAAGACACTTTAGCTGTAAGGCTGTGAATTAAAATAACCTGTAAATAACATCCAGACAGCGAAGACTGTATTAAACATGAGTGTTTTCTTATTTCAGGAAGAAGAACAAGGTAAATCTGACTCCTCAGAAAATCCAGAAGAAAACCAGATTAATGAAAGTAAAGCAGAAGTGAGTGAGTCTTCTGTGTCTGGACAAACACTAAATGAACCAGAGGTCACTGGATGTGATGGAAATAAAGAAGAATGTCTAGTAAAGATGAATAAAACAGAAGAGGAGGAGCAGAAGGTTTGTGGAACCCTCAGATTTCTGTTTGTCATCTTGTAAATCAGGGGTGGGCAATCCTGGTCCTGGAGGGCTGGTGTGGGTGCAGGATTTAGTTCCAACCAAGAAGTTACACACCTGATTCTACTAATGAAGGCCTTGGCAATGGCTCTAGAGGTTGATTAGTAGAATCAGGTGTTACTTCTTGGTTGGAACAAAATCCTGCACCCACACCGGCCCTCCAGGACCAGGATTGCCCACCCCTGTTGTAAATGAACAGGACTCTTCATCAGTTTTAGCTGATTCTGTGTTTAATGGAGTCTCATTGACTTACATAGCATCAAACTATCCTCAGACTATGGTTACTACTTTTTCTAGTATTTCCTAAAAATATCTATTATATAGGCCATTATCTATGTAATGTTTCATACAATAGAGGGTTAACATTAACAGTATCACTCTGATATAATGGCTTATATTTGACTAAATCTGCTGTTTTATTCAGTGCAGCATAAAGGGTTAAACTCTGCTGAAAGACATAATGCTGCCTAGTCTTCATCCTTATTCTGGGAATGTCATGGAATTCTAGTTGTAGTGTATGGATGCTTATCTTTAACAACCACCTCCTGTTTCATTACTCTCAGCAGAATCTGAATTTAAATAATTCATATGCTGAATCTGCACCTGAGACACCAGCGAAGCAGCAGAGTCCTGAGACAGAGACCGACAGAGGAAACGGAGAATCAGCAGAGGTTCAGCCGGCCGAGGAGGAAAAAACAAACGTGGAGAAGAAACCTGAAGTTGAAAAGAATCAGGAGACACCTGAAAGCATCAAAGAGGTAATGTGTTGTTTAAATACTGGATATAAACCTGATCTCTTCTCACACAAGTAGTCATTTAAAGTTTCAGATGAACTCTTCTGCCTCACCAGGGACCTACACACATCTTTAGGGACTTTTAGGTTTTTGTTCATATTTTTGAAGTTCAAACAGAGCTCCTGCATTGAGTCTATATATATAATACTCCCTTTAGCATCTTAGAGCCCTTTTAGGTCCCTTTGAAAACACATTTTTGATGCGACAGCATAAGGCTTTCAAACTGAAGCCCAGGTTTCACTTTTTTACTATTTTCCAGCTGATTGAGCCATTTTCACCTGAACAGGCTGATGCCTGGTTTCCAGCTGTCCTAGAGGTGTTTGCTGCATTAAGTGTTAAAAGGTTATTGGAGTAAATGTATACATCTGAAATTGGTGCTGAAATTCAACTGATGAATATTTGGTAGTTACGATCCGCCTGATGTTTGTTAAAACATTTAACAAAAAGGTGAAAATATGTTAAAGTACAATATTTTTTTAGTTTTTTGTTTTTGATGGTGACCATTTAGGTCCCTAAGGTGCTGAATAGGAAGTCTTTTAAAGTGATGAACAATGAGTTTTCTTCTAGAAATGTATCTTGGTATATGTAATCCAGGTTCCTGTAGAACTCTAATGCAGCAACTCTGATTTAAACAGAAAACAGTGGATGCCACTGCAGAGCAGTATGCTAAAAGAAGCAGAGAGCTGGCTGGTACGTGACTCTCCATCTACTTCATTTCATGGACACTGATGCAGCAGAAACATCAAAGTCCTGATGCCTTTTGTCCTTCATGTTCCTTCCAGGTATCGGAAATCGTTTGGCTGCTTCTGGACAGTATGAGATGGCTGTGAAGTGTTTTACTGACGCCATTAAATACAACCCCAAGGAGTTTAAGTAAGAACGTGGAGCGTTACACACACCAGAGGAGTTAAACTCAGTTTGATCCTGGGTCACATCCATGTTCTGGTTTCCATCAAAGTATAAGTATAAGTCGCATTTTGGGGGAAATTTATTTGATAAAATCCAACACCAAGAACAGACATTTAAAATATAAATGACGAACAATTTAAAATAAAAATAGAGGCAACAACAGGCTGAACGGTGCTGACGTTACATGACACAACTGAGAACGTGCCTGGTATGTTAACATAACATATTAAGAGTTATTCTGATAACTATAGCATCAATAACATGATAAGAAGTTTAACTACAGCATCAATAACATGCTAAGAAGTTTAACTATAGCATCAATAACATGATAAGAAGTTTAACTATAGCATCAATAACATGCTAAGAAGTTTAACTACAGCATCAATAACATGCTAAGAAGTTTAACTATAGCATCAATAACATGATAAGAAGTTTAACTATAGCATCAATAACATGCTAAGAAGTTTAACTATAGCATCAATAACATGCTAAGAAGTTTAACTATAGCATCAATAACATGCTAAGAAGTTTAACTATAGCATCAATAACATGATAAGAAGTTTAACTATAGCATCAATAACATGCTAAGAAGTTTAACTATAGCATCAATAACATGATAAGAAGTTTAACTATAGCATCAATAACATGCTAAGAAGTTTAACTATAGCATCAATAACATGATAAGAAGTTTAACTATAGCATCAATAACATGATAAGAAGTTTAACTATAGCATCAATAACATGCTAAGAAGTTTAACTACAGCATCAATAACATGCTAAGAAGTTTAACTATAGCATCAATAACATGCTAAGAAGTTTAACTATAGCATCAATAACATGCTAAGAAGTTTAACTATAGCATCAATAACATGCTAAGAAGTTTAACTATAGCATCAATAACATGCTAAGAAGTTTAACTATAGCATCAATAACATGCTAAGAAGTTTAACTATAGCATCAATAACATGCTAAGTTTAACTATAGCATCAATAACATGCTAAGAAGTTTAACTATAGCATCAATAACATGATAAGAAGTTTAACTATAGCATCAATAACATGCTAAGAAGTTTAACTATAGCATCAATAACATGCTAAGAAGTGTAACTATAGCATCAATAACATGCTAAGAAGTTTAACTATAGCATCAATAACATGCTAAGAAGTTTAACTACAGCATCAATAACATGCTAAGAAGTTTAACTACAGCATCAATAACATGCTAAGAAGTTTAACTATAGCATCAATAACATGCTAAGAAGTTTAACTATAGCATCAATAACATGCTAAGAAGTTTAACTATAGCATCAATAACATGCTAAGAAGTTTAACTATAGCATCAATAACATGCTAAGAAGTTTAACTATAGCATCAATAACATGCTAAGAAGTTTAACTATAGCATCAATAACATGCTAAGAAGTTTAACTATAGCATCAATAACATGCTAAGTTTAACTATAGCATCAATAACATGCTAAGAAGTTTAACTATAGCATCAATAACATGATAAGAAGTTTAACTATAGCATCAATAACATGCTAAGAAGATTAACTATAGCATCAATAACATGCTAAGAAGTTTAACTATAGCATCAATAACATGCTAAGTTTAACTATAGCATCAATAACATGCTAAGAAGTTTAACTATAGCATCAATAACATGCTAAGAAGTTTAACTATAGCATCAATAACATGCTAAGAAGTGTAACTATAGCATCAATAACATGCTAAGAAGTTTAACTATAGCATCAATAACATGCTAAGAAGTTTAACTATAGCATCAATAACATGCTAAGAAGTTTAACTATAGCATCAATAACATGCTAAGAAGTTTAACTATAGCATCAATAACATGATAAGAAGTTTAACTATAGCATCAATAACATGCTAAGAAGTGTAACTATAGCATCAATAACATGCTAAGAAGTTTAACTATAGCATCAATAACATGCTAAGAAGTTTAACTATAGCATCAATAACATGCTAAGAAGTTTAACTACAGCATCAATAACATGCTAAGAAGTTTAACTATAGCATCAATAACATGCTAAGAAGTTTAACTATAGCATCAATAACATGCTAAGAAGTTTAACTATAGCATCAATAACATGATAAGAAGTTTAACTATAGCATCAATAACATGATAAGAAGTTTAACTATAGCATCAATAACATGCTAAGAAGTGTAACTATAGCATCAATAACATGCTAAGAAGTTTAACTATAGCATCAATAACATGCTAAGAAGTTTAACTATAGCATCAATAACATGCTAAGTTTAACTATAGCATCAATAACATGCTAAGAAGTTTAACTATAGCATCAATAACATGATAAGAAGTTTAACTATAGCATCAATAACATGCTAAGTTTAACTATAGCATCAATAACATGCTAAGAAGTTTAACTATAGCATCAATAACATGATAAGAAGTTTAACTATAGCATCAATAACATGCTAAGAAGTTTAACTATAGCATCAATAACATGCTAAGAAGTGTAACTATAGCATCAATAACATGCTAAGAAGTTTAACTATAGCATCAATAACATGCTAAGAAGTTTAACTACAGCATCAATAACATGCTAAGAAGTTTAACTACAGCATCAATAACATGCTAAGAAGTTTAACTATAGCATCAATAACATGCTAAGAAGTTTAACTATAGCATCAATAACATGCTAAGAAGTTTAACTATAGCATCAATAACATGCTAAGAAGTTTAACTATAGCATCAATAACATGCTAAGAAGTTTAACTATAGCATCAATAACATGCTAAGAAGTTTAACTATAGCATCAATAACATGCTAAGAAGTTTAACTATAGCATCAATAACATGCTAAGTTTAACTATAGCATCAATAACATGCTAAGAAGTTTAACTATAGCATCAATAACATGATAAGAAGTTTAACTATAGCATCAATAACATGCTAAGAAGTTTAACTATAGCATCAATAACATGCTAAGAAGTTTAACTATAGCATCAATAACATGCTAAGTTTAACTATAGCATCAATAACATGCTAAGAAGTTTAACTATAGCATCAATAACATGCTAAGAAGTTTAACTATAGCATCAATAACATGCTAAGAAGTGTAACTATAGCATCAATAACATGCTAAGAAGTTTAACTATAGCATCAATAACATGCTAAGAAGTTTAACTATAGCATCAATAACATGCTAAGAAGTTTAACTATAGCATCAATAACATGCTAAGAAGTTTAACTATAGCATCAATAACATGATAAGAAGTTTAACTATAGCATCAATAACATGCTAAGAAGTGTAACTATAGCATCAATAACATGCTAAGAAGTTTAACTATAGCATCAATAACATGCTAAGAAGTTTAACTATAGCATCAATAACATGCTAAGAAGTTTAACTACAGCATCAATAACATGCTAAGAAGTTTAACTATAGCATCAATAACATGCTAAGAAGTTTAACTATAGCATCAATAACATGCTAAGAAGTTTAACTATAGCATCAATAACATGATAAGAAGTTTAACTATAGCATCAATAACATGATAAGAAGTTTAACTATAGCATCAATAACATGCTAAGAAGTGTAACTATAGCATCAATAACATGCTAAGAAGTTTAACTATAGCATCAATAACATGCTAAGAAGTGTAACTATAGCATCAATAACATGCTAAGAAGTTTAACTATAGCATCAATAACATGCTAAGAAGTTTAACTATAGCATCAATAACATGCTAAGAAGTTTAACTATAGCATCAATAACATGCTAAGAAGTTTAACTACAGCATCAATAACATGCTAAGAAGTTTAACTATAGCATCAATAACATGCTAAGAAGTTTAACTATAGCATCAATAACATGCTAAGAAGTTTAACTATAGCATCAATAACATGCTAAGAAGTTTAACTATAGCATCAATAACATGCTAAGTTTAACTATAGCATCAATAACATGCTAAGAAGTTTAACTATAGCATCAATAACATGCTAAGTTTAACTATAGCATCAATAACATGCTAAGTTTAACTATAGCATCAATAACATGCTAAGAAGTTTAACTATAGCATCAATAACATGCTAAGAAGTTTAACTATAGCATCAATAACATGCTAAGAAGTTTAACTACAGCATCAATAACATGCTAAGAAGTTTAACTATAGCATCAATAACATGCTAAGAAGTTTAACTATAGCATCAATAACATGCTAAGAAGTTTAACTATAGCATCAATAACATGCTAAGAAGTTTAACTATAGCATCAATAACATGCTAAGAAGTTTAACTATAGCATCAATAACATGCTAAGTTTAACTATAGCATCAATAACATGCTAAGAAGTTTAACTATAGCATCAATAACATGCTAAGTTTAACTATAGCATCAATAACATGCTAAGTTTAACTATAGCATCAATAACATGCTAAGAAGTTTAACTATAGCATCAATAACATGCTAAGTTTAACTATAGCATCAATAACATGCTAAGAAGTTTAACTATAGCATCAATAACATGCTAAGTTTAACTATAGCATCAATAACATGCTAAGAAGTTTAACTATAGCATCAATAACATGCTAAGAAGTTTAACTACAGCATCAATAACATGCTAAGAAGTTTAACTATAGCATCAATAACATGCTAAGAAGTTTAACTATAGCATCAATAACATGCTAAGAAGTTTAACTATAGCATCAATAACATGCTAAGAAGTTTAACTACAGCATCAATAACATGCTAAGAAGTTTAACTATAGCATCAATAACATGCTAAGAAGTTTAACTATAGCATCAATAACATGCTAAGAAGTTTAACTATAGCATCAATAACATGCTAAGAAGTTTAACTATAGCATCAATAACATGATAAGAAGTTTAACTATAGCATCAATAACATGCTAAGAAGTGTAACTATAGCATCAATAACATGCTAAGAAGTGTAACTATAGCATCAATAACATGCTAAGAAGTTTAACTATAGCATCAATAACATGCTAAGAAGTTTAACTATAGCATCAATAACATGCTAAGAAGTTTAACTATAGCATCAATAACATGCTAAGAAGTTTAACTATAGCATCAATAACATGCTAAGAAGTTTAACTACAGCATCAATAACATGCTAAGAAGTTTAACTATAGCATCAATAACATGCTAAGAAGTTTAACTATAGCATCAATAACATGCTAAGAAGTTTAACTATAGCATCAATAACATGCTAAGAAGTTTAACTATAGCATCAATAACATGCTAAGAAGTTTAACTATAGCATCAATAACATGCTAAGAAGTTTAACTATAGCATCAATAACATGATAAGAAGTTTAACTATAGCATCAATAACATGCTAAGAAGTTTAACTACAGCATCAATAACATGCTAAGAAGTTTAACTATAGCATCAATAACATGCTAAGAAGTTTAACTATAGCATCAATAACATGCTAAGAAGTTTAACTATAGCATCAATAACATGCTAAGAAGTTTAACTATAGCATCAATAACATGCTAAGAAGTTTAACTATAGCATCAATAACATGCTAAGAAGTTTAACTATAGCATCAATAACATGCTAAGAAGTTTAACTATAGCATCAATAACATGCTAAGTTTAACTATAGCATCAATAACATGCTAAGAAGTTTAACTATAGCATCAATAACATGATAAGAAGTTTAACTATAGCATCAATAACATGCTAAGAAGTTTAACTATAGCATCAATAACATGCTAAGAAGTGTAACTATAGCATCAATAACATGCTAAGAAGTTTAACTATAGCATCAATAACATGCTAAGAAGTTTAACTACAGCATCAATAACATGCTAAGAAGTTTAACTACAGCATCAATAACATGCTAAGAAGTTTAACTATAGCATCAATAACATGCTAAGAAGTTTAACTATAGCATCAATAACATGCTAAGAAGTTTAACTATAGCATCAATAACATGCTAAGAAGTTTAACTATAGCATCAATAACATGCTAAGAAGTTTAACTATAGCATCAATAACATGCTAAGAAGTTTAACTATAGCATCAATAACATGCTAAGAAGTTTAACTATAGCATCAATAACATGCTAAGTTTAACTATAGCATCAATAACATGCTAAGAAGTTTAACTATAGCATCAATAACATGATAAGAAGTTTAACTATAGCATCAATAACATGCTAAGAAGTGTAACTATAGCATCAATAACATGCTAAGAAGTTTAACTATAGCATCAATAACATGCTAAGAAGTTTAACTATAGCATCAATAACATGCTAAGAAGTTTAACTATAGCATCAATAACATGCTAAGAAGTTTAACTATAGCATCAATAACATGCTAAGAAGTTTAACTATAGCATCAATAACATGCTAAGAAGTTTAACTATAGCATCAATAACATGCTAAGAAGTTTAACTACAGCATCAATAACATGCTAAGAAGTTTAACTATAGCATCAATAACATGCTAAGAAGTTTAACTATAGCATCAATAACATGCTAAGAAGTTTAACTATAGCATCAATAACATGCTAAGAAGTTTAACTATAGCATCAATAACATGCTAAGTTTAACTATAGCATCAATAACATGCTAAGAAGTTTAACTATAGCATCAATAACATGCTAAGTTTAACTATAGCATCAATAACATGCTAAGAAGTTTAACTATAGCATCAATAATATGCTAAGTTTAACTATAGCATCAATAACATGCTAAGAAGTTTAACTATAGCATCAATAACATGCTAAGAAGTTTAACTACAGCATCAATAACATGCTAAGAAGTTTAACTATAGCATCAATAACATGCTAAGAAGTTTAACTATAGCATCAATAACATGCTAAGAAGTTTAACTATAGCATCAATAACATGCTAAGAAGTTTAACTATAGCATCAATAACATGCTAAGAAGTTTAACTACAGCATCAATAACATGCTAAGAAGTTTAACTATAGCATCAATAACATGCTAAGAAGTTTAACTATAGCATCAATAACATGCTAAGAAGTTTAACTATAGCATCAATAACATGATAAGAAGTTTAACTATAGCATCAATAACATGATAAGAAGTTTAACTATAGCATCAATAACATGCTAAGAAGTTTAACTACAGCATCAATAACATGCTAAGAAGTTTAACTATAGCATCAATAACATGCTAAGAAGTTTAACTATAGCATCAATAACATGCTAAGAAGTTTAACTATAGCATCAATAACATGCTAAGAAGTTTAACTATAGCATCAATAACATGATAAGAAGTTTAACTATAGCATCAATAACATGATAAGAAGTTTAACTATAGCATCAATAACATGATAAGAAGTTTAACTATAGCATCAATAACATGATAAGAAGTTTAACTATAGCATCAATAACATGCTAAGAAGTTTAACTATAGCATCAATAACATGATAAGAAGTTTAACTATAGCATCAATAACATGATAAGAAGTTTAACTATAGCATCAATAACATGCTAAGAAGTTTAACTATAGCATCAATAACATGCTAAGAAGTTTAACTACAGCATCAATAACATGCTAAGAAGTTTAACTATAGCATCAATAACATGCTAAGAAGTTTAACTATAGCATCAATAACATGCTAAGAAGTTTAACTACAGCATCAATAACATGATAAGAAGTTTAACTATAGCATCAATAACATGCTAAGAAGTTTAACTATAGCATCAATAACATGATAAGAAGTTTAACTATAGCATCAATAACATGATAAGAAGTTTAACTATAGCATCAATAACATGCTAAGAAGTTTAACTACAGCATCAATAACATGCTAAGAAGTTTAACTATAGCATCAATAACATGCTAAGAAGTTTAACTATAGCATCAATAACATGCTAAGAAGTTTAACTATAGCATCAATAACATGCTAAGAAGTTTAACTATAGCATCAATAACATGCTAAGAAGTTTAACTATAGCATCAATAACATGCTAAGAAGTTTAACTATAGCATCAATAACATGCTAAGAAGTTTAACTATAGCATCAATAACATGCTAAGAAGTTTAACTATAGCATCAATAACATGCTAAGTTTAACTATAGCATCAATAACATGCTAAGAAGTTTAACTATAGCATCAATAACATGATAAGAAGTTTAACTATAGCATCAATAACATGCTAAGAAGTTTAACTATAGCATCAATAACATGCTAAGAAGTGTAACTATAGCATCAATAACATGCTAAGAAGTTTAACTATAGCATCAATAACATGCTAAGAAGTTTAACTACAGCATCAATAACATGATAAGAAGTTTAACTACAGCATCAATAACATGATAAGAAGTTTAACTATAGCATCAATAACATGCTAAGAAGTTTAACTATAGCATCAATAACATGCTAAGAAGTTTAACTATAGCATCAATAACATGCTAAGAAGTTTAACTATAGCATCAATAACATGCTAAGAAGTTTAACTATAGCATCAATAACATGCTAAGAAGTTTAACTATAGCATCAATAACATGCTAAGAAGTTTAACTATAGCATCAATAACATGCTAAGTTTAACTATAGCATCAATAACATGCTAAGAAGTTTAACTATAGCATCAATAACATGATAAGAAGTTTAACTATAGCATCAATAACATGCTAAGAAGTGTAACTATAGCATCAATAACATGCTAAGAAGTTTAACTATAGCATCAATAACATGCTAAGAAGTTTAACTACAGCATCAATAACATGCTAAGAAGTTTAACTACAGCATCAATAACATGCTAAGAAGTTTAACTATAGCATCAATAACATGCTAAGAAGTTTAACTATAGCATCAATAACATGCTAAGAAGTTTAACTATAGCATCAATAACATGCTAAGAAGTTTAACTATAGCATCAATAACATGATAAGAAGTTTAACTATAGCATCAATAACATGCTAAGAAGTGTAACTATAGCATCAATAACATGCTAAGAAGTTTAACTATAGCATCAATAACATGCTAAGAAGTTTAACTATAGCATCAATAACATGCTAAGAAGTTTAACTACAGCATCAATAACATGCTAAGAAGTTTAACTATAGCATCAATAACATGCTAAGAAGTTTAACTATAGCATCAATAACATGCTAAGAAGTTTAACTATAGCATCAATAACATGATAAGAAGTTTAACTATAGCATCAATAACATGATAAGAAGTTTAACTATAGCATCAATAACATGCTAAGAAGTGTAACTATAGCATCAATAACATGCTAAGAAGTTTAACTATAGCATCAATAACATGCTAAGAAGTTTAACTATAGCATCAATAACATGCTAAGAAGTTTAACTATAGCATCAATAACATGCTAAGAAGTTTAACTACAGCATCAATAACATGCTAAGAAGTTTAACTATAGCATCAATAACATGCTAAGAAGTTTAACTATAGCATCAATAACATGCTAAGAAGTTTAACTATAGCATCAATAACATGCTAAGAAGTTTAACTATAGCATCAATAACATGCTAAGAAGTTTAACTATAGCATCAATAACATGCTACGTTTAACTATAGCATCAATAACATGCTAAGAAGTTTAACTATAGCATCAATAACATGCTAAGTTTAACTATAGCATCAATAACATGCTAAGAAGTTTAACTATAGCATCAATAACATGCTAAGTTTAACTATAGCATCAATAACATGCTAAGAAGTTTAACTATAGCATCAATAACATGCTAAGAAGTTTAACTACAGCATCAATAACATGCTAAGAAGTTTAACTATAGCATCAATAACATGCTAAGAAGTTTAACTATAGCATCAATAACATGCTAAGAAGTTTAACTATAGCATCAATAACATGCTAAGAAGTTTAACTATAGCATCAATAACATGCTAAGAAGTTTAACTATAGCATCAATAACATGCTAAGAAGTTTAACTACAGCATCAATAACATGCTAAGAGGTTTAACTATAGCATCAATAACATGCTAAGAAGTTTAACTACAGCATCAATAACATGCTAAGAAGTTTAACTACAGCATCAATAACATGCTAAGAAGTTTAACTATAGCATCAATAACATGCTAAGAAGTTTAACTATAGCATCAATAACATGCTAAGAAGTTTAACTATAGCATCAATAACATGCTAAGAAGTTTAACTATAGCATCAATAACATGCTAAGAAGTTTAACTATAGCATCAATAACATGATAAGAAGTTTAACTATAGCATCAATAACATGCTAAGAAGTGTAACTATAGCATCAATAACATGCTAAGAAGTTTAACTATAGCATCAATAACATGCTAAGAAGTTTAACTATAGCATCAATAACATGCTAAGAAGTTTAACTACAGCATCAATAACATGCTAAGAAGTTTAACTATAGCATCAATAACATGCTAAGAAGTTTAACTATAGCATCAATAACATGCTAAGAAGTTTAACTATAGCATCAATAACATGATAAGAAGTTTAACTATAGCATCAATAACATGCTAAGAAGTGTAACTATAGCATCAATAACATGCTAAGAAGTTTAACTATAGCATCAATAACATGCTAAGAAGTTTAACTATAGCATCAATAACATGCTAAGAAGTTTAACTACAGCATCAATAACATGCTAAGAAGTTTAACTATAGCATCAATAACATGCTAAGAAGTTTAACTATAGCATCAATAACATGCTAAGAAGTTTAACTATAGCATCAATAACATGCTAAGAAGTTTAACTATAGCATCAATAACATGCTAAGAAGTTTAACTATAGCATCAATAACATGATAAGAAGTTTAACTACAGCATCAATAACATGCTAAGAAGTTTAACTATAGCATCAATAACATGCTAAGAAGTTTAACTATAGCATCAATAACATGCTAAGAAGTTTAACTATAGCATCAATAACATGCTAAGAAGTTTAACTATAGCATCAATAACATGCTAAGAAGTTTAACTATAGCATCAATAACATGCTAAGAAGTTTAACTATAGCATCAATAACATGCTAAGAAGTTTAACTACAGCATCAATAACATGCTAAGAAGTTTAACTATAGCATCAATAACATGCTAAGAAGTTTAACTATAGCATCAATAACATGCTAAGAAGTTTAACTATAGCATCAATAACATGCTAAGAAGTTTAACTATAGCATCAATAACATGCTAAGAAGTTTAACTACAGCATCAATAACATGCTAAGAAGTTTAACTATAGCATCAATAACATGCTAAGAAGTTTAACTATAGCATCAATAACATGCTAAGAAGTTTAACTATAGCATCAATAACATGCTAAGTTTAACTATAGCATCAATAACATGCTAAGAAGTTTAACTATAGCATCAATAACATGCTAAGTTTAACTATAGCATCAATAACATGCTAAGAAGTTTAACTATAGCATCAATAACATGCTAAGTTTAACTATAGCATCAATAACATGCTAAGAAGTTTAACTATAGCATCAATAACATGCTAAGAAGTTTAACTATAGCATCAATAACATGCTAAGAAGTTTAACTATAGCATCAATAACATGCTAAGAAGTTTAACTATAGCATCAATAACATGCTAAGAAGTTTAACTACAGCATCAATAACATGCTAAGAAGTTTAACTATAGCATCAATAACATGCTAAGAAGTTTAACTATAGCATCAATAACATGCTAAGTTTAACTATAGCATCAATAACATGCTAAGAAGTTTAACTATAGCATCAATAACATGCTAAGAAGTTTAGCAAAACTATCCGTGTCACTCCAAATACCCGCTAAGTAAAACCCAATGAAATCTTCATCCTCGGTGTCACTTTTCATCAACTCCTCTAACTCCGGAGGTAGAAGACGCGACGCTTCCTCTTCTACGTCACTGACGTCAGACGTCATATTTTACTACTTGCAGCTTGTAATCTGCAGAATATGATTTTCTTTTCGGTGCCGTTTTTGTTCAGTCCTTCTCAGTTGTTTTTAGAGCGCCCTCTGGAGATTTAGTGTGAAAATAACATGTGAAATGATATACCAGTAATAATGTGTTAATAATTTCACACATAAATCGCTTCGGAGTATAAGATGCACCCCCGGACTAAATATGAAAAAAATTGCGGCTTATAGTCCGGAAAATACGGTATATATGTTATCATATTAGATAATTGTCTCTCCACTGATAATAGTTCTGGTGACAATTTGCTAAGATTTTTAAAGAGAATTTAAAAATCTGCTGATGCAGAAATAATGTTCTATTGTTGTTAGTGTCTAATTATTAAAATGCTGCAGCAAAACATGTCAAATCATCACAGATATCTAGAGACTCATACAAGAATATGCTGATAACCACTATTAACTATTGGATTTATTTCATGGATGTTTCAAAGATTGGAATCTATGGTTTTGTGTTGCTATGCTAAATATTAAAGAATAGAAAGAACAAGAAAGTAATGACAGATGTACTTCAACAAAGGAAAATAAGGAAAAACAGAAACTTTCCTGTTTTTAAACAACCTTCGTGGCCGATTGAGAAAAGATTTAGGAGTTAATGAAGTCGTACAAAGACAACGTGACCAGTGTGTCTCTGTTAAGTTCAAACATTTATTCACTTTCCATCTCTCAATAAATCACACAAGTCTGTGAAGCTCTGGAGGGGACACAGAAAATGAGGTGGCGGCCCAGATTTGGGCCCCGGGCCTTAGGTTGGACACCTCTGCTGTATAATATCGTAGCCAGCAGCAGCGACTCTCATCGACCTTGGATTGTGTTTACTGTGTGTTTTCAGGTTATTTGGGAACCGGTCCCTGTGCTATGAGCGGATGCAGCAGTGTGAAAACGCTCTGAGGGATGCTGACCTGGCTCTCTGCATGGAGCCAAACTGGATAAAAGGTTTATTTAGGAAAGGGAAAGCTCTGTGTGGGCTCAAGGTAAACTGCTGCCTCTGGATCTTCCCTCTGTTATAATCTATAGTTTATCTTAAAGGCACAATTTGTCATGTTTACAGGTTAAATGACTTAAACATCTCTAGACCTGGTGTTGTGAGTTGTGTGTTAATGATCTCAACAATAATTTAAATTCAATAAAATCAACTGATGGACAATGGCTGCCTGTTAATATCCTCTGTGTGTTTTTATCTTTAATCTTTTGTTTTGGAGAGGAGGAGAAGACCTCTACAAATAATTTGGCTCCCTGTAAAAACCCCCTGAACCTGTAGATCTTAAAATAGAACTGCCTTTTTAAATTAACTGCAAACTGACCATTCCTACTTGGACTGTCCCATAATAAACAAATTATATTATAACCATTATAACTTACTACTTACTATTCTAAAAATCTTTGCAAACGCAGCAAAATAATTTTGAATATTAATTAAACATACAACACAAGTGCTGCTCAATGTAAACAATTTGTTTCTTAGTTGTTAAATTGTTAGTAACTAAGTTGTCTTCTATCATGTCATTGGGAAATGAATCAGTATGACTTACATTTAGAGTTTTTATTAGTATAAAATGACAGTCATAGACTTAAAGACTCATAGGATTTAATGGGTTAATAAAATGGGATTTTCACCCCTGCCTCTGAGAATAATTCAGATTGTAATTAAATATAATGTGATTTATTATGAAGTGTAAGATTTAAGGACACGACTTGTGGCATTGTGATTGTTCCTCCTCTTCCTCTCCAGAGATACTACGAGGCCTCGCTGGTCTATAAGGAGGTGCTGAAGCTGGACAGTATGAGTATGGAGGCCTCGCAGGAGCTGAAGAGAGCACTGACACTGCACCTGATGGTAGGAAGAGCTCAAAGACAGTTTACAAGATGAAAATGACAACAATAAATGAATTAATTAACAATAGAGGCTGAGTAGAACATCCTAGACCAGGAGTCATCAACCTGTGGCTCTTTATCCCCCATAGTGGCTCCTGGAGCTTTTTAAAATGTAAAATGATGGGGAATATGTTTTTAGTTTTAATTTGGTTTCTGTCGGAGACAAACATGACAAACATTCTTAACATATTCCAATGCTGTAAAAATGTGTCTAATAAATATTAAATGTCAACATTTCTGTCAACGTAGATTTACGTCATAGCCTGAGACGTTTCAGCTCCGCGGTGCCAGGCAGCTGCTGCTGTAAACTAACAGCTGGATGTAGAATAAGTCAGTAGAATGACCAGAAATCACCTGAAATACTAATTAAACTGGATTATTGTAGTTTTATATACACTACTGACCTTTTCTAAAGGCTGCTGTGTTGTCCAGATAAGGAGGAAAGAGAAGAGGATTGGATTTTAGTTTTTGATCAAATCCTCAAAATAAAAATGAATGAACCAAAAATCTGATTTCTTGATTGTATTTCTATAATTTCATCAATGCAACAAAACAAAAATAGATGATGGTTACACAATGTTACACAATGCATTTATTCAACATGAGACAACCTGCAGAGACTCATAGATTTTCTTATAGCAAATCTTGTACTTTATGTTGTTTCTGCTCCTTGTTGGATTCATTCCTCTCACTCTATGTCTGTCTTTCAGAAATTATGCAAGGAAAAATGTGATTATATGGGTTTGAAGATTGTTCGAGGCGCAAATCGCGATCAGAATTTAATTAATTAATTAATTCGTGTGATGTCCCACTGTTTAACTCCCACTAGGAAATGGGTTTCTCCTGGGCTCAGAGTTCTGAGGCGTTGAAGGCTCACGCCACGCTGGAGGAAGCTGTGGAAGCTCTGTTCAGCAGTGACCCGCCTCGCCGAGGTAAAACATCACTCTATAATTAGCCTGGACAGAGTGGTCACTCTGGGTTCTGCAACAAAAGCTGATAAAACTGTCTCCAGGACACCCCCAGTTTTTATTTATTTGTTTTATTTAATTCTCTTCGAATGGTTTTAATGTGGTCAGCGAGTGAATTAAACAACCCAAATGTGTGTGGAACGCGGTGGGTGTGGTGTGGAATGTGGTTGGTGTTGTGTAGAACGCGGTGTGTGTGGTGTAGAATGTGGTTGGTGTAGTGTAGAACGCGGTGTGTGTGGTGTAGAATGTGGTTGGTGTAGTGTAGAACGCGGTGTGTGTGGTGTAGAATGTGTTGGTGTAGTGTAGAACGCAGTGTGTGTGGTGTAGAATGTGTTGGTGTAGTGTAGAACGCGGTGTGTGTGGTGTAGAATGTCGTTGGTGTAGTGTAGAACGCGGTGTGTGTGGTGTAGAATGTCGTTGGTGTAGTGTAGAACGCGGTGTGTGTGGTGTAGAATGTGGTTGGTGTAGTGTAGAACGCGGTGTGTGTGGTGTAGAATGTGGTTGGTGTAGTGTAGAACGCGGTGTGTGTGGTGTAGAATGTGTTGGTGTAGTGTAGAACGCGGTGTGTGTGGTGTAGAATGTCGTTGGTGTAGTGTAGAACGCGGTGTGTGTGGTGTAGAATGTCGTTGGTGTAGTGTAGAACGCGGTGTGTGTGTGGTGTAGAATGTCGTTGGTGTAGTGTAGAACGCGGTGTGTGTGTGGTGTAGAATGTGGTTGGTGTTGTGTAGAACGCGGTGTGTGTGTGGTGTAGAATGTGGTTGGTGTAGTGTAGAACGCGGTGTGTGTGGTGTAGAATGTGGTTGGTGTAGTGTAGAACGCGGTGTGTGTGGTGTAGAATGTGGTTGGTGTAGTGTAGAACGCGGTGTGTGTGGTGTAGAATGTGGTTGGTGTAGTGTAGAACGCGGTGTGTGTGGTGTAGAATGTGGTTGGTGTAGTGTAGAACGCGGTGTGTGTGGTGTAGAATGTGTTGGTGTAGTGTAGAACGCAGTGTGTGTGGTGTAGAATGTGTTGGTGTAGTGTAGAACGCGGTGTGTGTGGTGTAGAATGTCGTTGGTGTAGTGTAGAACGCGGTGTGTGTGGTGTAGAATGTCGTTGGTGTAGTGTAGAACGCGGTGTGTGTGGTGTAGAATGTGGTTGGTGTAGTGTAGAACGCGGTGTGTGTGGTGTAGAATGTGGTTGGTGTAGTGTAGAACGCGGTGTGTGTGGTGTAGAATGTCGTTGGTGTAGTGTAGAACGCGGTGTGTGTGGTGTAGAATGTCGTTGGTGTAGTGTAGAACGCGGTGTGTGTGGTGTAGAATGTCGTTGGTGTAGTGTAGAACGCGGTGTGTGTGGTGTAGAATGTCGTTGGTGTAGTGTAGAACGCGGTGTGTGTGTGGTGTAGAATGTCGTTGGTGTAGTGTAGAACGCGGTGTGTGTGTGGTGTAGAATGTGGTTGGTGTTGTGTAGAACGCGGTGTGTGTGTGGTGTAGAATGTGGTTGGTGTAGTGTAGAACGCGGTGTGTGTGGTGTAGAATGTGGTTGGTGTAGTGTAGAACGCGGTGTGTGTGGTGTAGAATGTGGTTGGTGTAGTGTAGAACGCGGTGTGTGTGGTGTAGAATGTGGTTGGTGTAGTGTAGAACGCGGTGTGTGTGGTGTAGAATGTGGTTGGTGTAGTGTAGAACGCGGTGTGTGTGGTGTAGAATGTGGTTGGTGTAGTGTAGAACGCGGTGTGTGTGGTGTAGAATGTGGTTGGTGTTGTGTAGAACGCGGTGTGTGTGGTGTAGAATGTGGTTGGTGTAGTGTAGAACGCGGTGGGTGTGGTGTAGAATGTGGTTGGTGTAGTGTAGAACGCGGTGTGTGTGGTGTAGAATGTGGTTGGTGTTGTGTAGAACGCGGTGTGTGTGGTGTAGAATGTGGTTGGTGTAGTGTAGAACGCGGTGGGTGTGGTGTAGAATGTGGTTGGTGTAGTGTAGAACGCGGTGTGTGTGGTGTAGAATGTGGTTGGTGTAGTGTAGAACGCGGTGTGTGTGGTGTAGAATGTGGTTGGTGTTGTGTAGAACGCGGTGTGTGTGGTGTAGAATGTGGTTGGTGTAGTGTAGAACGCGGTGTGTGTGGTGTAGAATGTGGTTGGTGTAGTGTAGAACGCGGTGTGTGTGGTGTAGAATGTGTTGGTGTAGTGTAGAACGCGGTGTGTGTGGTGTAGAATGTCGTTGGTGTAGTGTAGAACGCGGTGTGTGTGGTGTAGAATGTCGTTGGTGTAGTGTAGAACGCGGTGTGTGTGTGGTGTAGAATGTGGTTGGTGTAGTGTAGAACGCGGTGTGTGTGGTGTAGAATGTGGTTGGTGTTGTGCAGAACGCGGTGTGTGTGGTGTAGAATGTGGTTGGTGTTGTGTAGAACGCGGTGTGTGTGTGGTGTAGAATGTGGTTGGTGTTGTGTAGAACGCGGTGTGTGTGTGGTGTAGAATGTGGTTGGTGTAGTGTAGAACGCGGTGTGTGTGGTGTAGAATGTGGTTGGTGTAGTGTAGAACGCGGTGTGTGTGTGGTGTAGAATGTGGTTGGTGTTGTGTAGAACGCGGTGTGTGTGTGGTGTAGAATGTGGTTGGTGTAGTGTAGAACGCGGTGTGTGTGTGGTGTAGAATGTGGTTGGTGTAGTGTAGAACGCGGTGTGTGTGGTGTAGAATGTGGTTGGTGTAGTGTAGAACGCGGTGTGTGTGTGGTGTAGAATGTGGTTGGTGTTGTGTAGAACGCGGTGTGTGTGGTGTAGAATGTGGTTGGTGTTGTGTAGAACGCGGTGTGTGTGGTGTAGAATGTGGTTGGTGTTGTGTAGAACGCGGTGTGTGTGGTGTAGAATGTGGTTGGTGTTGTGTAGAACGCGGTGTGTGTGTGGTGTAGAATGTGGTTGGTGTTGTGTAGAACGCGGTGTGTGTGTGGTGTAGAATGTGGTTGGTGTTGTGTAGAACGCGGTGTGTGTGGTGTAGAATGTGGTTGGTGTAGTGTAGAACGCGGTGTGTGTGGTGTAGAATGTGGTTGGTGTAGTGTAGAACGCGGTGTGTGTGGTGTAGAATGTGTTGGTGTAGTGTAGAACGCGGTGTGTGTGGTGTAGAATGTCGTTGGTGTAGTGTAGAACGCGGTGTGTGTGGTGTAGAATGTCGTTGGTGTAGTGTAGAACGCGGTGTGTGTGTGGTGTAGAATGTCGTTGGTGTAGTGTAGAACGCGGTGTGTGTGTGGTGTAGAATGTGGTTGGTGTTGTGTAGAACGCGGTGTGTGTGTGGTGTAGAATGTGGTTGGTGTAGTGTAGAACGCGGTGTGTGTGGTGTAGAATGTGGTTGGTGTAGTGTAGAACGCGGTGTGTGTGGTGTAGAATGTGGTTGGTGTAGTGTAGAACGCGGTGTGTGTGGTGTAGAATGTGGTTGGTGTAGTGTAGAACGCGGTGTGTGTGGTGTAGAATGTGGTTGGTGTAGTGTAGAACGCGGTGTGTGTGGTGTAGAATGTGTTGGTGTAGTGTAGAACGCAGTGTGTGTGGTGTAGAATGTGTTGGTGTAGTGTAGAACGCGGTGTGTGTGGTGTAGAATGTCGTTGGTGTAGTGTAGAACGCGGTGTGTGTGGTGTAGAATGTCGTTGGTGTAGTGTAGAACGCGGTGTGTGTGGTGTAGAATGTGGTTGGTGTAGTGTAGAACGCGGTGTGTGTGGTGTAGAATGTGGTTGGTGTAGTGTAGAACGCGGTGTGTGTGGTGTAGAATGTCGTTGGTGTAGTGTAGAACGCGGTGTGTGTGGTGTAGAATGTCGTTGGTGTAGTGTAGAACGCGGTGTGTGTGGTGTAGAATGTCGTTGGTGTAGTGTAGAACGCGGTGTGTGTGGTGTAGAATGTCGTTGGTGTAGTGTAGAACGCGGTGTGTGTGTGGTGTAGAATGTCGTTGGTGTAGTGTAGAACGCGGTGTGTGTGTGGTGTAGAATGTGGTTGGTGTTGTGTAGAACGCGGTGTGTGTGTGGTGTAGAATGTGGTTGGTGTAGTGTAGAACGCGGTGTGTGTGGTGTAGAATGTGGTTGGTGTAGTGTAGAACGCGGTGTGTGTGGTGTAGAATGTGGTTGGTGTAGTGTAGAACGCGGTGTGTGTGGTGTAGAATGTGGTTGGTGTAGTGTAGAACGCGGTGTGTGTGGTGTAGAATGTGGTTGGTGTAGTGTAGAACGCGGTGTGTGTGGTGTAGAATGTGGTTGGTGTAGTGTAGAACGCGGTGTGTGTGGTGTAGAATGTGGTTGGTGTTGTGTAGAACGCGGTGTGTGTGGTGTAGAATGTGGTTGGTGTAGTGTAGAACGCGGTGGGTGTGGTGTAGAATGTGGTTGGTGTAGTGTAGAACGCGGTGTGTGTGGTGTAGAATGTGGTTGGTGTTGTGTAGAACGCGGTGTGTGTGGTGTAGAATGTGGTTGGTGTAGTGTAGAACGCGGTGGGTGTGGTGTAGAATGTGGTTGGTGTAGTGTAGAACGCGGTGTGTGTGGTGTAGAATGTGGTTGGTGTAGTGTAGAACGCGGTGTGTGTGGTGTAGAATGTGGTTGGTGTTGTGTAGAACGCGGTGTGTGTGGTGTAGAATGTGGTTGGTGTAGTGTAGAACGCGGTGTGTGTGGTGTAGAATGTGGTTGGTGTAGTGTAGAACGCGGTGTGTGTGGTGTAGAATGTGTTGGTGTAGTGTAGAACGCGGTGTGTGTGGTGTAGAATGTCGTTGGTGTAGTGTAGAACGCGGTGTGTGTGGTGTAGAATGTCGTTGGTGTAGTGTAGAACGCGGTGTGTGTGTGGTGTAGAATGTGGTTGGTGTAGTGTAGAACGCGGTGTGTGTGGTGTAGAATGTGGTTGGTGTTGTGCAGAACGCGGTGTGTGTGGTGTAGAATGTGGTTGGTGTTGTGTAGAACGCGGTGTGTGTGTGGTGTAGAATGTGGTTGGTGTTGTGTAGAACGCGGTGTGTGTGTGGTGTAGAATGTGGTTGGTGTAGTGTAGAACGCGGTGTGTGTGGTGTAGAATGTGGTTGGTGTAGTGTAGAACGCGGTGTGTGTGTGGTGTAGAATGTGGTTGGTGTTGTGTAGAACGCGGTGTGTGTGTGGTGTAGAATGTGGTTGGTGTAGTGTAGAACGCGGTGTGTGTGTGGTGTAGAATGTGGTTGGTGTAGTGTAGAACGCGGTGTGTGTGGTGTAGAATGTGGTTGGTGTAGTGTAGAACGCGGTGTGTGTGTGGTGTAGAATGTGGTTGGTGTTGTGTAGAACGCGGTGTGTGTGGTGTAGAATGTGGTTGGTGTTGTGTAGAACGCGGTGTGTGTGGTGTAGAATGTGGTTGGTGTTGTGTAGAACGCGGTGTGTGTGGTGTAGAATGTGGTTGGTGTTGTGTAGAACGCGGTGTGTGTGGTGTAGAATGTGGTTGGTGTTGTGTAGAACGCGGTGTGTGTGTGGTGTAGAATGTGGTTGGTGTTGTGTAGAACGCGGTGTGTGTGTGGTGTAGAATGTGGTTGGTGTTGTGTAGAACGCGGTGTGTGTGTGGTGTAGAATGTGGTTGGTGTTGTGTAGAACGCGGTGTGTGTGTGGTGTAGAATGTGGTTGGTGTTGTGTAGAACGCGGTGTGTGTGTGGTGTAGAATGTGGTTGGTGTAGTGTAGAACGCGGTGTGTGTGGTGTAGAATGTGGTTGGTGTTGTGTAGAACGCGGTGTGTGTGGTGTAGAATGTGGTTGGTGTTGTGTAGAACGTGGTGTGTGTGTGGTGTAGAATGTGGTTGGTGTAGTGTAGAACGCGGTGGGTGTGGTGTAGAATGTGGTTGGTGTAGTGTAGAACGCGGTGGGTGTGGTGTAGAATGTGGTTGGTGTTGTGTAGAACGCGGTGTGTGTGTGGTGTAGAATGTGGTTGGTGTAGTGTAGAACGCGGTGTGTGTGTGGTGTAGAATGTGGTTGGTGTTGTGTAGAACGCGGTGTGTGTGTGGTGTAGAATGTGGTTGGTGTTGTGTAGAACGCGGTGTGTGTGTGGTGTAGAATGTGGTTGGTGTTGTGTAGAACGCGGTGTGTGGTGTAGAATGTGGTTGGTGTTGTGTAGAACGCGGTGTGTGTGGTGTAGAATGTGGTTGGTGTTGTGTAGAACGCGGTGTGTGTGTGGTGTAGAATGTGGTTGGTGTTGTGTAGAACGCGGTGTGTGTGTGGTGTAGAATGTGGTTGGTGTTGTGTAGAACGCGGTGTGTGTGTGGTGTAGAATGTGGTTGGTGTTGTGTAGAACGCGGTGTGTGTGTGGTGTAGAATGTGGTTGGTGTTGTGTAGAACGCGGTGTGTGTGGTGTAGAATGTGGTTGGTGTAGTGTAGAACGCGGTGTGTGTGGTGTAGAATGTGTTGGTGTAGTGTAGAACGCGGTGGGTGTGGTGTAGAATGTGGTTGGTGTTGTGTAGAACGCGGTGTGTGTGGTGTAGAATGTGTTGGTGTAGTGTAGAACGCGGTGGGTGTGGTGTAGAATGTGTTGGTGTTGTGTAGAACGCGGTGGGTGTGGTGTAGAATGTGGTTGGTGTTGTGTAGAACGCGGTGGGTGTGGTGTAGAATGTGGTTGGTGTTGTGTAGAACGCGGTGGGTGTGGTGTAGAATGTGGTTGGTGTAGTGTAGAACGCGGTGGGTGTGGTGTAGAATGTGGTTGGTGTAGTGTAGAACGTGGTTGGTGTGGTGTAGAATGTGGTTGGTGTTGTGTAGAATGTGGTTGGTGTGGTGTAGAACGCGGTGGGTGTGGTGTAGAACGTGGTTGGTGTTGTGTAGAATGTGGTGGGTGTTGTGTAGAACGCGGTGGGTGTGGTGTAGAATGTGGTTGGTGTAGTGTAGAACGCGGTGGGTGTGGTGTAGAATGTGGTTGGTGTAGTGTAGAACGCGGTGGGTGTGGTGTAGAATGTGGTTGGTGTAGTGTAGAACGCGGTGGGTGTGGTGTAGAATGTGGTTGGTGTAGTGTAGAACGCGGTGGGTGTGGTGTAGAATGTGGTTGGTGTAGTGTAGAACGCGGTGGGTGTGGTGTAGAATGTGGTTGGTGTAGTGTAGAACGCGGTGTGTGTGGTGTAGAATGTGGTTGGTGTAGTGTAGAACGCGGTGTGTGTGGTGTAGAATGTGGTTGGTGTTGTGTAGAACGCGGTGGGTGTGGTGTAGAATGTGGTTGGTGTTGTGTAGAACGCGGTGTGTGTGTGGTGTAGAATGTGGTTGGTGTTGTGTAGAACGCGGTGGGTGTGGTGTAGAATGTGGTTGGTGTAGTGTAGAATGCGGTGGGTGTGGTGTAGAATGTGGTTGGTGTAGTGTAGAACGCTGTTGCTGGATGCATGAAGTCAGAGTCAGACATAAACTAACCAGCAGCTGTAGCTGGTCACTGCTGATCCATTGATCCATTCTGATCAGTACTGATCATCTCCAACCAGCCTATAGAAATGAATGGCGGCCATATTTCAGTCTGGTATCCAGCTATATAATACATCCATGAGGTAGAAGGTTCCTCACAGCTAGGAAGTCCCTTCAATAACATCCTGGTGGTTTATTCTGCTTGTTTTGTCAGTTTCTGCAGCCAGAGTTGGTGGCATGGAGCAGCCGGTGGCGGCAGGGCGGCCAGACGGCACCGACCAGCACTGGACCGTCCTACAAACCAGTCGGCCCAGGAGAGTCCAGGACTCCCAGAGTTTGGGTGAAAGCAGATCGAGTTCTCAGTCACCGACCCCTGATTCTAGGACTACAGGGAGACCGTGAGTAACTAGAGAAAACAAAATGTGTTCTAAATCAATGTGTGATGAAAAGAAATACAGAAAACTAGTATTTTACTAAAGGAAGCACATACAAATATGACACTAATATACTCCCTTGAATAAACCACATTATTAATTATTAATATTAGGGTGGTATATTTATGTGTGTTAGGTTGTGATAGACCTGCGCGATATATTGATTTTTATGACAAATTTTTTATATATTATTAATATTTTTTATACGCGACCGTCAAAGCAGAACTAATTGCGCCGCAATGCTCTACACTGGTAACCTAGCGGGGCGCACCCAAACATTGTCGATTCACAAGCATGGCAGCGACTGAGGGAAAGCTGGAGCTTGTACCAAAGAAAGGTGTTGCTACATCTGTTAAATGGAATTGGTTTGGTTTTCCTGCGTCAGACTTAGAACAAACAACTGCTCGTTGTAAGGTCTGTTCAAAAGCTGTTGCAACCAAAGGAAGCAGTATGACAAATTTATTCCAGCACCTAAAGCAGAGACATGCAGCGGAGTGGGAGAAGTGCAGGTCCCATTTGTCATCTGTTCTTTGTTTTTGAGTAGGACAGAGAAAAATCTATTGAAATCGGAAATCGGATTTTTGGAAAAAAAAATGGGAGATTTTATTTTTAGGCCATATCGCCCAGCTCTAGGTTGTGAGTAGGGGACGATATGGTTGAATTATTGGACGATTGAAAAGTATTAATGTTATATGCAAAAGCAAATGTAATTATATGTCAAAAGTATCCATGCAATAAAATATAGAAAACATAAGTTTATTAGTATATACTACTCACAATAAGTCAGGGATATTGTTATTTACATGAGTTCTTTTCCTATTTGGTCTGAATTTTAATGAAATAAGTAAAAATTTCCTTTGCTATTACTAACATTGAATGAGAAGAAACACCATTATCACTAGTTTAATATTTATTACACCAAGAATGTGTGAAATCCAATGAATCCCTTGTTTTTTCTCTGTCTTGTGTTGTGTAAAGGGAGCTCTTCCCCATCTGGGTGGGATCCATGGCTCCTGCTGTTAACTACGGTTTACTACACGAACTCTTCAGCAGGTCCGCTTCAGCTCTTTATCACACTTTCACAGTAGTACAGAAAGTTAATACAGAAAAGTAACTTTAAAGCGTTTAAAATATAATGGTGAAGCAGAACGGTGGAAAAAAGAGTAAGATGCATTTTTAAAACATTGAACAGCTTAGCTGTTTGGCTGCTTTGTCTAAGTCGTCTACTATCATGTCATTAGATAAAAAAAAATCTGTATATGTAACAATCAGATTTTTTATTTTAAGTATTAAAAACAGTCACAGACTTAAAGGCTCACAGGCTTCAATGAGTTACTACTGTTGAATTGGAGTTTTGTACATTTGTCCTGCAGGGATATTAAGGATATTAAGGATATTTCCTCCACTAACACTGTGTGCGTGTGTGTGTGTGTCAGAGCTGGGACGGTTCACAGCATCAAGATGTTGCTGGAACAGCAATGTGCCTTTGTGAACTACAGCAGAAAAGAGGACTGTGACAGAGCCATCCAGTGTCTTAATGTACGTGATATAACATGATGTTCACAATATGGATTTTTAGGGATTTAACCTTCTATTGTATGAAATATTACTTAGACATGGTGAAACACATGTTTTTATTACTTAAAATGGCCTAATTAATAGATTTTGACTTTCTCATCTTGCCAAACATTATTTGTGTTACCTCCCAACTGTAAAAACATAGATTTATTTATCACAGCTTTTTTATAGAAATGAAGTAATTGTTTCCATATGTCAACACTATGCAGTAGAGGTGTTAAAATGATGTTTGAACCTTGAGACCTACAGCTGTAACATGGAAGCTTTGCTCTGCTTTAAGAGGATAAAACTGCTCATTGGACCATGACAGTGTGAGATGACACCTTCATCCTACTCTTAACTTCTGCACTAAGTATATGCTTGTGTTGACATTTTTTCTTCCATGCATATTCTGCTCTATAGCAAACAAAATGTCTCAGCTAAAGAAAAGTGCTCTCAAGTACTCCCAGTTATTCAATTTTCAGATAAGTGTCCCTGGTGTTTTTAGCTGGGGAAAAACTGTAGATAAACAGTGAGTGTTTGACTTGTTTTTATTTGTTGTTTTCTGGACTATCCTCTGGTCTTACTGACCATGCCGGAGTCCAGAATGAAAAAGTGGGTCCAGGTTTGGTTTAAGGGTCAGTGATAAATAATGTTGTAGGTCTCTCAATGTTCAAACATCATTTTAACACCTCTATTCATAGTGTTGGAAACAACTCCTTCATTTTTATATAAAGATGTGATAGAAAATCTATGTTTTACAGTTAGGTGTGAAAAGGGGGCTTTTATTTTGAAGGACATACAATTTATGAGGTCACATGTCCAGGATATCCCTATTGCTCATGGACATTTTTCACCAAATAAAAAGTTCAATTTCCTAAGGTAATTTAATTTTGTGTGTGTGCGTGCATGTGTGCGTGTGTGTGTGTGTGTGTGTGTGTTTTAAGACCATTCAAAACTGTTTTTACCATGTCTAAGTAACATGTGCTCATAGGAACTTGAATTTCATTTTGGTAAAATGAGTAACTGTTAGTACCTAACTACTAAACATAAAATATATAATAATGATAATACATATGAAAATAGAAATGGTAGCATGCATGTCTCTATCACAGACAAATAGAAGTAGTTGTGTGGGTCAGTGACTAATAATATTTGACAAGATGATAAAGTCCAAAACTTTTTAAAATCCAGTTATAGAATCATTCATCAGGTCCATAAATGTACATTGTGTGATATAAACCACCTAGAATATAACACTTGTTGATGGCATCTTTTTAAAAGCTTTTTTAAGAGATTTAAATTATAGAAGTAGTTAAGTTTTTAGTTAGTAGTTTTAAACTATTTTTTACTAGTTTTAGGGTGACACTACATGTCAGTTTTAACCTCTGTTCACTGAGTGCAGGAAATAAGTGAATAGGTGCCAGATGTTTTCTTTGTTTTTTCTTTAGGGCATGGTGGTAGAGGGGTCTCCTCTGTCTGTACGATATCCCAACAAAATACCCTCTGGACTGGGGATGTCCAAAATGGCTGCTACTGAACCCACTGCACGCCTCACGTAAGAACTCTAATGTTTATTTTTATATATATATATATATATATATATATATATATATATATATATATATATATATATATATATATATATATATATATATATATATATATATATATATATATATATATATATATATATATATATATATATATATATATATATATATATATATATATCATCATACCCCATAGAACAATATAGTCAAGAATTAAAGTGTAAAATTTGGTGTGTGAGAGCAGGCAACAGCAGCCAATGAGATTTGGAGTTTATCATTAAATATTAATATCATGGTGCTGTTTGACTGTTTAGGAGAAACCTGCAAAGGACAAAGACTCGAGTCTTGAAATAAAAATGACACAGTCATTATTCATTAAATCAAAACTGATGAAACTCCATGATATTATACAACTCTAATCATCAACATTTATGAACAAAACAAGAAATAAAACCTTCTACCACACAACATACTAAATATATTCCAGGAAAGAGAGGGAGGTTTAATTTAAGTTCAGTTGCACATGGAACTAAAACATGATTCACTTTAAAAACAGCTATAAACACAATGTTTTCACAGTAAAATTCAGGAGGAGGAGCCAGAACTCATCAGTTTATCATGTTAATGATCTGTAGAAATGTGTAGAAGTAGATTAATGAACTGTTGGAATTGTGATTATTATATCTACACTATTATTATATCATTACTGTTGAATATGAATATGAATACAAACATAAACATGTATGTGAGCACTGAACAGTATTACCACTTCCGAAGAAAGTAAATACAAATAAAATAAATAAACAAATAATTAAATAGATAAATAAAAGGGCAGAGGAAGACAGGAAGTAATAAACAGAAAACAATCAAACCAAACAATAAAATCCATCCTGTTTTTCCTCTTTCCTCCTTTACCTTTTTTTCATCTTCTTTCCTTGTTTTCCATTTTCTCTATTTTTCCTTCCTATCCCTCCACTAACCACTAAATACAGTATCTATAGTATCTGTCTCCTAATTATTAATTAAAGGAATAATAATAATAGTAATAATAATACTATCAATAATTATAATAATTACATAAATAAAAAGCTAAACATGTTGGAGTGATAGAGGGTTAAAGGATTTAATAAGTCGACACTTCCTCCTCCTACTGGAACATGTAAATTGATGTTAAATGATTGTATTATTTTTGTTTATTTTTTTTCTCCCTTTTTTTATTATTCTCTTTATCTTTATTGATGTTTTACATGTTCCACAACAAACTAAAACAGTTGACTTATCTTCATGAAACCTTCAGAAGTAGAGAAGGGTCGTCTCAGCGTCACTGACTTAGTTCAGTTCTTTGTAGAATCTCAGTGGACGTGGACTTTATTTTACCTCTGAGATGAAGATGTTCACCAGGAGTTTTTATTGAAACCTAAGAACATCTAATTTCTTTAAAATGTCTCAAGCTGTTATTCTAACTCATATGTGTCCAACCCAAGGCCCGGGGCCCAAATCTGGGCCACCGCCTCATTTTCTGTGTCTCCTCCAGAGCTTCACAGACTTGTGTGATTTATTGAGAGATGGAAAGTGAATAAATGTTTGAACTTAACAGAGACACACTGGTCACGTTGTCTTTGTACGACTTCATTAACTCCTAAATCTTTTCTCAATCGGCCACGAAGGTTGTTTAAAAACAGGAAAGTTTCTGTTTTTCCTTATTTTCCTTTGTTGAAGTACATCTGTCATTACTTTCTTGTTCTTTCTATTCTTTAATATTTAGCATAGCAACACAAAACCATAGATTCCAATCTTTGAAACATCCATGAAATAAATCCAATAGTTAATAGTGGTTATCAGCATATTCTTGTATGAGTCTCTAGATATCTGTGATGATTTGACATGTTTTGCTGCAGCATTTTAATAATTAGACACTAACAACAATAGAACATTATTTCTGCATCAGCAGATTTTTAAATTCTGTTTAAAAATCTTAGTAAATTGTCACCAGAACTATTATGAGTGGAGAGGTAATTATCTAATATAATAACAATAATATGTAGACATGTTCACATCTGATCTGATGTGAACAGTAATAACAAATTAAATCTTGAGTCCTTTCCTCTTCATTAGTTTTATTCTCTCGTTGCAGCATGTATAAGAAGGAGTGTTTCTTCTGGAGGACGTCGGGCTGCACGAGGCAGGACTGCACCTTCAGACACGTCCCGGAACACAAGAACATCGACAAGGATAAATTCACCAGCCGACCAGCGGCTAATCACATGTAGACAGACTAAACCACAATAATAAATAAAAGCATGCAGCATTTTCACTGACATTGAATCTGCAGCAGAGTCAACTCTACTGCTGCTTGGATTATATTTTCTGTTGCATGTTTGTAAAGGTTTGCACCAGGACGCCCCTCCACTGCTGTTAATACAAAGGTCACATGTTTACATTATCCTATTTTAATAACTAATGTGCCTTTTATACAGTGGGTAATTTAAAAATGTCAAGGTATGAGCATTCCTTTGGAATTTTTCTTCAGCAATTCTAATTTAAGCTGTTTCAAGATTGTGTTAAACTTTTATTTTTATTGTTGATTTTCAGTCACCACCAGGTGGCAGCATTTCCTTTATCCCTTTTCTTCAGGTTTGCCAATCTGATGTGCTTTTATTTTGAAGGCTGTGTTTTGTTCATGAGTAGCTCTGTTGCTGTGTTTGAATGTTGAATATAATCATGTTCCAAGGATGACAGGAATTCCTGGTTCACTTCAGTAGTTGTGTAAATATTTCTCCATGTTTTCATTCCCTGTGTTTAATAAAAATTTAAATCTGTTTAATGTTAATATGTTTAACAGAAACAAAAACACAACTATCCCTTTAATCATGCAGCAGGAGTGCTGTAGGTGAGTAAAATCCAGAGGCCTCATTGTGATCTGATTCTACTTTTCCTTGTTCCGAATGTAACATTTTGATTCTGTTCCTCCAGTCTGACTGAATGCTGTAGTACACAGACCTGCAAACTCTGGAGTAGTCAAGTTCATTTTATTTGTAAAGCCCAAAATCACAGATTCCGCATTGGGCTTCACAGATCACATCTGCTGTCCTTAGACCAGTGTTCTGGTTTCCTTCAAAGAGCCAATTATAAAGATCGTATATATGTATCTATGTATTATTATTATATGTTATATTAGATAATTGCCTCTCCACTCATAACTCATGGGATTAAATTGAGTTTTGACTCTCCTGACCTACAGACTCAAGCAATCCAAGGTCACTTTTGACTCCTCTTAGGTAACGTTAGTGATTTCAGTTACAAAACTTCCCAAAGATCTGAATAATGATCTAAAACCGAGGTGAAAACATGGAGCTGTGAGAAGTGCTGCGTGTTGACCCTCCAGACGGAGCCTCTGGCCATTAATTGGCTGATGGTGGCATACCTCACAAAGCCTCCTGATCTGAGTGAGATCTGAGAGCAGGAAAAGCTGTAAAACTAATAACATGAACTGTGGTTGAACCCGTCAGCAGCACCGGGACACGCCGCTCATACATTACCACTTCATATTTAATCTGATTGGTTGGCTCGGCTCCCTTCGCTGGAGACTTGTTCAAATGCAGATAAAGAGCGATAAGAGGTGAAGGTTCACACACATCCTGCCTCTCCAGCCGGGACAAAGCAACGCCAAGCCCCGACTTAACTAAAGCAAACACCAGGAAGATTAAGTGCATCTTGTTAAAAGGCTGCAGAGCTTTTAGCAGATTTCTCTCTTTCTCTCCCTCCCAGCGAGAAGCAAACAAGAGAACACAGAAACAAATTAACCATCACAAAAACATGCTGCTCTCCCACTGTCTGCATGAAGCAAAGAGTACGGCTGTCTACAATACTCTGACTTATAGTCCTACATACACAATTACAAGTAAAAGTAGTAAAAGTAGTATCAGCAAAATCAAAAGTCACTAACACATGTCTATGATGTCTGGTTCAACTAAAACATGAACAGTATGTTGATTGTCATGTGAAATTACTTCAACTCAAAGTAGTCACTACACACACTTTTACTGTGTTTGTGTGACTTAGCTTCTTACAGCAGCAATATGAGTTTGTTTAATGCATTTTATAATAAAAATAACCTGATGAGATGCTACGTTTCACCTGAAACTGCTCATGCAAAATTGGCATAGCCAATATTTCATGATTTATAGGGCCTAAATAATTATATTTTATCACATTATTCCCAACACCAAATGATCAGAAACAGTCATTATTAATCATAAATATACATGGAAAAGGCATATTTGGTGTTGACCTGCTATCACCCAATATTATGGTGTTTTACTGCATAAATACACACAACACAAATAAGTTGTCTGTAATGTTAAATGTGTGCAGTGGTATATGAAGTACCTGAAACCACACATTAGTAAAAGAGATATTTTACTAAAAAATGAATTTAAACTTCTCCTATTAGAATATTAGTCTTAACTACTAACTATTCTGATATCAATTTACACTATTACATAGTGTTTCCATATAGCAACAATTACTTTATCTTCATTTCTATAAAAACCTGTGGTATAAAATCTGTTTTACAGCTTGGTGTGAAAAGGAGGCTTTTATTTTGAAGGACATACAATTTATGACCAGGATATCCTGTTCACTCATCATTTGAGGATCATTGTTTTGAACTCATTATCTAGGGTAAGAAAACTTTTATTATTATTATTATTAATTACTTTGAATTCAATTATGATGTTATAAGTTGTTATTTTTCTAATATTCTAAAAAAAAAAAGATTTGTTTCCATATAGCAACAATATGCAAATGTGGAAAATTCCTATTGTATACAACCTAATGGAGTCCCATAGCATAAAACTATGCTGAGACTATATTTACTTATATTTCTGGACATTTTAAGTGATAAAAACATTCAAAACATTTCCTACCATGTTTAACCTGTTCCTCTCTAGGTCTCCACCAGTGGGGATTTCATTTCTAAATAATGACTCCTTCTAGTTCAGTAGCAGCATCAATATGTTCATGTAACACACCAACATGTCAACAAGAAACTCAGCTACAAGTCTATATCAAACATTATTAGATTAACTAAACATCATTTATACCCCAACCAATAATATGAGAATATAGAGAAAACATAAATCTGTAGATTTCTGCATTTTGTGATAATATTAATGAAATAACACCTGGACACACCTGTACTAAAACATATCTAAAACTGGTCTGGTTCACCTTGTAATTCTGACATTTAGTGTAATTACTGATCAGACTTTACTTTACTGCTCCATAGATGAACTGAGCTACTAACACATGATTTTCAGCTGGTTTTCAAACTAAATAGATTGGGGTCTGGGGTACAACTATCTCACAGGTGTTAGCTTTATTTAAACCCAAGATCATTCAGTAAACCCCTGTAGTTGTAGACATATACTGCATTAAGTCTGGACATGTCATTTAGAGAGGGAGATGATAAATAGACCTAGAGGAAAACAGGTTAAGAGGGTTAATCAACTAGGAACTATAGAATATCAGCAAACCTGTTGTTTAATGATGTTTGCAGCATGGCAGCAGGATCATTATGTCTGAGGAACAAATGATGCACAAACAAAACCTTTGGTTGAACTACACAGGAGTATGATTAGATGTCTTTGGACATGTTTTTGTTTGTTTGGGTGTGAGAACATGTTTGATTTCTGCAGAACACACAGCAACAGGTGTGAAGCTTCAGATAAAACTCATTACTCATCAACAACTGTCTTCAGTATACTTTACCATCATTACTCTCTGGTTTTCTCTTTGTGCTTTTGTCTCTGAAGTCAAATAGCAGCATGGTTGAGTTTGGTTTAGTTTCAGCTGGTTCAGATCCACCAGAATAACAGCATTTAACTTACTGCTGCTGCCTTTCAGCTCACAGTTTGTCTCCATTTAAACTACAAACATCACAGCACTGAGGGCCTGTCCTGCTGATAGAACGGTACACATTGATTCTCTTCTTCACTCATATCTAAAATGTTAATCAACACACAGAGGAATGTGCAGGCAGGAGCTGATCTTTACTGAATGTTCTTCTGGGAAACCACACAGCTGAAGGGATTTGTTCCAAATTAATGAATTTAAAGAGTAAAACTGACTCTTACAGAATGAGTCATGGGAGAAACAGAACGATATTTAAAAGGACCTGAATGAAATCCAGATACTTTCTACTAGTAAATGGGTCAGTGACAAAATGTGATGTGGTGTAACCCTAAAAACTAGATAGTTTAACTGAAAAAGGTTTTAAAAGTTAAAAACACATGATATCAACTGGTTACATCATTTGACATTTTGTGTCAAAGAATCATACAAAATCATGATTTTTGTTTTGTTGTTTTTGTATTCAAAAAAGTTTTTGACTTTCTCATCTTGTCAAACATTATCAGTCACTGACCCTTCGAACTTGTTTGTCTGAGATACAGACATGTATGATAAAAAGTAGTAAACATAGTCTCAGGATAGTTTCATGCTATGTAAGTCAATTTATCATATTTACATATTGTTTGTCATATGGAAACAAATCTATTTTAGCAATTTAGAAAAAAACTTAAAAATGGATTAAATATAAGTTAAATTTCTAATTATCAAATTCTGAATAAAATACAATCTTTGGTTGTGAGACAGTGATGCTCACATGAATAAACAGGATATCCTGTTCATGTGACCTCATAAATCGTATGTCCTTCAAAATAAAAGTCCCCCTTTCACACCTGACTGTAAAAACATTGATTTTATATCACAGCTTTTTATAAAATGAAGATGTAATAGAGGGTTAAATAAAACCTGTATTGTAGCTTCACACTTTGACTGATTTGAAAGGTTCCAATGGATTTGTTTTTTACTCAGCTTCTATTATTGGGGAAATGTAAAAATTCCACATATATAATGTGGTAATGTGATATAATATGTGAATCTTCCCCCCTTTACTAGGAACATTCTCAGAGAGAAACACATTCATTAAGAAATGACTGAACTGTTGCAGAAGTAATATCATTCATTCTTGTACATAAAAAAGTAATCAAAAAACTGTATGATGCATGACTGAGGACTAGATAAATATCTCTTATATGTCCTTTTTATGTAAATCCAAACTGAATATTTTAGAGATACTGAATGAAGAACTTCTAGTGATGCTTTATTGTTTCTAGAGTAAAAGTCTCCCATGAAATGATGTAATAGAACAGTCTGAGTTATTATTTTATCTTCCAGCAGCTCAGCTTGTGCTTTTCTAAAATCTGGGATTAGATCAAAAAAGTTAATGAAATTCATCAATATCTGAACCTGTATATTTCCTCAGGGAAAATGAAGCTCCAACACGTCACATACAGACTGTTCTAAAATTATAGACACTCACATGAGAAATATGTGAAAAA